>CM048050.1:23122966-23200466 GCA_026259375.1 Verasper variegatus
AGCAGCCTAACAGTTCACCAGCTGATCCACACCGGCGAGAAGGCCTTTAGCTGCAACACCTGCGGTAAGAGCTTCAGTTTGTCAGCCACCGGCTCGGCCACTCGGGCCTCCGGGCCTTCACCTGTGACGCGTGCAACCGCAGCTTCACGCAGGCCGGACATCTGAAGGTGCACCGCGCCGTGCGCAGCTCTGAGTGGGCATATTACGCCTGTGGGAAGGGCTTCAGACAACGCAGTGCGCTGCTGCTACATGAAAGGATCCACACCAGCATCAAACCGTACACCTGCTGAGACGGCACCTGCTGACTCACAGTGGACAGAAAGATCACAGCCGCACCAAACCCTTCTCCTGCGATGTGTGCAGCCGTGGCTACAGCTCACCGAGCTGAAGATGTTGCCACCACTGTGTGTGTCCTCAGTGCAGTCGGTGTGTGTCCTCAGAGTCGGTGTGTGTCCTCAGAGTCGGTGTGTGTCCTCAGAGCCAGTGTGTTAACCCTAACCTAACCCTTCGTAAACAGATTCATTCATTTGGTCCAAAGACCTTTAAGAAGAAGAATCTTCTGAATGTTGACAATTCACTGAAAGTTGATATTTATGAAATTTGTGTTCAATATACAATTACGAAATAAATTATAGACATTATAAACGTTTTTAATTCATCTGGTCATATTATTTCATTAAATACATTTTCTTTAATTAATATCTGTATTTATTTATTTTTCTTAAAAACACAAACTGATGACAGTTTTGTTGGCGGGACTTTTATTCTGAAGCGGAGCGGAAGTTGTTGCTGATGCTCGGTCCCGGTTTCCTGTTTGTGTTCCGGGTTCATCTCATCGCAGCGACTCGGTCCAGCTCCGGAACAACGAACCGAGCCGAACCGAACCGAGCGTCCCGTCATGAACGAGTCTGAAGGACTCCGCTTCCGGCGGCAGCACCGACCGCAGGTCCTCACCGACGAGCTGCACGAGCACCGGTACAAAGGTCCCGGGTAAGAACCTGGAGGAGGCCGCGTCACAACCCCTCATCAACCGACTGACAGCAGCGGAGACCGGGGAGAGATCCGGTCCCGATCGATATCTAATTTAAACTGATCTTTCATTAATTCATCTTTGATTAAGGTCCTCATGTCCTCATGTCCTCAGGTCCTCATGTCCTCAGGTAGGAAGACCAACAACCTAGGAGGACACAGTGGGTCCAGTAATGCACCTTGATGGTTGCTACCCGCCAATAATCTGAAGAAAGAAGAAGAAATATTGATTAGATATCTATCTGACTGATGAATGAGCAAAAATGTCCAATCAGCCACTTCCTGTTTGTCACTTCCTGTTTCAGCACCTACAGTGGAAAGGTGTTTCAGGTGACGCTCCTCGCTCTCGGTGGATTCCTGCTTCTTCCTCTGCTCGTCTTCGTCCTCATCTTGGAGTCTCCCATCCAACCCGATGTCTTCACGTGAGTCACGCTAAACTACACACATGTACATTACATGTTCTGTGCCAACCTCGACAATGGTACTCCTCTAACCAGAAAGTCGGTGGATTGATTCCCAAAGTGCCAAGACACTGGACCCTGAAAAAAAAAAAGAGCTGCTATAGATTCACTGTGTGAATGTAAAGTGTCATCAAGACTGATAAACACAGACCATCTATATAAATACAGACCATATAAATACAGACCAACTATATAAATACAGACCAACTATATAAATACAGACCATATAAATACAGACATCTATATAAATACAGACCATTTATATAAATACAGACCAACTATATAAATACAGACCATATAAATACAGACATATATATAAATACAGACCATCTTTATAAATACAGACCATATAAATACAGACCAACTATATAAATACAGACCATTTATATAAATACAGACCATATAAATACAGACCACCTATACAATCTTAAGGCCTGACCATCTCTGAGGATTTCATCCTGGTACCTAACAGCAGTCAGGGAACCATTGGCTGTGACATGAAGGTGTGACCTTCCCAGGATCTGCCTCCTCACACCTTCACTGACCCTCCACCAAACGTCATCGATGATGTTACAGCAGCTTCACGTTTAAAGAGTAAAGTCGTAATATTGTGATATATCTTTGAAAAACATTTTGAGAGGGTCATAATATTTTCAAAATAAAGTTTGCAATGTGAAAAATAAGTATTTTAGTCAAATGCAAAATGTGACAGAAGTCATAGTTAAAATATTATACATATAATAGTAAAAAATTTTTAACAAAGCTTGTACTTTAATAAATATGTGGTTGCTCTGCCCCCTGCTGGTTGTAATGTGTGCTGCAGGCTGAAGGAGCCTCCGCAGATGAAGGGCTGCTGGGAACCGAACCTGAAGCTCCGTGAGGCTCAGAGACTCTTCGAGGACCAGATCATCGGACCCGAGTCCATCGCCAACATTGGAGGTCACTTTGTTTGATTGTGATTTACGTATTAATCTCGATCAGGAGTTCCTCAGGGCTCCATCCCCGGACCTCTGACTTTTAGTTTGTTAATGTGTTTTCTGTTTTTTCTTGTTTGTTTGTAAATAAAAAGACTTAGAGAATCGTTTCTCAGTGACTGGAAAGATCAATGATAATGAAAATAATAATTATCACTGAATGAACTGATAACGACATCAGAAAGTTTAGTTTCTTATTAAATGTTTCCTGCTCAGAGACAAAGTTCATGAGAAAAGAAACTGACTTTAGTTTAATGTTCAGATTAGTTGACGGATGTTTGTCTCTGCAGATGTTTTGTTCTCTGGAACAGCTGATGGGAAAATTGTGAAGCTGATTGGTCGAAGAATCCACACAGTGACGAGACTCGGGAAACTTCCCTGTGGTGAGAGAAATATTCATAAAACGGTTAAATAAAGGTTTGACCAGGTTTAGTTTGGTTGAATGTTTAATTTATTTCATTTGCAAGTTTTAATTTAGGTATTTTATTTGATCAGTTTAATTAGATTTGAACTTTGATCAATTTTAATAAATGTTTCTTAAAATTAAAAATGAATTTAACTGTTTGTCTGTAGATGAAAATGTTACGTTGTCGTGACGCTGTGGTCTGTACCTGCAGGTTCTGCAGATGAGGAGTCGAGCTGCGGTCGACCTCTGGGGATCAGAGTCGGACCCAACGGGACTTTGATTGTAGCCGACGCTTACCTGGGTCTCTTTGAGGTGAACCCCACCACAGGTGAGTAAGTTTAATATTTAAACGTATGTGTCCCCATCAGTAGGAGCTTCGCCCTCTCAGCTTTGTCTCGTCTCAGCAGGTGAGACCACCAGGTTGGTGTCGGGCGGTCAGATAGTCGCCGGCAGGAAGCTGTCGTTCATTAATGACGTGGCAGTGACGCAGGACGGGAAGAAGGTGTACTTCACTGACTCCAGCAGCAGGTGGCAGCGCAGAGACTACCTGCACCTCATCATGGAGGCCACCGCTGACGGACGGTACGATGCACACAGAACGGGAAACAGACTCGTGACAATTATTGTTTACACCCAGCACATTTATTATGTCTCCACACTGGCGACACCTAGTGGCCGGAGGCATTTTGTTTTCAGGTCATCAACATAATATCAAAATGTAGAATTCACACTTCTTCACCAAAACCTTATTGTGTAGTTTCACTTCCTGCAGGTTTTAAAATGAAAGTCTGCTGCTGTTGTGGTGGAGCATGTTGTTCAGTTAAATGTTCGTTTAGTTAGTTTGGTTTAGGTTAGCTTAGTTGGATTTAGTTCATGTTCATTTGTTTAGTTATGTTTGTCTTTGTTTAGTTTGGTAGATGTTAGTTTAATTTAGTTAGCTTTAGTTTAATTAGTTTGGTTTGGTTTAGGTTAGTTTACCTTGGTTTAGTTTTTTGTTTAGTTAAGGTTAAGTTTTGTGTTTCACATTAAAAGTCTGTTCCTGTTGTGTTGCAGTGTGTTGGAGTTGGACACAGAAACCGGAGAAGTGACGGTGCTGATGGAAAACCTGAGATTTCCAAATGGAATCCAGCTGCTGCCGGATGAGGAGTCGGTGTTAGTGGCTGAAACCACCATGGCTCGGATACGCAGGTACGTCCCCGCAGGTCAGAGCGAGGCAGACAAGAGAATAAATAAATATAAACAGGACAAAAGAATAAAATTAAAGAATTTAAAAGTTAAAATTAAAATTTTGGGTTAGGGTTAGTACGTGGCAAGTAAAAATAATATTTTGTACACAAGAGACAGTTGTACATAAAAAAGCAAGTGTGCAAACAGTTTATTCCTTTTAAAAGTAGAGCAAAATAGTAATGAAATGTGTGCAAACAGTGTCCCTCTCGTGCATCCACACCCTCAGCAGACTATGGCATAGAACCCAGCGGAAGCCACCACAGTGTCATAAAAAGTCCTTAGTAGTGTCCTGCACACTCCGAAGGACCTCAGTCTCCTCTGGCCCGTCTCCAGGACGTCTGAGTGTGTGGACCAGTCCAGTTTGTTACTGAGGTGAACACCCAGGTATCTGTAGTCCTTCACAATATCAATGTCCACATCCTGGACTTTCACCTGTGTTTAAACATGTCAGAGTCAAATAAAGTTTACACAGTTTAAAGGTGTAATAAACAGGAAGTAGTACAGAATTTACAATTGTTATTATTATAAATCTCCTGCAGTTTGGTGTCAGTCGTGCGTTCGACTGATGAAGCTCTGACATCATCAGTCCTCTTCTCTCAGGTTACCATAGTTACCACAAACCAGTTCTGTGCATGTGTTTCTGGAGCAGAGTGCACGTGGCCGGGCTCAATAAAGGAGGGATGGACACGTTCATGGACAATTTGCCCGGTTTCCCTGACAACATCCGTCCCAGCTCCAGCGGAGGCTACTGGGTTGCCATGTCGGCGGTGCGGCTGAACCCCGGATTCTCAATGCTGGACTTCCTGTCCCAGAGACCCTGGATCAAGAAACTCATCTTCAAGGTAAAAAGACACAGACCAGGTTCAGATCTAGGTCCAGGTCTTGGATGTCAAGATCCAAGTCCAGGTTCAGTGACCAGACATGAAAGAGCAGATCCAGGTTCAGATCCATGTTCAGGTCCAGGTCCAGATCCAGATCCATGTTCAGATTCAGGTCGAGTTTCAGATCCAGGTTCAGATCTAGGTTCAGGTCTAGCTTCAGATCTAGCTTCAGATCTAGCTTCAGATCTAGATCCAGATCCAGATCTAGATCTAGAGCCAGGTTCAGGTCCATGTCAAGATCCAAGTCCAGGTTCAGTGACCAGACATGACAGAGCAGATCCAGGTTCAGATCCAGATCCAGTTTCAGGTTCAGATCCATGTTCAGATCTTAATGCAGGTTCAGATCCAGATATAGATCAAGATCAAGGTTCAGGTTCAGGTTCAGGTTCAGGTTCAGGTCTAGGTCCAGTTTCAGGTCTTACTATAGGGACAACAACATTTGTCTCGTGCTAACGTGCTAAATGTTGCCCGTATGAATATGTTTGAAAACTGACGAAATCTATTTTAAATGATGTCACTTCCTGTATTTGAATGATGTGTCCTGTACAATGACCTGGATGTTAAAGAGAACGTCCACTAGAGGGCAGCTCGGAGTCAACAAACAACTGACGCCTTTGTATCCCTCTTCCTTCGCTCCTCACGCTCGTCAATCTCGTCTCCAGCTCTTCAGTCAGGACGTCCTGATGAAGTTTGTCCCTCGCTACAGTTTGGTGGCGGAGCTTCATGACGGTGGGATCTGCACACGCAGCTTCCACGATCCAAACGGCCTGGTGGCGGCTTACGTGAGCGAGGTCCACGAGCACGACGGGAGTCTGTACCTGGGCTCCTTCCGCTCCCCGTACATCGCCAAACTCGACCTGCGCAAGGTGTAAAAAAAAACAAAACACGACTCCGCTGTCGGACCTTTGTGAGTCAAAGAGACGGAGATGGCGTCTGACATCAGGACGAAGCATTGGACCGGACCAATGATGTCACGATGAAGCAGGACGGAGGTCGATGACTCATCGACGCAGACGACGAATCAGACTCAACATTTGTGTTTATTTTAGTTTTGACATCAGATCTGATCGATCAGAGCTGTCATCAATAAATGTTTCTATAAAAACAGGATAATCCTGGTTATTTATTCAGTTTAGATTAAACAGATAATTAAATCACTACGGATCGCTTTTTAATCGATAATCTGATCATTCTTAAACTTTATTCACCTTCAGACTTTTGGTTCTTAGAGCTACATGCTAACATCAACCACATGCTAACATCAACCACATGCTAACATCAACCACATGCTAACGTCAACCACATGCTAACATCAACTACATGCTAACATCAACCACATGCTAACGTCAACTACATGCTAACATCAACCACATGCTAACATCAACTACATGCTAACGTCAACTACATGCTAACATCAACTACATGCTAACGTCAACTACATGCTAACATCAACTACATGCTAACATCAACCACATGCTAACGTCAACTACATGCTAACATCAACCACATGCTAACATCAACTACATGCTAACGTCAACTACATGCTAACATCAACTACATGCTAACATCAACCACATGCTAACGTCAACTACATGCTAACATCAACCACATGCTAACATCAACTACATGCTAACATCAACCACATGCTAACATCAACCACATGCTAACATCAACTACATGCTAACATCAACCACATGCTAACATCAGCTACATGCTAACATCAACCACATGCTAACATCAACCACATGCTAACATCAACCACATGCTAACATCAACTACATGCTAACATCAACCACATGCTAACATCAACCACATGCTAACATCAACTACATGCTAACATCAACCACATGCTAACATCAACCACATGCTAACATCAACCACATGCTAACATCAGCTACATGTTGACAATGAGTCGTTTATTTGTTGTTGTGAGGATGTTTCATGTTTTATTTGAAAGTTTCATCTTTATGTAAAAAGGATAAAATCTTTACTTTTTATGTTTTTACAAACAAATTGTAGAATATTTATAATAATTTCATTTAGAAATCATTTAAATTAACAAACTAACAAATTCAATAATCAGGTCTTTTTATTGTTTTAAGTGATTTATAAAATTAAAAGTATCTTAAGAAAGTATCTTAAAATTGACTAAAATCATGAAAGTGATGAATTCATATTTAGAAAGAAAAATGTGAAAACTAAATGTGTGAATTATTAAGTTAAATGATCTCTCACCTTAAGAAGATCATCATTCTTATGTAGATTAAATAAACAGATTATTATCAAACAGCTTTTATTGCATGAAAAGTCGTGACTCGATGACGGACAGGTGAGACCATGTGACCATGTGATTCATCGGATCCTGAAGCTTCTGTTTTTACAGAAGAGAATCTGAATCTTTGTCTCGTGTCTCCAGGGAATCACCCAAATGACGGAGTGACACTGAAACACCTGAAACACAGTTTAACATGTTACTGATCTTTGAGTGTTTGGATCACTTGTAAAGGTGGAATGTGATTCAGTCAAGTAATACAGTAATGTAATGGAGTACTTTAGAGTAAAAGTACTGTCGGACCTGGTGCAGTCGACCTTCGGGTTGGAAGCGACACTGCGACAAGTCGTCGTCGTCTCGTTTACGACAAACAGTTCTGGAAATGTCCAAATCTACGATGTAACGAATTCCTCTAACGATCTGAAACATCAAACACATCTGTCACCATGGAAACATCTGGAACCCGAGGACGAGGATCACATGATCTGACACACGCTTCGTAATGATAAACTGTATTTACACAGAACTTTTTTAACAATGTTAACAAAAATACTAAAGTCATGTTAAGTTTGTCTTTGATTTTATCATAATAATGAAGTTAAAATCCTTTTAAAGCTCGAACAACGTTTTCATGATTGAAGATAAAAACAAATAAATTGTTTAAAGTGTAGAAGATTAGAATCCTTCACATATTTTTCATACATCCGTCGAACATCATGACATCATGTCTGTTTCCTGTTGTCGTACCTGTCGCTGCGCTCGGTGGATGGCAGACGGCTTGAAGAGGAAGGCATCATTTGATTGGTTGTTGAAGGAGTAGGCGGCGGCGAGCACGACCTGCTGGAGGCTGCGGTCGTCCCTGCTGATGTTGGACAGAGAGCCGGGCATGGAGCGGCCATGATGCGGCCATGATGGCGGCTGCCGATCACAATCTCTGAAGCAGAAAAAGGCGTAGAATCATAAATATAGATTAAATCATCAGGATGTTTAGACTTTGATGTGATAACCTCTGCAGTCGTTAGGGGGCGCTCACAGGTCTTTGAACTGTTGATTTAAAAATAACATTGTTTTATATGGAAGATTTTGAAAAAGGAGAAAAATAAATGAAGAAACCTGAAACCTTTGCTATGTTTAGACATTATCGTCATTAGCGACGTCAGATTTTACAGAGGCCCAAAGCTCTGGGTGGAACGGCGTTACCGACTATTTTGTTCTGATATTGGGCAACAAATATTAGAAACTTGAACTATTGGCTTCGATATGAGGATATTGAGGCCCCTCCCTCATGGTTGGTTAAGGAGGCAAACTCCGCTCATCCGGTGTCATTGAAGCCTCAATGCACTCACCTCTTCTTTCTTTGATCTCTAATTACACTAAAAATGTGATTGTTTCTTCTGTCTTAAAATGCGGTTTCAATTTAGATGCCATTTTGGCTTACAGACACCATTAGAGGCAAATCATATCTTTACCCCATCATTACTGGACAGCGCCTTTTCTATCTGGGCTCGGTGAGGTGTAAAAACTGTGAGGGACCATATGTGGATGCTGTTTTTGCATCTTTTCAACAACTAGTTGACAAATTTTCAATCCCTAGGAGGCGGGGGGGGGGGGGGGTCTGTTTGTTGTTAACTAGCATCAATAAGTATTGGATGAATGACTGTAATTGTTTCTAAATTTGAAAATCAATAAACAAAGTTTAAAAAATAAAAATACATTGTCATTAGCAGTGAGTACAGTTGGGTATCATCTGCATAACTGTAATATAATTATATATATTATAGAGCTGTTTTTATAAAAGCAGGAAGTTACACCATCAGTGATGTCACTCTGAACACCGAATGTTAAAGCAGCACTATGAAACAGTTACCGAGCAACAGCGCCCCCTGCAGCCACACATGATGAACTCTGTTGGTTTCTGTGTCTGATGAAGTTTTTTCATGTGTAGAAAAAACAAAGTGAATCAATGTGTTGAGCTCTGAACGCTGGTTATTACCCATGATCCTCTGCTTCCAGAACCTGAAGAGCTGCTGCTGTAACAAATCCACCAAACTGTTCAGAACTCTTCATGTTTTAACAGTTTCCTGCTGAACAGTGGAGATAAACTCTGGTTGTTAATAACTTCAGAGTGTTTCTAACTGATCTCAGTTCAGCTTCACTCTTCACCTGCAGCTGGTTGTGACAGTTGAAGCTGTGACTCAGTCAGTTCTTCTCACAGGAGATGGAACCCACTCAGCAGAGTCACAGAGAACAGACGCTCAGGGAGAGAAGGAGGAAACTTGAAAGTTGATTTCAGCAGTTTAACTTCACACGTGGTGAAATTCTGACCTCAGGTTATTTATTATCATCATTATTATAATGATCATTATTGTTATGTCACATCCTGCTGTCCATTGCTTTTTCTTCAACGTCACTTAACGAGTTTTTGATTCTTCACTATCAGAGTTTGTGTTGAAGTGTTTTCAGAGTTATCGATCACAATAAAACTGATCAGGTCTGATCACTTTGTGACGTCACTTCCTGCTGCTGAACCTTTCAGCTGAAAGTTCTGGTGCAGAATCATTAAATCTTATGTTTCAGAGTCAGAACCTGTTAATCAGAATAAAGTCCTGAGAGAAACAGGAAGTGATCTTACCCAGAGCGGCGCTGGTGGCGAGCAGGAGCAGCAGCAGCAGCGTCTTCTCTCCCATCATTCACTCTGAGTCTTAGTGCAACAGGTTTGTTTGTTTCCTGTGATAAACCACACACATCACACACACACAAACCAATCAGCGGGCTTCTTCACACGTGTGACATCACTTCCTGTGAGCACAGTGACTTCCTGTTGAACCTCTGTTGAGGAGCTCACAGTTTTCATCTGAAACTAATTCATTCTAATAATATAGGTTTAGTTGTTAATATCACGCCATGACAGAAAGAACATAGATCTGAATCGGAAAAACAATTATCATCAATTAAATTATCATTTTAACTTAACACAATTAACAATTAACACATTTTAACTTTTTCAATTTCCATTTTTTCAAATGATCAAAACATTGTGCCCTGATTTGGCTCCATAATTTCCCAGCATGCTCTGCAACTCAGCCCTGTCACAGCTGCTTCATCAGCTGATCACATGACTCATCTGAGAGGCAAGAACCAATCAGAGGCATCGACCTTCCGTCTGCTGTCATCTGCACTTTAACATATTTATTAGTGTTTGTTTAATAAATAACACGAACAGGGACATTATGTGTTAGGTTTTATGATCTGAAGATCTTTATACATCACTAACTTCTTTGTAGTTATTCATTTCACGACTATACTTTGAATAAAAGAAAATAACAATTTAAAAAAAGTTTAAACTAAAAATGTCGTAATGAAATGTTCTGTCCGTTATCACGTCTTCAACAACACCATGAGGGAACCAGGAGAACGACGGGTGGCACCACAGAGATGTTCCTGAGAAGTCTCAGGGAAGCTGATGAGCTGAAGGAACTGAAGATACAACACGAAGCTGGAACACAATGATGCTGCATCACATTAAGAAAGAAACGTTTGTGAGTCATAATGTTTCCTGCTGCAGATGTTTTGACAAAAACTGATCAACACCTGCATGTTCCTGCCCCCTGCCCCCTGGACCTGATTCATCTTAACGCTACATCAGGACCTTTAATGAAACACTTTACAATGAAGATTACTGCAAACCAAAAGGGTTATTTGACCAGGCTCCGCCTCTTTCTCTAAGAGCCTCCTGATACGTGTACGCTCTGTTGGTCCAAATCTCCCCTAATAACTAAGGGTTAGGGTTAAGCTACATCCAAGATATATATGTATTCGTTAATGTAATAAAAACACATACTAGTATCTTTTTACAATAGACATAGACTCCTTATATACAAACATGGAAGGTCCCTCGCAGACACGTTCAATGAATAATCGTGTTACCTAAAACACAGCGACACTGGTCATGACTCAGCAGAATCACCTTCTCATCCAACATGGAGACATGAGTAAATTCCAGGAATGATCAAAGTTTAGTCACACAACAGAAGTTTCTGACGTGAGGGTTCAGTTAACCTTTGTGTTTGTGTGTTTTAGCTGCAGATAAAAGTCCAGCGTCGTTCCAGTCGTCAGTTCAGCTTCAGTCACACGTACAGAAAACCAGAAACATGAAGTTTTACCTGCTGCTGCTGCTGCTGCTGCCGCTGTTCTCAGGTAGCTGCTCTCTGTCTTCTGAAGGGTTCAGACTTTAACATGTGTCTCAGATGTGTGTGACCTGTTTGCATTTGTGTTGCAGCTCAACAGTTTTCCATTGAATGTTATGGTGAGGACTTTCTGATGGTGAACAACATGCTGCTTCAGTGCTCCAGCACAGACCAACAGGTCTGTTACACCAGAGGTGAGTCCTCCACTGCTGAACAATGTTCCATCTTTGTTTACATCAAATTCAGAAACACTGATATCATCAGTTACACTGTGAACAGGAAACTGCATTTATATGAATAGAAAGATGAATTTGAACTAAATAATATTTGCAGTATAATTCCTTTTGAACTTTGACATTAAACAAAGAAAGATTAAAAGTTGAAAGTGGTTTTGAACATATAGACATTAAATGATTCTCCACAGCTGAACAACAAGACATGGATTCTAAAAACGTTACCATGGAGAACTTCGAAGCTCAAATGATGAATTTCCTGTTTGCAGATAACGGTGAGAAAGGCTGCACTCAGCTGGAAAACTGCTCAAGAAAAGGTTGGACCTGCTGCCACAGCAACCGCTGCAACGCCTGACCAATCACAGCTCGGGAAAACCACAGATCATTGAAAGCACATAATGTGAAATAAAGCTGTGAGGGAGATGTCCCAGAATGCCGAGTGGTGTTTGTCTTATCTCTGTGGGTTAACATTGACTGCTGACTGAATTCTATTTAATTTGATGAAAAACATTGACTGCAAAACATTCAGTGCAGATAAACCAGGTAGGATGAACACACAGTTTTCTAACTTCACTCTGCACCATAGTTTATAAAAAAGCTTTGACCACAAACTATAAGAAGTGATTGAATATTGAAGAGGAGTTTGAGGACGACTCCCTAATGTCAAAGAATAATTCTGAAGCATCAACACAGGACAAGAGAACACAACATTACAAACACACAACTTTACTATATAATATAATATAATAAAATATGATATAAAATGATAAAATAAAATATAACATTATATAACAAAATATGATATAATATAATATAATATGATTTAATAAAATAAAATAAAATATAATATAATAGAAAATAGCATAATATATGATATAATATACGTTGGAATATAGAACATAACATTACAAACACACACCTCACTATATAATATCATATATTAAAGAAAATTAGAGATGAAAATGTATTAGAATACAATTTATATTAGCTTAGTTTGTAGAAAGAGTTCTGCAGTTCTTCATCTGTCCAGACAGCGGCGGCATAACGTGTGTGTGTGTGCGTGTGTGCGTGTGTGTGTGTGTGTGTGTGTGTGTGTGTGTGTGTGTGTGTGTGTGTGTGTGTGTGTGTGTGTGTGTGTGTGTGTGTGTGTGTGTGTGTGTGCAGCTTTCTGGAGAGCAGAAGAAGAAGCTACATCCGGAGTGTGTTGGTTTGATTCCGCACAAACAGAAGATTAAAGCGAGCAGAGGTAAGACTCACGTGTTCACACCTGGTGTCTGCCACCTGTTCACACGTGTTCACACCTGGTCACACGTGTTCACACAGCTGCTCCTGTTCCCCACGTTACTCTGTGTTAGCATTAGCTTGTACTGTTAGCCTCCAACACACTGAGGCTCCTCGGTGTCTGCTCGGTAAAGTTTAATAACGTAACTACAGCAACGACACTTCGCCCCCTGACCTCTGACCTGAGGAGCCACGTGTGTCACGGTTTAAACAAATATTAACGTTTCTTTTTCATCCAATGATTAGCTTCCGCTATGCTAACAAGTTAGCCTGCAGGAGCTAACTGCTAACAGTGTGTCGGGGGGCTTATGTTTATTATTAGAGGGCATGTATGTAAGATTTATGATTGTCTTTTTCTCATGTACAAGGGTTCGAGAGAGAGAGGAGTGGGAGAGAGGATGGAGAGAGGACAGACAGAGAGAGAGAGACAGAGAGAGAGGACAGACAGAGAGAGAGGACAGACACAGAGAGAGAGAGAGAGGATGGAGAGAGGACAGACAGAGAGAGAGAGGACAGACAGAGAGAGAGGACAGAGAGAGAGAGGACAGACAGAGAGAGAGGACAGACACAGAGAGAGAGAGAGAGAGAGAGAGAGGGATAGAGACAGAGAGAGAGAGGATGGACAGAGAGACTGAAAGTGGCGTACAACGTATAGGGACGTATAAAAACACTTATTCGTTAACTCTGACTCGTGTGTATGAACATTTTGCAGACGTAAAATATATAAAATAACTTACAGCAAATTACGTTCAGATAAACATCAGTCTTTAATCGTTTTTTAGTAATATCTTCTAACACTGTCAAGTACGACTAGTTTTCATACAGTGTGAATGAGTGTGTGTAAAATCTCTGCAGTGACATGACTGTCGGCTGCAGTGAAGACCACTTATATAAAATGTAGAGGGCGGGGCATGAGGTTCACGTACGCACGTCATTTTTATCCTTCATGCGCACGTAGACTTTTAGTATGAATCTTACGCTCTGTTTAATAACTGAGGCCCCGGACTCAAGGCAAACTCTGTGTAAAGACAAAGCGCTGTCAGCGTGAACGACCGCCACACGCAGCAGAACCGCAGCCGCTCTGTGGCACAGCTGCAGCCGCTGTTTCCTGTGAAGAGAGCTGCGGGGGGGGTTAGAGAGACGTGTCGCGGTCTTCTGGAATCACAATACAACCCACGCTCAGACTGCGATTTCAGTCGTAGTTTGAGAATCGTCACAGCACTAATGAAGAACATACATGTGAATATAGATGAAGAACATATGTAAATATATACATGGAACCAATATCAATCAATCCATCACAAGATATTTGTCTCACAGACGTTAACAAGGAGCAACTTCCTCTGTTCTTAACTCAACAAGAGTCAAATAGAAACTTCATGATCAGTGAATAAAGCTCAAAGTCACATGTGAGGACCCTCTCCCAGGACACAAGGACAACAGAAGCTGCGTATAGATTGTATATATGACAAACATACATGCAGAACATGTATGTAAATATATGTTGAACATCTAAGTAAACATCTGTGAAATATATCTGTAAATATTTGAATGTGTATATAAATGGATATGTGGAATATATCTCTGTAAATGTCTGTTGTCTATGATATATGTACCACTTCATATCTAACGAGAGCATGTTGTGATTGACAGATGTATTATTATCGATATGAAAACACTGAGGTGAGCTGCTGCTACAAATATCTCATGTTCAGCTACAACATCATCTTCTGGGTGAGTCCACGTTCACATGATCCTATGTTACAATCATCACATGTCACCCTGATCACATGACAACCTGCTGTTTACTTGTTTACCTGCTGGTTTGTTCACCTATTCGCAGGATGTGTGGTTATCAGGTAACTTCAGGTTTAATTCAAGCTCGTTCACTTGTTATCAGGTAAATCACCATGGTAACTTATGCTGAACAGCTACTTGGAGATCAGAGATCAAACAGTATAAAGCTCCGCCCACTGACCAATCCCTTCCCTTGAACCATGACATCGTGTTCTTAGAGGATCTGTGGAGCTGGTGTGGATCGTTAGGCCCAATCCCATTTCACCCCTTAGCCCTTCCCCTTCGCTTTGTGGGGTAGGCTGTCCCGAGGTCTTAGGGGCAAAACAGAGATTTTTCCAACCCTCACTTCGAACCCAGGTGTACCCAGAATGCCTTGTGACTCACCCAAGCTGGAAGAGAGAACCACAAATGTATTTTCTCCATTAATAAGGATTAAAAAATTACAATAATAATATCTTAGTTTAGTATGATTTAAATGTATTATGGTCTCTTTTCTCACAACAACCTAAAAACAAAATATCGCGACCGCGCTAGCATGCTAGCGATCTTTGTCTTTGAATGATAATCCCATATTTTCACATAATGCAGGGTTAAGAACAGAGGATGTCACACCTTGTTAAAGGAGGCGTCATGTTTTCAGCTTGTCAGTCCGTCCCATTCCCGTGAACGAGATTTCTCAAGAACGCCTGAAGGGAACTTCTTCAAATTTGGTACAAATGTTCACTTGGACTCAAAGATGGCGTGATTATACGTCAGTAGTCAAAGGTCACAGTGACCTTACATGAATGTGGAAAATAAAAAGATGTACTAATATGTAGATGGTAACAGCACTGGTTGGCTGTGGTTTGAGGAAGTGATGTCATGACTTCCTGTGTGGTAGAAGAGGAAGTGAGCTGTTACGAAACATCCTGAGCCTCAGATGTTTCCTCAGTTTTATATCAAATGATTTTGTCTCAGTTTAGGGTTATTAAAATAAAACCGTATTTTTAGTCGGACTAAGTGTGGGGCTGCGGAACTCACACACACACACACACACACACACACACACACACACACACACACACACACACACACACACACACACACACACACACACACACACACACACACACACACACAGCAGAGACGAGGTAAATGGAAAGAACCAGAGCAGCACGGTGTCTGCTCACATACATGAACATCTGTACACATACTCAGCTCATGTACTTTGATGCTAGTGTCGGATGCACCCGTCTAATTGCTGGTGTGTTTGTGTTGCAGCTGGCTGGAGTTGCCTTCATCGCGGTTGGTTTCTGGGCCTGGAGTGAGAAAGTGAATCAACACACACAGTCAGGAAGAACAATAGAAACCACATCAACATCTGTCTCCATCTTAATCTCTGAACATCTGTTCACAGGGCGTCCTCGTGGATCTCACCCAGGTGACCCGGCTTCATGGTTTTGATCCCGTGTGGTTGGTCCTGGTTGTCGGTGGAGTAACCTTCATCCTGGGCTTTGCTGGCTGTGTGGGAGCTCTAAGAGAAAACATCTGTCTACTTAAGTTTGTACGTTATACACATCTGTACGCTCAAAACGTCTGTACACTTCAGTTTGTTAAACGTTTTCTTCATCTGTCATGGTCAGTTTTCAGGCGTGATCGGCTTCATATTCTTCCTTGAGCTGACGGCTGCGGTGCTGACGGTGGTTTTTCAGAGTCAGGTCAGAGATTGGATCAACGAATTCTTCCTGGCGAACGTCAAAGCGTACAGAGACGACATCGACCTGCAGAACCTGATTGACTCGCTGCAGAAAATGGTAACTCGCCAAAGTCGACGGTTTTATTCTTTTTCACCTCAATAACAAAGATTCTGCTGCTTAAGGTTCTTGTCTCATCTGATTTGATTAATTTGCTCTTTCAACAGAACCACTGCTGTGGAGCTCAGGAACCCGACGACTGGGAATTGAACGTTTACTTCAGCTGTAACGGAACTCATCGTAGCAGAGAGAAGTGTGGAGTTCCTTTCTCCTGCTGCGTCACAGATCCTGCTGTGAGTGGATTTCTGATCAATACTGATTTATACACATAACTGGTTGCCATGGTTGCATAACATCTTATGGAACGTGGTCATACTTCCACTTAGGCCCAAATAAAGTCCTCCCCACTCCAGCTCATCATCTCAGATCTGGTCATTTCAAAGTGAAAATAGTTTTTTAGAGGTCAGAGTGAGTAGTTCTAATATAACTATAATATAGTGCTGGTTTGTAGCACCCCCTTTGAAACCATATTTATTTGTATGTCTGATTTATGTAATCACAATAACACTGTTCTCAAGGGATTAAGGAAAAAGAACAAAAGATCCCCAATCCGAATTTGAATGAAATGAACCTATAACCCTCTGTTTGGATTCAAGTTGCATGCTTCAGCAGTTTACAAACAAAGGTTCCTCCTGACGTTGTGTGTTTGTTCAGGATTCGGTGGTGAACACTCAGTGTGGTTACGACGTGAGGGACAAACCAGAGGTGAGGTTCTAACAGGAAACGTGAGAACTTCATCAGAAGAACATGTTCTGTGTTGTAACGTTGTGTTCCTCTGCAGAGTGAGTGGAGTGATCACATCTTTACTAAAGGTTGTATCACAGCGCTGGAGGACTGGTTACCTGGAAACCTGTACACTGTGGCCATTGTCTTCATCGTTATCTCTCTGCTGCAGGTAACAACACAGCTAATATACAACTAATATATAACTTATATACAACTAACCTGCAGCTAATCTACATGAATCTATAGTTAACAGATTTTTACATATTATCTACTACATTGGTTATTTTCAATTGTTTTCGTTTTTCCTTATTGTGTGTGTGTGTGTGTGTGTGTGTGTGTGTGTGTGTGTGTGTGTGTGTGTGTGTGTGTGTGTGTGTGTGTGTGTGTGTGTGTGTGGCACACAATATATTTATGTATGTGTTATATTCAGTAAACAGTCTGGACCTCTGTAGAACACTGAGCAAGTGGGCGTGTTCATGACGTTTCTAACATGAACACGTGAGTTAGAAAAAACAAATAAAATGAAATAAACAGACACACCCACCTGTCTGTCTGTCTGTCTGACCACCTGTCTGTCTGTCTGACCACCTGTCTGTCTGTCTGTCTGTCTGTCTGTCTGTCTGACCACCTGTCTGTCTGTCTGTCTGACCACCTGTCTGTCTGACCACCTGTCTGTCTGTCTGACCACCTGTCTGTCTGTCTGTCTGTCTGACCACCTGTCTGTCTGTCTGACCACCTGTCTGTCTGTCTGTCTGTCTGTCTGTCTGTCTGACCACCTGTCTGTCTGACCACCTGTCTGTCTGTCTGACCACCTGTCTGTCTGTCTGTCTGTCTGTCTGACCACCTGTCTGTCTGACCACCTGTCTGTCTGTCTGACCACCTGTCTGTCTGTCTGTCTGTCTGACCACCTGTCTGTCTGTCTGACCACCTGTCTGTCTGTCTGTCTGTCTGACCACCTGTCTGTCTGTCTGTCTGTCTGTCTGTCTGTCTGACCACCTGTCTGTCTGACCACCTGTCTGTCTGTCTGACCACCTGTCTGTCTGTCTGTCTGACCACCTGTCTGTCTGTCTGTCTGTCTGTCTGTCTGTCTGACCACCTGTCTGTCTGTCTGACCACCTGTCTGTCTGTCTGTCTGTCTGACCACCTGTCTGTCTGTCTGACCACCTGTCTGTCTGTCTGTCTGACCACCTGTCTGTCTGTTTCAGATGGTTGGGATCTACTTGGCCAGGACGTTAATCTCTGACATTGAAAAAGTCAAAGTCGCCTACTGAAGGCTCTGTTGGTGTGGGCGGGGCCTACTCCATCAGGGGGGGGGCTTTACACTAGGTGTTAATGGACCCACTTCCTGGTGCCGCCCTCTTTTCTAACTTCTTTTTCTTTTCCTTTTTAATTGCCGATGTGAACTGTCACCTGATTGGCTGTTCCGGTGCCTTATTCAGGAACTTGTCTGTTATTGATGACTTCATCAGAAGCAGGCAAATACACTGAAACTTCAATATAAAAGCACACAGCTTATTGGTATTTTCATTATCAGGGTCAAGTGTTTCCTCTAAAGAACAGAATCCTGATTGTTGAATTGACTGTTGCAGTTCTCACTGAACATATGTAGTAAATACTGTATCAGTGTGTACTTCATACTCTATGTACTACATATATACAGTTTTATATAGTACATACTGTACTTAGTATATACAGCACATAGTACATACAGTGTATATACAGTATATATCGTAAATGTGGTATAGTATGTACAGTATAGTAGAGTACATAGTATATCAGTATGTAGTATATCAGTATGTAGTCATCAGCAGAACTCCCAAACAAGATCAAATCAGTATGAATCAGAAATCATTCAATTCAAAGATTTAAATTAAAGGTGAAAGGTCACATGATCACATGTCTGATTAAATATAGAGATTGAAGAACTTTATTTACATTAAGTTCGTGTGGACAAACTTTGAATAAAATGTTTTGTTGAATAAAGTTTTCAGGATGTTTGATGTTTTCAGCTTTAATTCTTTCAACTGTTTTCTGTTTGTTTTCATGAGTGTGTGTTTAAACACAAGGGGACTTTTATTCTGAAGGGATTCTGTTTGTGTAAAGTACATTTCTACTTTTTTATATTTCTACAAAATAAAAGATTGTTCTAAGTCTGTTTGTTGTTTGTTCATCATCAGATTATAAAATTCAATAAAACCTTTTTATACAGGACAAAATACCAACATACATGATCAGAGCATCAGACTGACAGAGAAACTGGAAACTCTGTTTATATATTTTCTATATATTCACACCACATCTATGGGCAGCACCTTTTTAGTATAGTGTTCAAGGACACTTCAGCATGATGGGAGAGACTGGGATTGAGCCGCCGACCTTCTGGTTAGAGGATGACCGCTCTACCCCCTGAACTACAGCCATGTAGAGAAGCAACCGTTCTAAATCTTCTCTAAAACTTACTTTTATGTCATTTTCAGTAATTTTTTTACACTTTAACTAATATATATGTATTTTAAGTTTGGTCTTTTACTGGGATGAAGGATTTTAGCCACTGGTCTTCTGGATTTTAAATACAATCCCCACTGAACCCAGGGAGGAACCCAAGGTCCCCTGCACCAGGAGGAACCCAGGGGGCCCTGCACCAGGAGGAACCCAAGGTCCCCTGCACCAGGAGGAACCCAGGGGGCCCTGAACCCAAGGTCCCCTGCACCAGGAGGAACCCAGGGGGCCCTGCACCAGGAGGAACCCAAGGTCCCCTGCACCAGGAGGAACCCAGGGGGCCCTGAACCCAAGGTCCCCTGCACCAGGAGGAACCCAAGGTCCCCTGCACCAGGAGGAACCAAGGGGGCCCTGAACCCAAGGTCCCCTGCACCAGGAGGAACCCAGGGGGCCCTGCACCAGGAGGAACCCAAGGTCCCCTGCACCAGGAGGAACCCAGGGGGCCCTGAACCCAAGGTCCCCTGCACCAGGAGGAACCCAGGGGGCCCTGCACCAGGAGGAACCCAGGGGGCCCTGCACCAGGAGGAACCCAGGGGGCCCTGAACCCAAGGTCCCCTGCACCAGGAGGAACCCAGGGGGCCCTGCACCAGGAGGAACCCAGGGGGCCCTGAACCCAAGGTCCCCTGCACCAGGAGGAACCCAGGGGGCCCTGCACCAGCGTCTGATAGTCTGAGGACTCATCCTGGCAGCTAACAGCAGTCAGGGACATGGAGGTCTGTGGGACCCTCCCAGGATCTGTCTCCTCACGTTAGAGCAGCTTTCACCCCCCCTCCCTCTCACTCACCCAGGGGAAGCGCGCCGCCGCCAGAGGAGGCGGAGTCGGAAACGCGCAGCAGTGTTGGTCCGTCTTGTGCGCGGCTCCGCAGCTTGTGTGTCCGTCTCGTCGGTTCGATTCCCCGGGAGCTGCAGATAGTTCAGGCCGCAGAGAGCGGTGGATCTTGGGTGTTACGGACCCGGGCGACGCGGCGGGGACAGACCCGAACCTGCTGCAGTGGAAACCCCGCACGGAGGCCTGAAGTGTGCGCGGAGCCTCCCGCAGGCCTCCCGCACGGACTCCCGCTCTCTCCGGGAAAATGGACGGATTCACCGGCAGTTTGGGTGAGTCACGGCCGCCGCTCGCGCCCTCATGGCCCCGGGTCACCTGTCCGTGCAGCGGCGCGGAGGTGAGAGACGCACGCGCCTCTGGCGGCTTTACACGTGTCACTGCATCAGAGACACTGCACCGCCCCTGCGGCGGATACTGGGCCACAAAAACAAGTGCTCCTCCTGAAGCTCTGCACAGACCTGGTTCAATGACTGATAGAGACCAATAGATACCAGTAGAGACCTGATAGAGACCAGTAGATACCAGTAGAGACCTGATAGAGACCAATAGATACCAGTAGAGACCTGATAGAGACCAGTAGATACCAGTAGAGACCTGATAGAGACCAATAGATACCAGTAGAGACCTGATAGAGACCAGTAGATACCAGTAGAGACCTGATATAGACCAATAGATACCAGTAGAGACCTGATATAGACCAATAGATACCAGTAGAGACCTGATAGAGACCAGTAGATACCAGTAGAGACCTGATAGAGACCAATAGATACCAGTAGAGACCTGATAGAGACCAGTAGATACCAGTAGAGACCTTATAGAGACCAATAGATACCAGTAGAGACCTGATAGAGACCAGTAGATACCAGTAGAGACCTGATATAGACCAATAGATACCAGTAGAGACCTGATAGAGACCAGTAGATACCAGTAGAGACCTGATAGAGACCAATAGATACCAGTAGAGACCTGATCGAGACCAGTAGATACCAGTAGAGACCTGATAGAGACCAATAGATACCAGTAGAGACCTGATAGAGACCAGTAGATACCAGTAGAGACCTCATATAGACCAATAGATACCAGTAGAGACCTGATAGAGACCAATAGATACCAGTAGAGACCTGATAGAGACCAATAGATACCAGTAGAGACCTGATAGAGACCAATAGATACCAGTAGAGACCTGATAGAGACCAATAGATACCAGTAGATACCTGATAGATACCAGTAGAGACCTGATAGAGACCAGTAGAGACCTGATAGAGACCAATAGATACCAGTAGATACCTGATAGAGACCAATAGATACCAGTAGATACCTGATAGAGACCAATAGATACCAATAGAGACCAGTAGAGACCTGATAGAGACCAATAGATACCAGTAGATACCTGATAGAGACCAATAGATACCAGTAGAGACCTGATAGAGACCAATAGATACCAGTAGAGACCTGATAGAGACCAATAGATACCAGTAGAGACCTGATAGAGACCAATAGATACCAGTAGAGACCTGATAGAGACCAATAGATACCAGTAGATACCTGATAGAGACCAATAGATACCAGTAGAGACCCGATAGAGACCAATAGATACCAGTAGAGACCTGATAGAGACCAATAGATACCAGTAGAGACCTGATAGAGACCAATAGATACCTGATAGAGACCAATAGATACCAGTAGAGACCATTAGATACCTGATAGAGACCACTAGAGACAAGTAGAGACCTAATAGATACCAGTAGAGACCTGATAGAGACCAGTAGAGACCTGATAGAGACCACTAGAGACCTGATAGAGACCAGTGGATACCTGATAGATACCAGTAGAGACCAGTGGATACCTGATAGAGACCAATAGATACCAGTAGAGACCCGATAGAGACCAATAGATACCAGTAGAGACCAGTGGATACCTGATAGAGACCAATAGATACCAGTAGAGACCCGATAGAGACCAATAGATACCAGTAGAGACCAGTGGATACCTGATAGAGACCAATAGATACCAGTAGAGACCCGATAGAGACTATTAGATACCAGTAGAGACCAGTGGATACCCGATAGAGACCAGTAGACCTGATAGAGACCAATATATACCAGTAGAGACCAGTGGATACCTGATAGAGACCAGTAGAATCACAAACACACATAGACACTCACTCACTGACACACACACAGCCTGATGCTGCATTCAAACCACGTCTGTCCACAAACACACCTGAACACACGTCACATGACCATGGTTTACACTCCTCATGTGATGTAAACAGGAAGTAGATTGTCTCCTCTGCAGTTGGTTGCTTAGTTACAGAAAAGTCAGAGTGGGGATTTCTTTTCTTGGAGCGACGTCAAGGTGTTGTTTGTGTGTTTGTTATCTGTAGGTGATGTGTAATCAGATTATGACTGTCTGTGTAGATGACGGTGTAATCAGATTACCTCTCTGTCTCTGCAGATGACAGTATGTCTGGAGCGAGTGTCTCAGATGTCAACGATCGTCTCTCGGCTCTGGAGCTTCGTGTTCAGCAGCAGGAAGATGAGCTGACGGTCATGAAAGCCGCTCTCGCCGACGTCCTTCGTCGCCTTGCGGCGTCTGAAGACTCTGCAACGCCTGTGACCAAAAAACAAGGAGGAAAAGGTGACGTGTGTTTGAAATCATTAGTCACATGACTGTCATGACTCCTCAGTTTAATGGATTTCATTTTTTATTTAAACTCGCAGATAAAAGTGATTTTGATTCAATGTAGTTTTTAGTTCAGACCCAAACTTCACTGATGATCAGTTTGACCATTAGAAATGTAAAACTTGACGTTTCTGTTTCGACTCTGTTAAATGAAGCCAGAGCTCAGTCAGTGTAATAAGTAGCCTGCTGTCCCCACCAGGTGGAGCTGTACTGCGGGAAGCCTACTCCATGTCCTGTATCACTAACGGAGGAACATCTGGACGAAAGAGAGACTCCACATCTGTCACAAGGAAAGAGACTATGTCGTCTGCTGCCAAAAGGTAAAAACTGATGTCATGTTTCATTCTGTCTAGTTTCAGACTGTAAATAGTCGTGCAATGTGTTTGCACTTGTTTTAACTTTCGCTGAACGTTTGAGTGAACAAAAGAAAAACATGGTTTTGTTTTTAAGTCACGTGATTTAACGTTTATTACAGTTTGTTTGTTTTAAAATCTTTTGCTGATTTAACTTCAAAGCGGACCTTAACATGAACCTAACATGACCTTAACATGAACCTAACATGACCTTAACATGAACCTAACATGACCTTAACATGAACCTTACATGACCCTTACTCAACCCTTACATGACCTTAACATGACTTTAAAGTGTCCTTAACATGAACCTTACATGACCTTAACATGAACCTAACATGACCTTAACATGAACCTAACATGACCTGAACATGAACCTTACATGACCTTAACATGAACCTAACATGAACCTAACATGACCTTAACATGAACCTAACATGACCTTAACATGAACCTAACATGACCTTAACATGAACCTAACATGACCTTAACATGAACCTAACATGACCTTAACATGAACCTAACATGACCTTAACATGAACCTTACATGACCTTAACATGAACCTAACATGACCTTAACATGAACCTAACATGGACCTAACATGACCCTTACTCCAGCCTTACATGACCTTAACATGACCGTAAAGTGTCCTTAACATGACCTTAACATGAACCTAACATGACCCTTACTCCAGCCTTACATGGACCTAACATGACTGTGAAGTGTCCTTAACATGAACCTAACATGACCTTAACATGGACCTAACATGACCCTTACTCCAGCCTTACATGACCTTAACATGACTGTAAAGTGTCCTTAACATGAACCTAACATGACCTTAACATGGACCTAACATGACCTTAACGTGACCCTTACTCAACCCTTACATGACCTTAAGGTGAACCTAACATGACACTGACATGACCCTCAGTAGAATTCAGTAGAACCCACTTGAATACAGGAAAATCCAATAGAACCAAGTAGAAACGGTTGAAAAACAATAGAACCTAGTAGAACTAGTTGTGTTCAGTTTCTAATTACACAATCTTAATTACACAATCTTTGTAGAAACAGTAGAACTCAGTACATCCCAGGAGTGTACTGTAGAAACCAGTAGAACTTAGTCGTACCCAGTTGTGTACAGTAGAAACCAGTTTAAACCAGTAGACCCAAGTAGAACCCAGTATAAACTAGTTGACTCCATTAGACTCCAATAGAACTCAGTTAACTACAGTAGAACCCAGTATAAACCAGTAGACTCCATTAGATCCCAGTATTAACCAGTAGAACTCAGTATAAACCAGTAGACTTCAGTAGAACCCAGTTTAAACCAGTAGAACTCAGTATAAACCAGTAGAACTCAGTATAAACCAGTAGACTTCAGTAGAACCCAGTATAAACCAGTAGAAGCCAGTATAAACCAGTAGACTTCAGTAGAACCCAGTATAAACCAGTAGAAGCCAGTATAAACCAGTAGACTTCAGTAGAACCCAGTATAAACCAGTAGAAGCCAGTATAAACCAGTAGACTTCAGTAGAACCCAGTATAAACCAGTAGAAGCCAGTATAAACCAGTAGACTTCAGTAGAACCCAGTTTAAACCAGTAGAACCCAGTAAACTACAGTAGAACTCAGTATATACCAGTAGAACCCAGTATAAACTACTAGACTCCAGTAGAACCCAGTATAAACCAGTAGACTCCAGTATAACCCAGTTTAAACCAGTAGAACCCAGTAAACTAGAGTAGAACCCAGTATAAACTAGTAGAACCCAGTTTAAACCAGTAGAACCCACTTAACTCCAGTAGGACCCAGTATAAACCAGTAGACTCCAGTAGAGCGTCTCTCACAGCCCTGGTTTCGTCCACAGTGGAGCAGACAGGAAGAAGGAGGTCAGGGGTCAGATGGAGGAGATCCAGGAACGTGAGGAGGTTCCTCACCCACAGGACGTGTCCCCCTCCTCCCCCCTCCCTCCTCAGACCTGTGTGACCCCCCCTCAGAGACCCGCCCAATCTGCCGACACCAGTAAAGGCCACGCCCCTCCTAAAAGGTTCTGCTTTGTGATTTGTCAGCTGCTTCTGACCTCATTGACTGACATCACTCTGAGAGTGATTACTAACTCCGCCCCCCTCAAGACCCACAGTTCTCTACTCTGCCCACCTGGGTCACCTGACATGAACAGATGCCTCTGATTGGCTGAGTGTACCTGATCCAGGTGAGGAGGTGCAGCGTGAACACGACTGTGCCTCCTCCTCCCTGAGTCATTTCTTGGAGAACCTGAGTCTGACTGAGCCGACTAACCTTCTCCCAGCTTCACCTTAGGACTCTTCCTCCTCCTCCTCCTCCTCCTCCTCTTCTTCCTCCTGCTTGTCCTCTTCTTCTTCTTCTTCCTCCTCCTCCTGCTTCTCTTCTTCTTCTTCCTCCTCCTACTGCTTGTCCTCCTCTTCTTCTTCCTCCTCCTCCTCTTGCTGCTCCTTCTCCTTGTACTCCTGCTCCTCCTGCTCCTCTTTGTCTTCTTCCTCCTCTTACTCCTGCTTGTCTTCTACTTCTTCTTGGCATTTTTCTTCCTCCTCCATCTCCTGCTTGTCCTCTTTTTCTTCTTCCTGCTCCTCCTCCCCCTGCTCCTGCTCCTCCTCTGGAGTGGTTTGGTTCCATTGAGTCAGTTCAGTGTCTGAACTCAACTCTGTCTTTTACAAATGAAACAACAATAACAACACTGAGATGATTCACGTTCTCAATCTTCATCATCGCCTGCTGCTGTGATACTGAGTGTGTGTAGTGTGTGTGTGTGTGTGTGTGTGTGTGTGCGTGCGTGTGTGCGTGTGCGTGCATGTGCGTGTGTCCGTCCAGGGGGGCCAGTGTGAAGCGGTTCTCGGGTATCGAACGCTCTCAGAGCAGCACGTGGGAGAGTGCAGATGAAAACAGGAACAAATTGGTGAAAGCTGCTTCAACATCCAGACTGTTGAGTAAAGTGATGAAGAGTGCAGAGAGGTACAGACACCACAGACACAGACACCACAGACACACACACACACACACACACACACACTCTGTTCATTTCAGTTTCATCATCAAATCAAAACACAAGATCTGAAGTCACTTTACATTTTAAGAATATTACAGAGAAATCAACATTTCCCACAATGAGCAGTTCTGACGACTGAGAGAAAAAAAACTCTTTTATTTTTGAATCCTTCAGTTTTCTATTTATCTTTAATTATACATTATATGATGATATTAAAGTAATGTGACGAAGACAGGCCACAGTCGATTATGGTTGAGATGCATATGAACAGAAAATAGGAAGAAGATGTGCATTGGTTGTGGTGTTGCTCCTCTAGACAGACTTAAAGTGTCTCTGGCCATGTGTGTGTTAATGTAGAGCATTACTCATGTAAACTTACAGAACATATATATATATATATATATATATATTTATATATATATTTATAGACATGACATGATCCGACTCCATCAATTCAGAACCAAACACACGACCGGACGTTTGTCACCTGAATCTTCCCAATAAAACATGAACTGTGAACCTGAACTAGTTCATCTTCATCTGCATGAACTGAACTGTTTTGACATCCCTAATAAATAAATAAATAAATAATATATATATATATATATATATATATATATATATATAGTAGAACAGTATGTAGAACCTTCAGCTCCCAGGCTCCTCTCCTGTGGAACCAGCTCCCTCTGGGTTCTAGAGTCAGACACCTTCTCTACATTTAAGGTTAAACTTAAAACGTTCCTCTTTGATAAAGCCTATAGTTCTGGTTCAGGTCCTGAACCATCCCTTAGTTCTGCTGCAATGGTCTAGACTGCTGGGGGAACTCCCATCATGCACTGGTGCGACAGGTCTTTTCTATGGTTTCTGGACTAGACCATGTGTCTGTGCTGTTGGTGGAGAGGAGGTGGTGGATTGTTTCCCTGATGGTCATAATTTAGTTTGTGAAGAAGCTCATGGAACAGATGGATCAGTAGAGCTGCAGAACTCAAGAGGAACCTGGGCTTCTTCTTATTTTCTTCTATTGATAATAAATAATAGCAGCTTCTGGCTTTTCTGTCTCTTTTCAGACACAAAGACCCGGTGGTCAGTCAAGGTAATTACACCTTAATCATCATCATCATCATCATCATCATCATGTTCCAACAGCCAATAGGAATCCAGAGTCACAGCCAACAACACGCACAACAAAGCAAACAACAAGTCAACAGCAGCAACAACAAAACTATTGTTGTGTTGTTTGTTGATGTGTTGTTTTGTTTTGTTGCTGTTATTGTTGTTTGCTTTGATGTTGTTGTTGTTGTTGTTGTTCAGTTACAATGTCTTTGTCTCAAACCAGCGAAAATGTCAACCCGCGAGAAAAACAGCCAATCAGGTGAGTCCTGACGAATTGTCAGAGCTTTAGCCAAAACAAGCTAACAGGCTATTAGCAGCTCACTGAGCACTTCCTCTGTCTGCTTTAAACCAAACAAATCTCTCCATCCGCTGTCACTCACCTGCTTCACCTGTCACTCACCTGCTTCACCTGTCACTCACCTGCTTCACCCGTCACTCACCTGCTTCACCTGTCACTCACCTGCTTCACCCGTCACTCACCTGCTTCACCTGTCACTCACCTGCTTCACCCGTCACTCACCTGCTTCACCCGTCACTCATCTGCTTCACCTGTCACTCATCTGCTTCACCTGTCACTCACCTGCTTCACCTGTCACTCACCTGCTTCACCTGTCACTCACCTGCTTCACCCGTCACTCACCTGCTTCACCCGTCACTCACCTGCTTCACCCGTCACTCACCTGCTTCACCCGTCACTCACCTGCTTCACCTGTCACTCACCTGCTTCACCCGTCACTCACCTGCTTCACCTGTCACTCACCTGCTTCACCCGTCACTCACCTGCTTCACCCGTCACTCATCTGCTTCACCTGTCACTCATCTGCTTCACCTGTCACTCACCTGCTTCACCTGTCACTCACCTGCTTCACCTGTCACTCACCTGCTTCACCCGTCACTCACCTGCTTCACCCGTCACTCACCTGCTTCACCTGTCACTCACCTGCTTCACCTGTCACTCACCTGTCACTCACCTGCTTCATCCGTCACTCACCTGCTTCACCCGTCAGGTTTAAACCTGGTTACTATTGTGGTTCACCTCTGATCCACATGGGGGGGGTAGAGTGGTCGTCCTCTGATCAGAAGGCGACAGTTTGATTTGATCAATAAACAGTTTACATTGTAAAACGTTCACACTTATATTGATTATGTGTAAACCATTTTAATCCAATGCTTGTATTTGGTGATAAAAGAGACAAATTTTGCTTGAATATATTTGATCAATACATTTTTTTTTTATTGTTTGTTTCAGAGGGAAATCACATTAAGATGTTCATGCGTGGTCGACCCATCACGATGTTCATCCCGTCAGACGTGGAAAACTATGACGAAGTTCGTACAGAACTTCCTTCAGAAAGACTGAAGCTCGAATGGGTGTATCCTTCACTCTGGACAAAGGGGGCACTCTCACGGAATACTACTCATAATACTAACAATTATAACAATAAACATTTTATTTGTATTGTACCAAATCAGAACGTACATTATATCAAAGCAAGTAACATATTAATTCAAGACCTGACAGTTGTAGAGAAACAACGGGCAGCACGGACAACTGGAGCACGTTTTCTCTTCACACCTTCATTTTGAGGCCAGAGGTAGGCAGTTGGAGGTCAGGGGTCTGGTTAGAGGTTGGAGATCAGGTGTAGGTCGAGGTTAAAGGTCAGGAGTTGAAAGTCAGGGCTTAGAGTTTGGAGGTCGGGCATTAGGGTAAATTGAAGGTTAATTTAGTTTCAGTTCTCAGTAGGTATCTACTGTTACTTTCAGTAGATCTTTATTAACACTCTATTCAGATCCTCAGTAGATCTCCAGGTGTGTCCTTAACTCCAGACAGGTACGGTTACCGTGGCAGAGACTGCAGAGCGAACGTCTACCTGCTTCCTACCGGAGAGATTGTTTACTTCATCGCGTCGGTCGTGGTTCTGTTTAACTACGAAGAACGAACGCAAAGATTTTATCTCGGACACACTGATTGTGTCAAGTGGTGAGAAAACATTACGATGCTGCTCTCCTATTGGTCTGTGGTGACAAGTGAGGGACATCATGTCTTTGTGTTTGACAGCCTGGCCCTACATCCTGATAAAATCCGGATTGCTACAGGACAGATCGCAGGAGTGGACAAAGACGGACGAGTGAGGACAAACATTTTATTTCCATTAAAAGTGAAAGCTTCAGCTACGACTAAAACTTAATCACAACTGTGACGACAGTTTCACGTTTCTCATTAACAACTGAATTTAATGAAATGTCTGAATTAACTGTTTTAATATTTCCTATACAACTATACACCTCTGTAACCATGGTAACTATACACAGATTGAAGCAGATGTCGTCTCAAAATTATAAGACTTAAAAAAAAAACAAAAGGGTAATAATATTGATTATTGATTCTAGTATTGATCCCAGTGTCTGTGTTCAGGCGCTGCAGCCTCACGTTCGTATCTGGGACAGCGTCAGTCTCTCCACGCTTCAGGTCGTTGGTTTGGGAACTTTCGAGCGCGGTGTCGGTTCTCTGGCTTTCTCCAAAGCTGTGAGTATTACCAGCTGCATCATGGGAACTGAAGTCTCTGCTGACCTCTGTGTGACATCATTAGTAATCATTTAAAAACTCTCACATAGATACTCACATCGCCTCTCTCTCTCTTTACCTGTCTGTCTTTCAGGACACGGGACATCACCTTAGTGTGATTGACGACTGTAATGATCACATGTTGACGGTCTGGGATTGGCAGAGGAAGTCAAAGATCGCTGAAATCAAGGTCAACACAATTTATTTTTAATTTATTGTTTTCATAATGCAGTTTCACTGTAAAACTGTTGCTCCTTACATTTTTAATTGGACAGTTAATTAATCGGGTTGAGTGGGAGCTGAAGGAGTTTATTTTAATTGGTTGTAACTGGTTACAGTCCACTAACGAGGTGGTCCTGGCTGTGGAGTTCCACCCCACTGACCCGAACACCATCGTCACCTGTGGAAAGTCCCACATCTTCTTCTGGACCTGGACCGGAACCTCGCTCGCTCGAAAACAAGGAATCTTTGGGGTGAGAGCACTTTTTTTCAAGTTCATGTAAATAAAACCATCAACTGAATATATACAGACGACGTTGTCATGGACGATGACAGCTCAAACATAAACACGCCTCCTCCATGTTAGCAGATGGGACATGGACCACACTATAAAACAAAGTAGATGTTAAATATATGTTTGTCAAAGATGGTTCTGTCATTCAGGTAGTTCGTATCACACAGTTGTTTGTTCAAGTGTTTCTGATCAGTTTGAATTAGTTATTTGATGATATATAGTTGGGCTAAGATTCCTTATTGGTGGAGATAGTGTATATTTTTTACAGTATATACAAGTGTTATTTTTCCTTTTGAATTTTACTAATGTTCAAAAAGAAAACAGAGTTAAGGTCTTCACCAGGTTAAATATGAGGTATATAAATATAATGTTCATGATGCTCAAATATATTGATTTTTATATCAATATAACAATAATTGTTTCATGTTAATATTGACATGTTGATCAGTGTAACATCAACACAATAATCTGCTGTTACTGATTTCATTTCCCAGAAGCTAAATAAAACTGGTGATGGATAAATAATAATAAAAAAGTAATCGTTACCTTAGTCAACAAAGGATTGAGTCAATAGAAACACAAATGAGTTTGGTGGAGGGAGATGTGAGGAATTTGATCTTCAGACGAACAGGAAGTTCCACCCAGCTGAACACAAAGGAACCTTAAGATTTAAAGTTCTACACCCACATTGTTCTGTTTATATGAACCTGAACATTTTCTCTTAGAACCTTTCTCCTAGTCTGACGCTGTAGTCATGGTCTGTAGTTCTAGTGTCTGTAGTCAGTCAATCAATCAGTCACATTCTATTAGTCTCATATTCCCAGTTTGTCTCACAGACGTTAACGAGGATCAACTTCCTCTGTTCTTAACTCAACAAGAGTCAAATAGAAACTTCATGATCAGTGAATAAAGCTCAGTCCCATGTGAGGATCCTCTCCCAGGACACAAGGACAACAGCTGCTGATGGAACTGAACACATCAACACAACAACAGGATTCACTACATGAGAAGAACCAGTTTAAAGTGTTTATACAGAATGTCTGATGGAGATGAACTGAGGACTTCCTGTCAGTGATGGTAGAAGATGTGAGGAGACGTTGTGTATCAAGAAGTCTGGCTGTGATCATAGTCCTCGATCAGCTGACAGCACCATCATGGTCCACCACCACTATCCTGGTCTAACTCTTTCCTATTTTGTCATGTTTTCAGAAATATGAGAAGCCAAAGTTTGTCCAGTGCCTGTCCTTCCTGAGCACTGGAGACATCCTGACCGGAGACTCAGGAGGTGTCCTGCTGGTCTGGACCAGGAGCTCTGCTGAAACACCCACAGGAAAGGGCCCCAGAGGTTAGGAGGGACCAGTTAGACTTAACTAAAACCAGTTACAACCAGTTAAACTCAGTTAGAATAATTTAGCCTCAATTAGACCCAGTTAGAACCAGTGAGATCCAGTTAGACTCAGTAAGAACCAGTAAGAACCAGTTAGACTGAGTTAGGTTTATGTGTTTACTGGTAGATGAATCTTTTGAGATTTTAACTCTTTGAATATTTGGGATCCATGTTTCAGAAGAAACAGTAAAGTTTCACTGAGTCTTATACAAATAGAAAATTTAAAGTTTTCTTTAGATCACTTAATTATGTGATAATAACGACTTCCTGTGGATAAAATAAAAGTCTGCAGATTCATTTAAACAGGAAATAGAAAGGAAAGTGTGATGTGCTGCCTCCTGCTGGCTGCTGCAGGAAGTTCTTTTGTCGAATTTACCTCTTTACTTTAATTTATTTTCCTCGTTCATGTTTCTCAGCTTCTGTCTTTTCACTTCAATAAATATTTCAGTTCAGTAGACGACAGATGTGACATTGTGTGTGTGTGTGTGTGTGTGTGTGTGTGTGTAGCATTTCAGATTAGTCGGCAGGTCAAAGGTCACGAGGGAAGTGTTTTCTGTATGTGTGAGATGAGGAGCGGTACTTTGCTGACGGGAGGAGGAAAAGACCGAAAGATCATCCTGTGGGACCATGAACTGAGAGCAGACCGAGACATTGAGGTCACACACACACAGACACACACACAGTTAAAATGTAGATTTTATAGAAGTGGTTCAGTGACAGTTTTCTGCTGATCTGTTTAATTGTGGGGTCTCATGACTGTTCTCAGGTCCCTGATCAGTATGGAACCATCAGAGCCGTGTCTGAGGGGAAGGGCGAAGAGTTTCTGGTTGGAACCTCTCGTAACTTCATCCTAAGAGGAACCTTCAACGACGGCTTCCTGGTGGAGGTTCAGGTGAGATCACATGTCAAATGTGTTCCGGACCCTTAAGTCCAAAAGAAGATTTCTTTTAAGAAGAAGTTTGTGTTTCCTCAGATGCTCACAGCCACCAGATTTGTATCATAACATAGAGAAACCTTAGCTAATCAGGTCTTATTTTCACAATGTCACAGTGACACAGGATGATCAGGAATCATTTGCTGAAGGAAAACAGCCAACAGAAGAAATGTTTCAAACATAATGAGAAATGAACAAACCCTGAAAAGCTATAAACACACCCTGGTGTCGTCTTCAAAGCATCAACCAGACGCGTCTTTACTACACAGAAATAAATGCACAACCTTTTTATTTTCTGAAGTTGTGATGTGTTCAGGGTCTGTGTAACATGAAGTCGTGATGTGTTCAGGGTCACACAGATGAGCTGTGGGGTTTGGCGACTCATCCGTCCAGACAGATGTTTCTGACGTGTGCTCAGGACCGGCTCGTCTGCCTGTGGAACTCCTTCGATCACGCTCTGCAGTGGAGCCGCACACTAGAGGTAGGCATGGACTTGATTGATTCTCGACAAATGATTGACAGGTGATTGACAGCTTTGCCTCTCGATCAGGAACACGGACATTGTGCAGACTTCCATCCCAGCGGAGCCGTGGTTGCTATAGGAACACACTCGGGAAAGTCAGTACAGATCATTTATAGATCTACATAATCCATCCACTCAGTGTACAGATCAGAATTTTCCAGAACCTGGGTTCTTCTGGTTCTCACTCGTCTCATCCTGTGTCAGGTGGTACGTTCTGGATGCAGAGACCACAGATCTTGTGGCGATCCACACCGACGGGAACGAGCAACTGTCAGTGATGCGTTTTTCTCAGGGTAGGTACAGTATCCTGTTTCCATCTCAACATTATGAAAGAAGTGAACTACATGTCCCAGAATGCCTCTCTTCACCTCTGCAGATGGAAGTTTGCTGGCTGTTGGATCTCATGACAACTTTATTTACCTCTACACCGTCTGTGAGAGAGGACGCAAGTACAGTCGCTACGGGAAGTGCACGGTAAGAGTTCACTTAACCCTAACTCCTAAAGTCCATTGCCCTCGTGACCCTACAGGAATAGTTCAGGAGTAAATCCAATACAATTGAAGTAACTGGTGACCAAGGTAAACTACAGAATACAAATCTGCCTCCATACTGCCCCCTGTGGTTCCTCTGCTGTAACTGCAGCTATCGTGAAGTAACTGAGGTTATCGGAGACATTTAAGAAACGTGGCATAAACTGTTCTGAAAATGACCGTCAGGGCTTCAGGACTCAGGAGAAACATGACGGCACTTTGTTTTTTTACTTCAATGATTTGGATTCATTAAAGATGCTGACGTGTGTTCATGACTCCGTCACAGGGACATTCCAGTTACATCACACATCTGGACTGGTCACCTGACAACAACTTCCTCATGTCCAACTCTGGAGACTACGAGATCCTCTACTGTGAGTAATCTGATACTAGTACTGAGAGTAATCTGATACTAATGCTGTCAGTAATACTGATACTAGTACTGAGAGTAATCTGATACTAATACTGTCAGTAATACTGATACTAGTACTGAGAGTAATCTGATACTAATGCTGTCAGTAATACTGATACTAGTACTGAGAGTAATCTGATACTAATACTGTCAGTAATACTGATACTAGTACTGAGAGTAATCTGATACTAATATTGTCAGTAATACTGATACTAGTACTGAGAGTAATCTGATACTAATGCTGTCAGTAATACTGATACTAGTACTGTGAGTAATCTGATACAATTCAATGCTCAGACTTTACGTCTTTGACATATAGATATTGTGTGTTCTTGCAGTGTGTAGTAACAGTTGTGTATTTTCAGGGGACGTTCCAAACAGCTGTAAACTGATCAGAAATCGTTCTGAGTGTAAAGACATTGACTGGGCGACGTACACCTGCGTCCTGGGATACCACGTGTTCGGTTCGTGTGTGTGTACGTGTGTGTACGTGTGTGTGTACTAAATTCAATTAAATCGTTATTTTGATCAGAATGACTGTGTGTGTGTGTGTGTGCATGTTTCAGGTGTGTGGCCGGAAGGTTCCGATGGCACCGACATCAACGCTCTGATCAGATCTCACAACAGGAAGGTGATCGCTCTCGCTGATGACTTCTGCAAAGTTCACCTGTTTACTTACCCATGCTCCACCCCCAAGGTGAGACACACACACACACACACACACACACACACACACACACACACGGATCATTCAGTTAATCAATAATCAATGTGTCTCCAGGCCCCCAGTCATAAGTACAGCGCCCACAGCAGTCATGTGACCAACGTCAGCTTCCTGTGTAACGACAGTCACCTGATCTCGACGGGGGGGAAGGACACCAGCATCATGCAGTGGCGTTTGGTGGAGAAATCTTCACTCTGTCTTAACGACGGCCTGATGTGTAACCCGGTGTCCCGTCAGGCAGATGCCACCCTCACTCTGTCCCCTCCCACCACAGCGTCACAGGAATCTGCCCCCCCCCCCACAGCCAATGGGACCCAAGAACCCTCTCAGGAAAGCCCACCCCCCATTGAGCTAGCCCCGCCCATATCAGCGCTAACCCCACCTCACTCTGAGTCGACTCCACCCACCTCCGACAGCACAGCGAGTCTGAAAGACAGCCTGGAGCCCAGCGACGACACGGCCACGCCCAGCGACGAGGGCCTGCCCCCCTTCACCCCACCCTCATAGACAGGCCCTGTGTGTGTGTGTGTGTGTGTGTGTGTGTGTGTTGTGGTACAGCTGACTTTGTGAGGACCAGGCTCAGTAGCTGTTCAGAGGACATGTTTGTAAAGTGAGAACATTTACATATGTGAACACATGACATCAAAAAAGTCATAGTCAACAAAAACAACTAATAATTCAGCTGCTCTTATTCCATCAGTCTGGATTCACGAGTTCTCTCAGATTCAGGCAAAACAATTCTGCAGTGAGTCCTCAAGTGTAGAAGTACAAATGGGTGTGTGTGCGTGCGGCTGCAGAGTCACATGGCTTATTTCACCAATCATGTGATGTCACAGTTTGAACCTGGAGGAGGGAACGTAACTTCTCACACCTGGACAACAGGGGGCAGCAGAGAGCAGAGGACAAGGGAGGTCAACTGCAGGAGGCGAAGTTAATAGTTTAGTTTTTACAAACGTAAAGACCTGAGACAAGTAAGACGCTTTCTTCACCAATAAAAACAGAGTAGTTGAAGTGGGCGTGTTAAAGTCTTCAATGTTTTTAGATTTTTTTTTTATTCTTTGAAATCTAAAAAAATTTAAATAAAACTTGAATCATTTTTGATTTGTTGATTTATAATAATCACTCCTAACAAGAACCAAAAACTGGAATTTCTCCGAACTCTAAAAAATCGTACTGATTTAATTTAGGGTGAATTCTGGGACATATATTTTTTTTATTTTTTCTTTACATCTGAAAGTTATTCCAACATCTGTTTTACACATTAGATCCACATTTTAAACCTTTCTGTGATTAAGATGTTTTCTAGTTACCAGTTTTTAAAAGGCGTTATGAAAATAATAATAAAACGTATATTGTTCATAGTGTTTTTTCCCCTGCGTTTGCCCCGCCCCTTTTTGTGACATCACAGACATGAAGTCATGTGATTTCACTTACATGATGTCCATGTTAACTATTCGTAAAAGTCCTGAAGCAGACTGAAGCTTATGTGTGTCCCACATTACCCGAATTCACCCTAAGTTGAAACATAAAGGAATCATGAGACTAAAGAACAAGGAACCCTCGCACATTTTGCCTCAAAGAAACCAACTGCTAATACCAGGATGCATTTCACTAATCAACAGCCATCATCAGCCGTTTGCTAATAAAGAACCTTTCACCTGAGGCAGGTGAGCATCAGTCCAGAAGGCAGAGAAATCCAGGTAAACAGAAAGTTAAGAGGCGCTAAATGGGAAGTAAACAGGAAGTAAAGAAGTAGTGAACAGAAAGTTGAGAGGAAATTGGGAGCTACCAGAGTTAAAGCTGTGACTGACATGTTTTGTTGTGAATAATCAGACAGAGTGAGACATCTCTCTCTGACAGGATCTGTGTTTGTATATACTGCAGATGTCTGTATATTTCTGTTCACCACTGGGGGAGCAGCTCCTCAGCTACACTGTAAAAATAAAACACTCAGCCAATCAGATTACAGGACACAGCAGATCTTCTCCTCTGATTGGCTGCGGATTATGATTGTTTCAGGACCATTTCAGCTCAGATGTTCCCTGAATGTGGGGGTGGGGCCGTCACAAGGGGGCGGGGCTCTCGTGTGTGTGTGGGGGGGTAACATTTATTACTTTTTTGTCTTTTTAATATTCATCAGTTTATCTTGTCTTTTTTACACTCGTCTCTGAAGGGACTTACCTGGACGTCCAAGTGGGGGCGGGGTCAGGGGTGTGACTGGAGATTTGGGGCATGTATGGGGGAAGGGGCGGGGCCATCGGTGTGTGGGTGGGGTTGTTGATGATTCATATGACTGTTTTGAGCCAATCATGTGTTCTCATTCCTGTCAGATGACAGACTGAAGATTTCAACAAAAAAATGCAAATAAATGTTGTGAAAACTGACTCGTTGATTCATTCCTGACGTTGCCATGGAAACAGTCACAGTCCAGGGGCCTGCACCACATGACCATCACTGACCGTCACATGACCATGACGTCACCCTCAGTCACATGACATCACCATCAGTCACATGACATCACCATCAGTCACATGACATCACCATCAGTCACATGATCATCACCGACCGTCACATGACCATGACGTCACCCTCAGTCACATGACATCACCATCAGTCACATGATCATCACCGACCGTCACATGACCATGACATCACCCTCAGTCACATGACATCACCATCAGTCACATGACATCACCATCAGTCACATGACATCACCGACGCAGGTTAGTTTGCATTTATACTTAGGTTGTGGTTATAGTCAGGTTGTGGCTATAGTCAAGTTGTGGTTATTCTTAGGTTGTGGTTATAGTCAGGTTGTGGCTATAGTCAAGTTGTGGTTATTCTTAGGTTGTGGTTATTCTTAGGTTGTGGTTATAGTCAGGTTGTGGTTATTCTTAGGTTGTGGTTATAGTTATCTTAGATAGGACGTCACATCATTTAAGGATCCTTCAGTTTATCAGAAATATTCATTGTCATCTGTAAATGATGAGAAACTAAAACTGTGGGGTTAAAGTAAAAAGCATTTGTCTGAGATGTAGTGGAGTAGAAGAATAAAACACAAATACAACAAGTACAACGCTCTCTAAGTCGTATTTCACTATAGTACCTGAGTAAATGTCATTACTTGGTGATTGTCAATCATTTATTTTTGATCTGTATGTGAAGTAGATTTGATTCAGTATCAGAAGGCAAAGAAATAAAAAGAGAAACACTGTCAGTTTAATTTTAGGTTTAATAATCCTCTATCCACACAAGACCAGGATGAAGAGGAGGATGAAGAGGAGATCAACTCATTTCAACATCATTGTCTTATTTGACTCCTGTTTTGTCCAATGTTAAAAGTCTGTGAGACATTCTCACGGTTCCATCGAGAACCCGTCCCTGCAGGAAGAGAACGTGTTGCTGCAGGAGATGAAGAAGATGATGAAGACGTCAGTGACACATTTCACTCAGCAGCAGCTCGTCCATCCTGTTACCATGGAAACCATGGATGGTTTCACCCTCAGGATGATAAAGATGACAATCATATTAATCATCATATATGTTCATCATCATCATCATCATTGTTGAGGAATTTGACCCTCCCACATTACAGTATATGTCACTATATATCATGTATATTGTATATTACACATCATATCTGTACAGGAGAACAGAGCCTGTCTGGTTCCACAGATGCTCCTTCTCTCTCTGAGCAGAACCCAGGTCAGGTTATAGATAAAGGACCAACAGGACATTTTAGTGTCTTCACTCAGGGACGTTCAGATCTAACTCAGAGGCTCAGGACAGAGACACCGACTCTTTGTGTGTTTCACCAGACGTGAGGACACAATGTGATTTATGAACACACACTTTAGACTGAACTGTCCAATAGAGAGAGGGACCTCCTCCATGTAACAGAGAGAGGGACCTTCATGGATGTGCTGTTGGAGTGGGTGATGCAGGATGAGGGAGATGTACTGGGAGGCTGTGGGAGACCTCTTCAGACTTGGGGGAGACAGTTGCTCATGTTGCTCTGTTAGTGTTTGTATATTGTTTCAGCTCCTGGTCTCCTTGATGCATCAAGTCTCCATTAAAACCTTCAGCTGCTGCCTGAGTTCTCCATTCACCAGCTTCCAGGAAACGTCCAGGAAACTTCCAGAATAACCATCATCTTGATTGACTTATCTTATCTTAACTTGTCTCATCTCAACTTTTCTATGATAATGACAATGATAATAATAATAACAATAATAACAAGTCATAATAATAATAATAATAATAGTAGTGGATCAAACTCATGAAGAACTTTGTCCTTTAAAGGTCAATATTTCAGATTCTGCTCAGCAACATGATTCACTGATCGTTTTCTACGTGATGAACATGGCGTACACTTTCTGATGACTCAGCTTCGATCCTGAGACGAACCTGGTGCTCAGATCATTGGCAGCTTTTCTCTGCGGTCAGTGGATAAACTGCTGAGTCAGAGGAAGTCGTTGGCGAGGCTGTGGCTGCAGCGGGTGGAGCGCACCTTGAGCTCGTGGTAGCACTGGATGAAGCTGTGGTAGATGAAGGTGATGGGCAGAGCAAGCAGCACGATGCCGCTCACAACACAGAGGCCACCCAACACCCGTCCCGCCACCGTCACTGGGTACATGTCACCGTAGCCCACCGTCGTCATGGAGATAATGACCCACCAGCAGGCGGCAGGGATGCTGGCATAGTCCGGGTTTCCAGCCTCCAGGTCCAGCCCGTGCTCCAGCAGCTGAGCCAGCGCGCTGAAGATTGCCATGGCAACACAGATAAAGACCAGCAGCATCACCATCTCACGATAGCAGCGCCGCAGCGTCAGGCCAAGCGTTTGCAGACCCACAAAGTGACGCGCCAGCTTGATCACCCAGAAGATCCTCATTATACGCAGGACACGCAGGGTGACACCGGCACGCTGCAGCTGAGAGTTCTCCCCCGTCAGGAGGGTCGCAGTGATGGAGACGTAGTACGGCGTGATGGCCAACAGGTCGATGATGTTCAGAGGACGACGGACAAACTCACATTTATCACGAGACACCAGGAGACGAATGATACACTCAGCCGTGAACCAACCAATACAGACCGTTTCAATGATCCTGCAGGGGGCGAGAGCCAATTAGAAAGAAGAGGAAAAGAGAGAACCACAGTTGATCCACAGACCCGATTTCAATCTACATGTATGCACGTGGACATGTTTACATGTGACCTACCTGTGCTGGTCCAGGGTCACCGTCCAGTCTGGTAAGGTGCTGGCACACAGCATCACCATGGAGATGACCACAAACAGCACTGACACCGAGGCAAGGATCTGCGCTGCCAGCGTTGATGTGGGCTCCTCAAACATCCTCCTCATCCTCTCCAGCCAGTGGCTCTCGGGCTCATCGGGCTCCCGGGGCCCCTCCTCTGGGAAGAAGTGAACAAAGCAGTCAGACATGCGGTCGTCGAGGCGTCGCTGGCAGCACGGCTGCAGGTCGGCGCTCTCCAGGCCCCAGTAGAGCATCTCATTGTAGAAGGACAGCTCACACATGTGCGGCACAAAGCGCAGTTTTCCATGTTGCACATAGAGCATGATGAAGCTGAAGGCCTCCGAGTGCCGGTCGAAGAAAAACTCGTTGCGGTCGCGGTCGTAGTCGTCACAGAGCTCCAGCAGCTCGGTGTCCGACAGGCAGCAATGCAGTCGACTGAGTCTGCTCAGAGGAAGTCGCTTCATCATCTCTGCCGAGAAGAAAAACCTGCGACCGCCAACGTTCAGGGTGAAGAAGCTGTTCTCGAACTTCATCTTCTGTCAGCATAGAAACAAAACGTCTTCTGTTAATGTCACAATGAAAACTTCCTCTTCTTTATATTTACATTTATATTTGATCCCTTTACTTTAAAAACTAGATGAAAACATGTTTTTCTGTTTTCAAGCATCAGCTGTTCTAAAATGTCAAACTTTCGACTAAAGTAAAAGCTGTTTCCATTTACTTTTTAAAGTAAAGGAAGATAAAATATAATCTCTACCTCTCAGAAAATTCTTCTTCACATCTGAAGTGAGAAAAGATTTTTAGGTTTTGATTTGAAATCATCTCGTTCACTGAAATCAAATAATGTGAAAAGATTCAAAACATTTAAAAGCCAAAGAACAAAATCTGAGACGAGTCAGTTTGAAGCTGAAAGTCATGAACAGCTGCAGCTTCACGTGAATTCACGCTGAAAAAAATCACTGATTCAAAATTTGATTTAGATTCAAAACTCACCACATATGAATTTGTCCTGAATGAATCTTTGAATCCTGTTTGATTGAATTCAGATAAAATCCTTTTAATTCTGCTGTTTGTTGAATGTGAGACTGAAGAACGGCTCCGCCTCCTCTTCACACACACACACACAGACACACACACACACACACACACACACACACACAGACACAAACACCCAGACACTCACACATACACACACACACACACACAGACACACACACACACACACACACACACACAAACACCCAGACACTCACACATACACACACACACACACACTCACTCAGACACAGACACAGACACACACACACAAACACTCAAACATACACACTCAGACACAGACACAGACACACACGCACACAGACACACACACTCAGACACTCACACACACACTCACACAGACACACACACACAAACACTCAAACATACACACTCAGACACAGACACAGACACTGATACACTCACAGATACACAAAGTGACACTCACTCACACACACAGATACACACACTCACACACTGACACACACTGATACACACACACACACACACACACACACACACACACACACACACACACACACACACACACACACACACACACAGGGAGACCATCATGTGTGACTCATGAATCTGTTGTGATCATTTTCATTAGTTTATTTCAAACTCAACTTTATTTAAATCAGTTTCTGTTTTTGCAGGAAAAATATAAATAAAACTATTTTCTTTTGTTGTTTTGTTCAGAGGTGTAAATGTAGGTTTCAGTGAGGTAGGCGGGGCCAGCTGTCTGTCAGAGGAACTGAGCATCTGGATTGGCTCTGCGAGAGCGGAATCGGATCTCAGACAGTTTGGAGTTGATGCCTGAGCCGATGACTCCTTTCTTAGCGAGAGGAAACCGAGCCAAGATGGCGTCTAAGAAAGAGAGGGAGACTTTCAGAGAGACGCCATATTACAGAAACACTTCATCACTGTCTCAACCTACTGAAGATGGCGTTGATCTTGTGTGGGTCGAGCGCACTACGTTGAGGGTGGAAGGCAGGCCGGCGGCTCCGCCCACCCCTCAGGTTACTGTTCATCAGTGTGTTCATATCAAACACACCCAGCAACAGTGTCCGAGCCATTGCCGTGGGAGACTGTGCCTGATTGGCTGCCTGCCACCACCGAAAATCACAGAGCACGCCAGAGCCAGGAAACACCTCCACCGGACTCACCTGGACAGATCAAACCAGATCTATATTGAACCAGATCTATGATAAACCAGATCTAAATCAGTGGACCAGATCCAGATGTGGATTTGAGGGCTTCTCACCTCTCCAGGTACGTCTCCGATGGAACACTGGCTCCTCCTCAGCTCCTCCATGTCAGTCTGGCTACAGAGGGGCCCCTCCTCTCCCATGTGATTCCCCAGCACCATGTTGGCTCCAGCTCCGTCCTCATCGTCGGAGCCCAGCGGACCCCAGGACCCTGACAGCTCTACGCTCAGGGCCTCCTGCTGCACCTGAGGGCTGAAATCTCCGTCCTGATTGGTCGCTGAGTGGTGATATGGAGCATAGCTGTCACTTCGGCCTGTTGCCGTGGAGACGCAGGGGTGGCTGTTGATCTGCCCCAGCGTCTGCCACATGGTGGAAAGAAGTCCAGGGATTTCTGAGAAATGTAGAGATATTAAAGATCATAAAATTAAACTTGAACATACGAACAATATGAAAAACCTGATGTATTCTGGGTAATATAGATCTGGTTTAACATAGATCTGTGAAATGTGATGCTTCTTGGACACGGGCCAATCACAGGAGGGCATAACTCTGCTGTATCCTGAGCTAATAACCCTCCGTAGAGCAGAATGGCACAGGAGCATTCCAAAGAAGAACCAGGAAATGCATGGCCTTCCTGGTAAACACCTTTGGGTGGACTCAAGAAGAGGCACGGGAAGGAAAAGGACACCTGCTGGTGCTATAGCTGGACCACATCAAATACCTCTTGATGGATTACTATGACATCTTCAATTCAAACAAGTCTGGAGTCTGCCAGCCCCTCATCAGAGCCTTCATGGATGAGGTGACAATAATAACCACGTTGGTCCCAGGAGGCAGATGGATCCTTCAAGGATTAGAAAGACTCACCACTTAGGCTTAGATGTGTTTCAAGCCAGAAAACTCCAGGTCCCTCATACAAAAGGGAGGGAAGGTAGTAAATAGTTTCCACTTCTTTCTCAGAGGACTCAAATCCCATCTGCTGTAGTGAAAGCCATTAAGAGCTTTGGGGAACCTTTGACTGCACCCTAAGGGACACTGGTTCTATAAAAGCGACAAACAGAGACCTGGAAAGATGTCTGACACCACCAGGCAAATTCAAAGCCTGGATATACAAAGCATAGCATCCTAGAGGAGGATGGAATAAGTGGTCATCTCTGCAGGTGGTTGAGGCACCAAGAAGCCTGAGCTGCCCTCTATGGCAAGAGCAACAGGTTCAAACTCCCATTAAACACCATCAGCGAGGAGTTCATGGTTACCCGAGCAAAGGTGCTTCAGTACAGGGAGTCCAACAACCCAAAGGGTGGCATAGACGTCAGGACTGGCAGAAAGTGGCGGGCACAGGAGGCAGTGGACCAGGTGGAATCTCGACTGCATCCCACAGCACTAATGGGAGCCTCTGCAGTTTGCTGAGGGTAACCTGGTCCAGCAAGAAGTGAGATCTGGAGTCAAGCCAGATGGTGGGGATGTGGAAGCAATGGGGCATTGGACCAAAACATCATCTGGTCTGATTTGTGGAAGTCAATTCGGTGAACAATGTGTTGCCCAGTGGAACCACCAGCATGTCCCAAGGATGTGTCCAAGTGCATCAGTAGACATCATGTCTGAACCCAACCTGTCACCTGACCTGTGAATGTTTTACAGTTGACGCCCTGAAGCAGTGACTTGGATCTGAACTCACCGTGGACCAACATGTTCTTCAGTCTCTGGTTCTCGGCCGACACCTCTGCTTTCTCTCTCTCCAGCTCTCTAACCCTCGAGCGCAGGAAGTGAAGCTCAGCAAACTGTGATGGGGTCAGAGCTGACACACCCGACTCCACCTTCACCACCTACAGGACATAGAGGGACGTTTGGATTTTTCTCTGTGGATCTTTTGTCCTGATTGTGTCCTTTGGACATTTTGTAAAGCCTTGATTTGTGTTGTGCAGTTTCCTTGTGTTTGGACTTTGTGTTTATTTGTGTTTTTGTATTTTTCTTTGCACTCTGAGTTCATTGTTTCCTGTTTTAATTTGAAAGTTCTTTCCTTCTGCATCCCTCTTACTTTACTTCCTGTCTGTGTCTCCTTGTCTGCACCTGTTCAGTCATTCCTGCTTCCTGTTGTGTACGAAATCACTCACTAATCAATACTCCACATATAGACCCTTTATAGAGCACTCATTGTTTCCCATAAAGCATCACGCATTGTGCTCGCAGCAGAGAGAAGTAATGGTTATTGTAGAGAAATCCTCAAATCCTTACTCTCAACTTGTCAATTTCAACAATCCATCATGGTCAAAGATGAGAATTTACAAACAGGAATATATTGTACTATATATTCATATTTATTCCTCTTTGTAAATTGTAAACGTTTTATGTAATTCTTCTTTGTTGGGCTCAGACACATTTTATATGTTGAGTTTATATAATATAATATGTAGAGTATCTTGACACAGAGGATCTCACCGTCCTACCGGTCCCGCTGGTTCCGCCGGTCCCGGTGTGTGTCCCGGTGTGTGTCCCCTGCAGGACGCTGATGTCCGTCATCACAAACAGGAAACAGTTCAAATCGGAAATGTATCGATTTTTCAGCTCAGAAAAAAAGCACAAAGAAAAATACAAGTTTATTAAAATTCATAAATACCTCCGCTTCCGGTGCCGCTCCGTACGTCATTCCTGCGTGACTGCGCTGTAGTTCTGCGAAGTGACGTTGGTCCCTTGTGTCCTTGGTTTGTGTGCGCGCAGCGGGACTACACTACCCAGAGTGCACCGCAGCTCACTCACTGTAAACACGACAGGACGAAGTGACCAATGATCTGTGAGTTCTGTTCTCTTTATCTACGTTCTACTGGGTTCTGTTCTCTTTATCTACGTTCTACTGGGTTCTGTTCTCTTTATCTACGTTCTACTGGGTTCTGTTCTCTTTATCTACGTTCTACTGGGTTCTGTTCTCTTTATCTACGTTCTACTGGGTTCTGTTCTCTTTATCTACGTTCTACTGGGTTCTGTTCTCTTTATCTACGTTCTACTGGGTTCTGTTCTCTTTATCTACGTTCTACTGGGTTCTGTTCTCTTTATCTACGTTCTACTGGGTTCTGTTCTCTTTATCTACGTTCTACTGGGTTCTGTTCTCTTTATCTACGTTCTACTGGGTTCTACTTGGATCTGTTCTATTTATCTACGTTCTACTGGGTTCTGTTCCATTTATCTACGTTCTACTGGGTTCTGTTCTATTTATCTACGTTCTACTGGGTTCTGTTCTATTTATCTACGTTCTACTGGGTTCTGTTCTATTTATCTACGTTCTACTGGGTTCTACTTGGATCTGTTCTATTTATCTACGTTCTACTGGGTTCTGTTCCATTTATCTACGTTCTACTGGGTTCTGTTCTATTTATCTACGTTCTACTGGGTTCTGTTCCATTTATCCACATTCTACTGGGTTCTACTTGGATCTGTTCTATTTATCTACGTTCTACTGGGTTCTGTTCCATTTATCTACGTTCCACTGGGTTCTGTTCTATTTATCTACGTTCTACTGGGTTCTACCTGTGAGCCGTCACTTCTGTGTCCTCAGTGTTTGTGCGGTACAACCTGGGCCCAGGTGAGGTGGTGGAGCTGCAGGAGGATGCGAGTGTGTCTGAGCTGAAGGAGGCAGTGGGATGTCAACATGGAGTCCGGCCACAGGAGCTCAAGGTTCTGTTTGCTGGGAGGGAACTGCAGAGCACCACCACACTGCAGGTGAGAGGTCAGCTACAGGTCAGAGGTCAGCTACAGGTATCACAGTCCTCTACTCTCTAGTGTTTGTTTTCAGATATTCTATTGCACTTTTTCATCAGATTTTTGTGAATGATCTGTGAGTTCTGTTCTATATATCTACGTCCTACTGGGTTCTAGTGGGTTCTGTTCCATTTATCTACGTTCTACTGGGTTCTGTTCAACATGTCCATAGACCAGCTGTTGGTCTGTGACGGAGCAGAGAACCTCTCTGTGTCCCCACACCAGCCTGAAACTCTCCAGGTCATGTGTCGCTCTGTAAAAACTAAAATCTATTAAAAGTCTGGATTTCACCATTTTCTCAAACATGTGAACCACATCAACTTTCAGTTCTTCTACTACTTTTCTTTTCCGGCTCACATACACCGCCATCTTTGCCTGAGCTAAAACAAAGTTTAAAAAGCTGGCACTTGTGTTTTCTCTTGCAATTGTAAGACGTCCTCACATCTGTTAAAAATGGTGTCCAGTAAAACAAATAGAGCGGAGAGACGAGAACACTCTAAAAACAGTGAGACAGTGTCTCTCTCTGGCTGCAGAACAGACACTTGTCCTCTACACATCGTTAATGACTGAGATATAAGATTCCGTGAAGGATTCCCCACAGTAGGTCTCTGTGTATCTTTGTTAAAGAAGGCTTGTACAGCGACCTCCATGATGGGTTCAAAACAGGAACCCTGTTCACACCCCACATTTAATTACACCAGATATGGACGGGCCTGACACAGCAGTCGTTCCTTGGCCCTCTAACAATCTAGCTTTGTACAAGTATGCATGAACTACATGACAAAGAGTCCGAGAGAGTGAAATGAGCTGTGAAATGCAATCTAATCACAAGTGGTCAAGATAATCCCACCCCAAGGCCCTGACGTAGTCGGGTCTTGGCAACGGGTTACTGTAGTGCCACTCCGGATTGGAACCAGTATTTCTGGTCATGACCCAGTTCTTTGGCTGTTGAAACACAAAGAACTGGTTCCAGATCAGGCTCTGGAACTGCCTTGGTGGAAAAGAGGTAATAGAGAACTGCAGATCTTCAGTGGAGGGTGGTGCATGGGGGTGTGGCTACAAACAGACAGCACATATCAATTGTGTCACAATGAAGAAACTCTGCAACACTCGTGGCCCAGCCTCATTCCTCATTTCTCAGTTTTACGATTTTGTGTTTCAAAGTTTAGGAACGATTCTGGGAGAAATCAGTTTTTGTTTGGTCCTTAGAACAAATCAACACAATGTATATGTCTCACGTTAGTATACTTCCTTATAGGTCAAGCCAAAATTAGAATAGACGGAATAAGATGACAGGCACAGGCTCGATACCACATTGGTGTTCGGGAAAATGTTGATCCTGTTACGGGATATGGAGACGTTTTATGCATATAGAACATCAGTCCTTGGTTCTAATCTTATAAATAACTTTGTCTTGTTTGTGGCTTTTTTTTTCTCCATTGCATGTCATAGAACACATGTCATACAATATGCAAAACACTTTGTGATGATTCTTTTGTGTTAACATAATTTAATGTTTTGCCATGAAAGGAAGTTTCCTCTCCTTCTCTCAGGGTTGTGATGTCCCGGAGCAGAGTACAATCCATGTCGTCCTCTCTTCTTCAGACTCCTCGTCCTCCAGGTTTCTCCTCTCAGAGGAGTGTCAAGTTGAGGAGGAGGGGCAGAGACCAGACATCAGCTCCTCCTCTCTCCCCCACTCCTCGTCCACTGACCTGGAGGGGAGGGGTGGGGGGGGAGAGGAGGAGATAGAGGAGATGCAGGCTGCAGCTCAGAGAGGTTGGTGTGTTGTATTGTGTCTGCAGGTGTGTGCACAGTCGAGTGTGTGTGTGTGTGTGTGTGTGTGTGTGTGTGTGTGTGTGTGTGTGTGTGTGTGTGTGTGTGTGTGTGTGTGTGTGTGTGTGTGTGTGTGTGTGTGTGTGTGTGTGTGTGTGTGTGTTAGTCATGGAGTTCCACAAGGTTCTGTACTTGGACCGATACTCTTCACCTTATATCTGCTCCCTTTAGGCAACATCATCAGAAAGCACCTCGTACACTTCCACTGTTAAGCAGACGACACCCAGCTGTACATGTCTATGAAGCCTGATGAATCTAATCACTTAGTCCAACTTCAGGAACGTCTGAAGAACATCAAGGTCTGAATGACCCAGAACTTCTTACTTCTAAATTCAGAGAATTGTCCCTAAACATCTGAGAGAAACAGTGTGACCAGATAGTCCCCTTGGTGTAAGTTTGGACCCAGCTCCACTGTGAGGAACCTGAGTTAGGACCAGGACATGTGACCCACATATAAAACAAGTCTCTAGGACAGCTTTCTTCCACCTGCACAGTATTATGAACATTAGGAACATCCTGTCTCAGAAGGAAGCTGAGAAACTCGTCCATTTGTTCCCTCGAGACTGGATCAGTGTAACTCTTATTATCAGGACGTCCCAGTAAGTCTGTGAAAAGCCTCCAGTTGGTCCAAGATGCTGCAGCACGAGTGCTGACAGGAACCAGAAGAGATCATATTACTGCTCTTAGCTTCTCTGCATTGGCTCCTTGTAAAACTCTGAATATCAAGATCCTGCTCCTCACATATAAATCGTTCCTCTTTGATAAAGATTATAGTTAGTTCTGGATCAGGTGTGTTTGTGTGTTTTCAGGTGTGTATTTTGTGTCTTTAGGTGTGCGTGCCTGTAGTACTTTCTTTGTGTACTGTAAAAGCTGCAGTTCAGTCCAACCAGGAAAACTACGAGTTCGCTGTCGACGCTGCAAAGAGACTACGCTGAAACTGAGCAGAGTGAGAACAGTTCACAGATCAATACACTGAGCAATAATCTGATTAACACTAATGGAAATGATGAAGATTTTCTTTCTGTGTCTCAGGGTCCGTCTTGTTGGGACGACATCCTCCTCCCAGGTCGAATCCATGGCTTATGTCAATCAGATGGTTGTCAATGCAACGAAGCGGTATGGGGCAGAATATCTAGAGCTTTGTTGATTAATTGATCGGTGACTTAACTGTAAATATCATGTCTGATGTTTGTTGATCAATTAATCCTGAGAAAGCAGCTTTCAGACCTGAGCTCCTCAGTTCTCTGGATCTTCTCTGGAGGATCAGACTCAGTTTCTCCTCCTCCTCCTCCTGAGCTCCTGTATAAAGTCTAAATCCATGAGCAGTGTGAACAGCAGAGGATCCTCCACTGAGGGAGTGGGGGGGGCTTCTAACACGGGACACAAACATGAAGAAACTAAAACAAATGTCTGTGGTGAAGAAGTGCTGACACACACGATGAAGACACAGACGAAGATGTGAAGAGAGTTTGTGGTGATCAGAGCTGAAGGTGTCAGGTGATCACATGACCTCTGCAGCAGTGGTAACACGTCACTTCCTGTCTCTGTCTGCTGCACCCGGCTGCTCCACCTCTCACCTGAACCATGAGGAGGATCTGAGTCTGTGCAGAAAACCTGCTGCTGTGTTGTTCAGCTGTGAAACACAAACTCTGGAGAAGCTCTGGAGACGACTCTCTGGATTTTAATGTGTAAAGAGACTCTGTGTGTGTGTGTGTGTGTGTGTGTGTGTGTGTGTGTGTGTGTGTGTGTGTGTGTGTGTGTGTGTGTGTGCGCGCGCGCCCACTCAGGAGTTCTTCATGAAGTGTGCATCCCATCCGACCTCTGATGACGACCTCTCTGTTGCCCTTGACCTCATCATGACCAACACCAGAGACGTGCCCTGCATCGCCTGCACCGACGTCATGTAACACACACACACACACACACCCACACAATTAATATTGACATTAAATATATTGACAAATATATTGACAATAAAAGGATCAGACGAGCAGCAGCTGAGTGTGTTGTCTCGTCTCAGGGAAGTGGTCGTGGTCTTCCCGTGTGCACAGCGTCATGTGGTCTGTCTGGACTGTTTCACACGTTACTGTGAGACTCGACTGAACGAGCGCCAGTTTGTTCATGATGCTGTGATTGGTTACTCTCTGCCATGTGCAGGTGAGTTCACCTGATGTCACATGATCATGTTCACGTCACCAGCACAAACTGTCCATCATCGTGTGTGTGTGTGTGTGTGCAGCTTCCTGTGACGACTCTCTGATTAAAGAGCTTCATCACTTCAGAGTTTTAGGAGACGAGCAGGTGAGTTTATTAATTAGCATCATCATTTTACCCAGAGTTCACCTGACTCACCCGTGTTTTTTCTCTCACAGTATGGGCGGTACCTGCAGTACGGGGCCGAGGAGTGCCTGCTGAGGATTGGAGGACTGATGTGTCCGTCACCGGGCTGTGGGGCAGGTCTTCTCCCAGCTGATGGCAGCAGGAGGGTGGAGTGTGACAGACAGGTTGGCTGCGGCCTCATCTTCTGTAGAGACTGCAGGGAGCCATACCACGAAGGCGTCTGTCAAACCCTGATGGCCCCGCCCACTGTTGAAGCCTCACAGGTAGACTGACCAATCACAGAGCTCTGTTTTGTTCTTTGCAAAACTCTGAATGAGAGAATACAACGAGAGCAGTTCATGTCAGATGTCAGAGGTCCCAGCTGCTTTGGTCAAGTGGCGGCGGGTCTGTGATGTGTTGGAGGCATGTCAATCAGACGTCACAGTCTCTACTGCCCCTGCTGGATGGAGCAGGACGATGCAGGACTAACTTCTCTCTCCCCCTCAGGGTTTCGTGGTGGGGGAGGATGCGTCTCTGAGAGGGATGTGGGATCGATCGTCTATGCTGCTCATCCAGGACTCGACTAAACCCTGCCCCCAGTGTTCGGTCCCTGTAGAGAAAAATGGTAATAATTGAACACATCAACATAACAGAATAATACACACATCTGACATCACATCTGTTCGGGCTTCACGACATGCCCAGTGTGAAATGCGGCTGATCAGTATGAATCTGTATGAATGAGTAAAACCTGTATCTCCCCCTGCAGGCGGCTGCATGCACATGCAGTGTCCTCTGTGCAGAGCTGAGTGGTGCTGGAGCTGTGGACGCCCCTGGTCCCCACAGTGTATGGAAAACCACTGGTTCACGTAAACACACACTTGTTGCCGAAAGACACTTCAGCAGGAAGCAGAGCAGAACCAGCTCATTAAACAGACAAAAAGCCTGTATAGAAATGTTAAACATAATTATTTAATAATATTTTACTGTACAATGCTCCTGGTCGACCGTCAGCACCTGTGATTATTAATATAAGTTGTTTTCAAACTGTATTTGTGGATGTGGGTCCTGATACTTTTGTTAACCACGTGACCTGAGGCTGCTTTTAATTGGTTGTTGCAGATTTCCAAAAGGACGCAGCTCTCTGCGCCCCGGACACCCACTTTTATTTACAGCCAATAGGAATTGATTTACGTTTTTTAGTCTAATGAGATTGGCCGACCCTCGACGCCGTCTCAGGTACGTCCGATGTCACTGAGTTACTCCTGTGAGCTGACTGGTGAAGAAATTAAACTTCAGGTGGAACTGTGGTAAATCTGGTGATTTCTTTACAAAAACACCACCACAAGACAAAAAGAGGATGAAGCATCTCAGTCTGACCTGATTTACAGATTCATCAGCAAGTGATGAAGACGAGTTTACACCTGCTGTTGTTCTGAGAAACAGACGTGACAACTGGATGTGGTGTTAATGTCTTCTACTGCTTCACCTGTTTGCTGTTTCAAAATGTCGCCACAGAGGTACAGTGGACAACGACGTGGGTGCGAGACCTGAAACATCTCTGTGAAAAATACTAATGGCATTAAAAGGTTGCCACAGTCACTAAGACACAATGTGGCTAAATTTTTCGTTGCAGGCCACAGGACATGTTTTATGTTGTGTTGTTTTTGAGTCTGGCTTCAGTTTGTTGTGTGTGTTTGTTTTGACTAGTTTGGACGTGTATTTACATGTTTATTTGAATTATATTGAGTATAAGCAGTAAGTCGTTAAAGACTCTGCAGTTCGTCCAAAATCCTGCAGCACGTGTTACATTCAGAATTTAAAATCCTCCTCCTGATCCTGATGTTGGAAAATGATCACAACAAGACTTCTTGATACACAACATGTCTCCTCACATCTTCTACCATCACTGACAGGAACTCCTCAGTTCATCTGCTCCTTCATCTCCATCAGACATTCTGTAGAAATACTTTAAACATGAAGTTACAAACTGTTTCAAATAAACAAATAAAATGTGACTGATTGATTGATCAATATATATATAACATAACATACAAAATAACATATTATAACATAACATGTGTATCATATACAACATAGATCATAACATGTATAACACACGTGTGTGTACTCATTATTACATGTAAATTAATTATACATGGTATTATTCAGAGTATGATAACATTATATTTATGATAAACATTTTACACTGAAATTGCCAAAGGGCCCCGCCCCCTCAGCTGTTGATAGTTTCCTGTTCCGGTGGACGCTCTGTAAGCAGGAGGAGTAAAGATGGCGGCTGCTCAGACGGACAGAGATCCACCGACGGACCCGGAGTTCGTTCATTTCTCCGCCAAAGACACGTCCTCGGTAAGAAGCTGCTCGCGCTGTCGGCGCTGCTGACGTCACCTGTGTCAGGTCAGTGTCTGTCAGCTGCTGACAGACACTTAAAGGTCACCGCGCTACTCCGAGCTAATGCTAATGCTAATGCTAGCTGCAGGGAGGGATGTGTTCAACATCTGGATGTTACAGCTTAATAAACATCTGTCCTGCCTCAGTCACTCACGGGTCACTGCCCGGTAACTCACCGGTTACTCACCGGTTACTCACCAGTCACTGCCCGGTTACTCAACGGTTACTCACTGGTCACTGCCTGGTTACTCACCAGTCACTCACCGGTTACTCACCGGTTACTCACCGGTTACTCACCGGTTACTCACCGGTTACTCACCAGTCACTGCCCGGTTACTCAACGGTTACTCACTGGTCACTGCCTGGTTACTCACCAGTACTCACCAATTACTCACCGGTTATTCACCAGTCACTCACCGTTTACTCACCGGTCATTGCCCGGTTACTCACCAGCCACTCACTGGTCACTCACCGTTTACTCACTGGTCACTGCCCAGTTACTCACCGGATCCTCACTAGTCACAGTTATTCATTGGTTATTCACCGGTTACTCACCAGTCACTCACTGGTCACTCACCGTTTACTCACCGGTCACTGCCCAGTTACTCACTGGTCACTGCCCGGTTACTCACTGGTCACTCACCGTTTACTCACCGGTTACTCACCAGTCACTCACTGGTCACTCACCGTTTACTCACCGGTCATTGCCCGGTTACTCACCAGTCACTCACCGGTCACTCACCGTTTACTCACTGGTCACTGCCCAGTTACTCACCGGATCCTCACTAGTCACTCTCTCGTTACTCACTGGTTATTCACCGGTTCCTCAGCAGTCATTCACCTGTCACACACCGGTTGTTCACCATTTACTCACTGGTTATCCACCGGTCACTCACCGGTCCAGAGACGGTCGGAGTCAGAGACTCATCGTCACGACACCAGGAAGTTAACATAGTAATAATTCACATTGACTAATGTTTATTATATTTTATTTATATTTATCATCACCTCTTTCTCCTCAGCACTGGCTGGCGGTGTCCGACCTGCAGATGGAGGTGTACTGTCACCTGGCCATGTATGTTCCCAGAATCCTTTGCCTTGGTGCAAGTGGGGGCAGCAGCAGGGAGGAGCAGAGGGAGGAGCTTGCCTGTCAGCTCCTCCTCCTGGCTCCCCTGGAGTGGTTCATGTTGGGGGAGGAGCCTGCAGCTGGCCTCGCACGGCTGCAGGAGAACAACCGGCCGTCACCACTGTGTGGTCACGTGTTCAAGGTGGGAGAGCCCACCTACTCCTGCAGGTAAAATACACTCTGTCGTTGTTGTCAATCACCAGGCAGCCAATCACCAGGCTTCAGTTTTAGTCTCAGAGCATTTTTTTAGCCAGAAACAAACTTGACTCCGACAAATCATACGCACTTACATCACAGTTCACACCCACTGTTCAGGTAATAACCAAAATATGTGTGTGTGTGTGTGTGTGTGTGTGTGTGTGTGTGTGTGTGTGTGTGTGTGTGTGTGTGTGTGTGTGTGTGTGTGTGTGTGTGTGTGTGTGTTTAGGGAGTGTGCAGCTGATCCAACATGTGTTCTGTGCATGCAGTGTTTCCTGGGAAGTGTTCACAAAGAGCATCGATACAGAGTGAGTACACACACACACACACACACACACACACACACACACACACACAGTGACTGCACTGAAGCTGCTGCTTCTGACAGGACAGGAAGTCCACTGTCTTCTGCATCTGACGCTACCACATGACACACACACACACATACACACTCTGTACCAATACACACTGCATAAGTACACAAACACACTGTGTACTAGAGATGAAATGGTATGAAATCAAGTTTTTTGTGATCAACATTTTCATGATTATCAGTATTATCACGTGTGCTATAAATATTCCCAAATTATTGATACACAAACTAGTAATTTCAAAGACTTTTGTGTGTGGTTGTGTTGTGTTGTCGACCAATTTCTGTTTTCACAAGACGTTTTCTGGAGAGTTGGATCCAGATTTTCTCCACAGTTTGTTTTTTACACATGATGCAGCAGATTCTCTGCTCAGACTCATCTGCACGATTCAGATGGAGCAGCAGACAGGAAGTCATGTATTGGTTCTGCTGCAGAGATCATTTTGTTTTCATCACATCCTCTGTGTGTGTGTGTGTGTGTGTGTGTGTGTGTGTGTGTGTGTGTGTGTGTGTGTGTGTGTAGATGACAACATCAGGAGGTGGAGGTTTCTGTGACTGTGGAGATGATGAAGCCTGGAAGACGAGTCCTTATTGTAACAAACACACACCGACAGAGAGACACACTGAGGAGGTGAAACAGCTGTCTGTCTGTCTGTCTGTCTGTCTGTCTGTCTGTCTGTCGGTACCTGTCTGTGTCTATGTACTATCTCTCAATGTACTGTTTGTCCTCTCAGGATCCTGTGGCTCAGCTTCCTGTAGACATGGTTGCCCGTGGTTACAGCATCTTCTCCATCATCCTGAAGTACGCTGTTGACCTCCTGACGTGGGAACAGGAGGACGAGTTACCTGCAGGACTGGAGCCGCCGTACGCGCACACACCTGAACACACACACAATCTACAACACATCATTACACATTATTTGAAATAAACTTTACTTTATCTGATTTGTTTATGTACTGATACTCCCTCTGTATGTGTGTACTGTGTGTATGTTGTGTTTATCATGTATGTGTACTCTTTGTGTACTGTTTGTGTGGTTGTACTGCATGTGTCTTTGTACTGTGTACAGGGAGCGGTCGGACTCGTACCTCTGCATGTTGTTCAATGATGAAGTCCACACGTATGAACAGGTGATCTACACGCTACAGAAAGCTGTCAACTGCAGCCAGAAAGAGGCTGTGAGCTTCGCCACCACTGTGGACCGAGACGTGAGTACTGCTTGTCTTCATCATCTTTATCATCGTCATCTTCCCCATTCTTATGATCTTCATCAGTGATAAATAGGGCTGCACGATATATCGAAAATCTATTGTCATTGCGATATCAATGTGCACGAAATACGTATTGCAGACGGCAGAAACTGTGATAAATGTTGACACATGTATGAAAACACTAGTCATTTGTGTTTAGTCGGAGAGGGAGAGGGGGAGAAGAGGAGGCGTTTTGGTTTTAAAAGTCTCTTTATTGAACCATAACCAGAGAGAAAAAAGCTTTTGCTAAATCATCCCTCAAACAAAATAAATAAAAACTAAGGTAAAACACAAAACATCAAAGTCAAAAGTGTCTCTCATTAGAAATGAATAATCAGTTCTCTATCTTCACCCAGAGAACATAACACGTGCTCAGCAGTCCCACCATCACAATGAACACAATATCTCCAGAAATCCAGATGTGTGATGATACTGCTAAAGCTCGGGCACCACTGGCTGCGGGTGTGTGGCGGAACGACTTCATTTCCGTGCACCTAAACAGATCAGAACAGAACAGTAAAAGGAAGGGAACCCCGTGTGATGATGCATGATCATATTACTTCCTGCTCTTTCTCACAGTTTTGCCTTTTGTTGCTTTTCTCTGAGTTGTTCACCAACCAGTCTTCAGTATGCCAACGGATTTAATGAATTTGTCAGTGTCACTGAAGAAATCAGTTTAACAAACTTATTGAACGTTTCATCTAGAAATTGATTAATCTCCTCTAAAGACCAGATGCCTGAGTTCGTATTGGAAATTTCACCAATAGAAGCTGTATCTCACTCGTTGGTCACTTTGATCAAAACTTCCAGGACTAGAGCTGAGTTTCATTCACCCGAAACATGTAAAAGTTCTACAAACTAAGTGTGTGTTTGTGTGTGTTAATGTGTGTGTTGTCTGTGTGTACAGGGCAGGAAGTCAGTACGTTATGGGGACCTTCAGTTCTGTGAACAGGCCAAGTCTGTTATTGTGGTGAGTAATGATCCATATTGAGTGTGATTGGCTGAGTCCATTTGTTTTTTTTTGGGTGATTTTATCTTGTTCATATAATGATCTGATCAATGAACGTATCTAATTATATATTATATATATTAACTCATTCATTCACTAATTTATTCATTCACTCATTCAGCCCCTCCAGACTTCGCTTGCTCTCTATATCTCAAGCTTGGCACACACACACACATATTGATCAGCTGTGTATTGATCCCCTCTCAGAGGAACACCAGCCGTCAGTCGAAGCCTCTCAGGGTTCAAGTGATGCACTCGTCTGTTGTCGCTCATCAGTGTTTCGCTCTGAAGGCTCTAGGCTGGTTGGGACAGATCATTCAGTACTCTGGTATGTCTGTACTTCATTACCCATCATTCCTTTGAGTATGTGTCACCGCGGCTGCTTGTGATGCGTGTGCTCATGTGTGTCAGACGGTCTGAGGAGGATTCTGTGTCAAGTTGGTCTGCAGAACAGTCCAGAAGGAGAGAACTCGTCACTGGTCGACAGACTGATGCTCAACGACTCAAAGATGTGGAAAGGTAATACACACACACACACACACACACATCCACTGACAGTCCTCAGATTGAGAACATATTGATGCGTGATCAGATTCATCTGAAGGGTAAAGATTCAAGACAACATCTGTCTGTAGGAGCGAGGAACATCTACCACCAGCTGCTGATGAACAGTCTCCTCATGGATCTAAAGTACAAGAAGATGTTTGCCATTCAATTCGCCAAGGTAACACAGCTAATCAGTACACAGCGGATCAGTACACAGCTGATCAGTACACAGCGGATCTGACCCTCACTTGACCTCTGACCCTGTAGAACTACAGACGACTGCAGACCGATTTCATGGAGGACGATCATGAGCGAGTTGTGTCAGTGACATCACTGTCGGTCCAACTGTTCACCGTCCCCACAATGGTATGGGTACATCAGCGCCCCCTACATACGTTATAATTATTATGACGTAGAATCATCTGAGCGCCCTGTGTGTGTGTGTGTGTGTGTGTGTGTGTGTGTGTGTGTGTGTGCGTGCGTGTGCGTGTGTGTGCGTGTGTGTGTGTGTGTGTGGTGTGTGTGCGTGTGTGCGCTGCAGGCTCGGATGTTGATGATGGAGCAGAACTTGATGACGACCATCGTCAGGACGTTTGTTGATCACCTGCGTCACAGAGATCTTCAGGGTCGTTTCCAGTTCGACCGTTACACAGCTCAGCAGGCATTCAAGTTCGGACGAGTCCAGAGCCTCATAGGGGACCTCAAGTAAGAACCAGATGTTCACCAGTTATACACTCACTCACACACACACCCATGTGATCAGACACGTGTAAACTCTGGGTAAAAACACCAGAATCAGTAAACGTAGTGAATGTATGTAGCTGGAGGAGATGGTTCAGTGATGAATGATAGAAAAACAGAGAGGAGCAGTAAATTACTGACAGAGATGCTAACAACTGTAAAAACTATCTACGTCTAACATGAAAAGACACAAAATGATCAGTGTAAGGGGATTACCAGATCACTATAACCAAATTACTTAAACAGCACTTCTGACCCAAGTTTAATGATTCATATAAACAGTTGATCACTATATCCAGTTTTCTGTCTCATGTCTATTTTGTTGTGTGTATCTGTGTTGTTTATCTGTGTGTATCTCTGTGTGTGTTCTCAGGTACGTGTTGATCACGCCTCCCTCTGATTGGTCCCCTCAGCTCCGACAGAAGTTTCTCGAAGGTTTCGATTCTTTTCTGGATCTGCTCAAGTGTATGCAGGTGAGAGTGAGACAGGCACAGCCACCTGTCTGTCTGTCTGTCTGTCTGTCTGTCTGTCTGTCTGTCTCTGATCTCTGATCTCTGAATCTCTCTCTCTCTCTCTGATCTCTCTCTCTCTCTCTCTCTGATCTCTGAATCTCTCTCTGATCTCTCTGATCTCTCTCTCTGATCCCTCTGATCTCTCTGGTCTCTCTCTCTCTCTCTCTCTGATCTCTGAATCTCTCTCTCTCTGATCTCTGAATCTCTCTCTCTCTCGCTCTCTCTCTCTCTCTGATCTCTCTCTCTCTCTCTCTCTCGCTCTCATCTCTCATCTCTCATCTCTCATCTCTCATCTCTGAACCTGTCTGTCTCACAGGGTATGGACCCAGTGGTGAGACAGGTCGGTCAACACATTGAGATGGAGCCTGAGTGGGAGGCAGCGTTTACACTACAGATGAAACTGACTCACGTCATCACAATGATACAAGAGTGGTGCTGCAGTGATGTATGTCTACACAAAAACACATGCAACAACTCAACATATACAACATAATAATACAAGCAACAGCATATGCAACACATACAAAATGTATATAACATTACAACAACACAATGAAACTAAGTCAATTGTGAATGATGCTGTTTTTAGAACAAGATGGATGTTAAACGTTTGTGTGTATGTTTGTGTGTCAGGAGCACGTGCTGGTCGAGGCGTACAGGAAGTGTGTGAGTGCTCTCAGTCAGTGTCACAACAGTCTTCCTGACGGTGAACAGCCAATCAGCTTAAGTCTTTGTGGACACAGTGTGGAGACGTTCAGGTACCAGGTGTCTCAAGACAAGGTGTCCATACACCTGCCTGTGTGCAGGCTGCTGGCAGGTACACACACACACTCACACACACACACACACACAGATGCAGACACACAGACCTAGTGTGATGTCATCAGTGACCTCTGACCTCTGACCCCTCAGGTCTCCATGTTCTCCTCAGTAGAACAGAAGTCGCCTCTCGTGTCCCTGAACAGCTCCCATTGGTCAGTAACACACTATGAAACCCACTGGACTTTATATTCTTATTATTTATGTGTGTGTGTGTGTGTGTCCGTCCTCAGGGTGAACTCAGCCCCCCCCTCCTAATTGAACTCCCCCTCCGCTGCCTGGTGCTCTGTGCCCAGGTGCATGCTGGGATGTGGAGGAGGAACGGCTTCTCCCTGATCAACCAGGTGAGTCCACACTTGAACCACACAGCTGTTTGTGATTGGTCCCATGGTGTGAACACGCCTTCTCTGAACTCATGGAGGTTAAGGACATGAATCACTGCAGTAACAACGCTGCTGCTTCAATTTTAAAATCTGTCGTGTGGCTGAGGGGTCGAGTGGTCGTCCTCCAACCAGAGATTTGGCAGTATGATCCTCAGTCTTCCCCACCTGCACGCCGAAGTGTCCTTGGGCAAGAAACGGAACCCCTAAATGGCCCCTCATAGTAAATTGCCAAATGACATGTAATGTCAAGTCACATGTTACAAAATAAAATAAATGTGTTAATGTAAAGTCAGTTATCATGTTGATAAATGTGACTGGAACTGACCTGCAGGTGTCACTGTTTCTTTATCTTCACTGAAGTGAACAACAGTCTGCTGCACGTTACCATGACGACACCATGTTAGACTGAAGCTCTCAATCAAAACACTTCCTGCATTCATGGGTCTCACACACTGTTACCATGACAACAACAATGTGTGTTTGTTTTTCAGATTTATTATTATCACAACGTCAAGTGTAGAGTGGAGATGTTCGACAAGGACATCATCATGCTGCAGGTACAGACACACACAACTGACAACAACTCAAAAGACTGACAACTACATTTCCTTTGTCATCGCTGCTCCCTTCATCTCCATCAGACATTCTGTAGAAACACTTCAAACATGAAGTTACCAACTGGTTCTTCTCATGTAGTGAATCCTGTTGTTGTGTTGATGTGTTCAGTTCCATCAGCAGCTGTTGTCCTTGTGTCCTGGGAGAGGGTCCTCACATGGGACTGAGCTTTATTCACTGATCATGAAGTTTCTATTTGACTCTTGTTGAGTGAAGAACAGAGGAAGTTGATCCTTGTTAACGTCTGTGAGACAAACTGGGAATATGAGACTTATAGAATGTGACTGATTGATTGCTTTAACTGACCACTACTGACAACCATTGACAATTTCTGACATCACAGTGTTTTTATTTGTTTCTCCAGACGGGGGCGTCGATGATGGATCCAAACCACTTCCTGATGATCGTTCTGAGTCGATTTGAACTGTTTCACATTTTCAGCTCCACAGATGTCAGGAAGAGATACAGAGAGGCCAACAAGGTCAGTACTGACACCAGCAGACATCAGGTAGTGATACAGAGAGGCCAACAGGGTCAGTACTGACACCAGCAGACATCAGGTAGTGATACAGAGAGGCCAACAGGGTCAGTACTGACACTAATGACACCAACAGATGTAAGGTAGTAGTGTCTGTAGAGTCTGGGTGAGTAAAGTCAGTAGCATCAGTTAATTCATAAGTTTCAGTAGTGTCAGTCGAGTGTTGAATGAGCTCTGTCTATTTCACAGGACGTGGTCCAGCAGAACAACACTCTGATTGAGGAGATGCTTCATCTCATCATCATGGTCGTCGGTGAGTCGTCTGTTCAGGTTATGTGTTCAAGTGTGTGACTGACTGTGGTACAGGTGATGTTCAGGTGTGTGACTGACTGTGGTACAGGTGATGTTCAAGTGTGTGACTGACTGTGGTACAGGTGATGTTCAGGTGTGTGACTGACTGTGGTACAGGTGATGTTCAGGTGTGTGACTGACTGTGGTACAGGTGATGTTCAGGTGTGTGACTGACTGTGGTACAGGTGATGTTCAGGTGTGTGACTGACTGTGGTACAGGTGATGTTCAGGTGTGTGACTGACTGTGGTACAGGTGATGTTCAGGTGTGTGACTGACTGTGGTACAGGTGATGTTCAGGTGTGTGACTGACTGTGGTACAGGTGATGTTCAGGTGTGTCTCTGACTGTGGTACAGGTGATGTTCAGGTGTGTCTCTGACTGTGGTACAGGTGATGTTCAGGTGTGTCTCTGACTGTGGTACAGGTGATGTTCAGGTGTGTCTCTGACTGTGGTACAGGTGATGTTCAGGTGTGTGACTGACTGTGGTACAGGTGATGTTCAAGTGTGTGACTGACTGTGGTACAGGTGATGTTCAGGTGTGTCTCTGACTGTGGTACAGGTGATGTTCAGGTGTGTGACTGACTGTGGTACAGGTGATGTTCAGGTGTGTGACTGACTGTGGTACAGGTGATGTTCAGGTGTGTGACTGACTGTGGTACAGGTGATGTTCAGGTGTGTGACTGACTGTGGTACAGGTGATGTTCAAGTGTGTGACTGACTGTGGTACAGGTGATGTTCAGGTGTGTCTCTGACTGTGGTACAGGTGATGTTCAGGTGTGTGACTGGCTGTGGTACAGGTGATGTTCAGGTGTGTGACTGGCTGTGGTACAGGTGATGTTCAGGTGTGTCTCTGACTGTGGTACAGGTGATGTTCAGGTGTGTCTCTGACTGTGGTACAGGTGAGCGCTACGTGGCAGGTGTGGGACAAGTGGAACCCCTCGATGAGGTCAGAAGAGAAATCATCCACCAGCTGTCGATCAGACCGATGTCTCACAGTGAGCTGGTGAAGGCTCTACCTGAGAACGTGAGACACCTGTCTACCTGTCTGTGCCTGTCTACCTGTCTGTCTGTACCAGTCTGTATCTGTCTGTCTACCTCTCTGTGTTACAGGGTAATAAGGAGACAGGTCTGGAGAGAGTCATCGACAGCGTCGCTTCTTTCAAGTTAGTTCTTTTCACAGTGTGTGTTGTGTGTCTGTACCGACAGTGTGTGTCTGCTAGAGGTGTTGAATTTCGCTATTCTTAAATGCATCGGGTTGCAGACGTGGACAACTCTGCATCAATGCAGAGACTTTAGCTTTAGCTTCTGAATATTATATCCAGTGCTGCTTCAGGATCAGCACAGACGCTCATTAAAGGTCCGGTCTGTGTCAGAGTATCTGTCAGTTTCCTCCTCTGACCTGCGCTCAATTTACACTTTAACAATAAACACCATCACTAATCACAAGTTATCAGGACATGACGGGACTGACGTTTACTTTGTGTTTGTTTGATTCGCTCTAGAGTTTATGAGACACATCTTTAAACCTGCTACACAACACCAGACGTAACGTGACGTGCACGGTCAGCACATCAGGTTTTAACTTCATTGTTGCAGAAGAAGCGACTTCCTGTTTATCAAGGAACATAAATATGAATTCATCAGGTTTTTATAAAGATCAGTTCTAAGTGTGATGATTAGAAGACGTCAGAGGAGCAGAATCACTTGTTGACCAGCGGAGTAATGGGCCTCAGTGCAGTGGTGCTGCTAAGGGGGGCCCAGGTGGGGCCACCTTGATACATTAAAGGCTATAATCAGAGTTTGTCCTTTTAAGCTTTAGGTGCAGCACACAAGTCTAAACTGAGTGAATGAAATCAGTGTGGAGAGCCCTGACCACTGTCATAGACTCACTGTTGTAGTCTGATTCATGAATTGAAAACCTTATTTTGTAAATTATGGCACACTTGTAATAACAGTAACAGTCTATAATACTTTTTAGAGCACTTTCTAAATTAAAAGGGAGTTCATATCTGACTGATTTTATTAACTGATGAAAAAGCAGCCACGTGCAGTAATAAAATTGGGATGTGATACATTGAAATACATCGAGATGCCTCGTTGTGCATTGAATGGTTGACTGCTGAATCCTAATGGAAGCATGAGGCTGGTGAAGGTGCACACTTCTAGTATCTGCACTGACAGTGTGTCTGTACTGACTGTGTGTGTATTGTGTTCTGTACTGACAGTGTGTCTGTACTGACTGTGTGTCTGTACTGCCCTCTACAGGAAACCAGGTGTAACAGGTCGTGGTTTGTATGAACTTTGTCCTGAGTGGAACAAAAAGTTCAACCTTTACTTTCATCACTACAGCAGAGCTGATCAGTCCAAGGTACACAACTGATCACTGTATTGATCTACGAGTCATTGATCTGTGTGTTGCCGTGGTAACCATGTGTGATGTGTGTTCCAGGCTGAGGAGGCTCAGAGGAAACTGAGGAGACAGAATGGAGAGGACACAGGTAAACACACCTGATGTCACTGATCCATTGTGACATCATCACATGAAGAATGTGAATTATCAGTCATCAACATGTGACATCAATACTACACTATGTCTGTCTGTGTGTGTGTGTGTGTCTGTGTGTGTGTGTGTGTGCGTGCGTGTGCAGCCCTGCCTCCTCCCCCCCCCCCCCCCTCTCTGTCCTCTCTTTGCGAGTCTCGTTAACGTCCTGCAGTGTGACGTCTTGTTGGCTGTAGAGGGCGCTGTGCTGCAGTGGGCTGTGGAGCCAAGTGGGGGGAGCTGGACCGAGTCAATGCTACAGAGGGTAAGAGAAAGTGTGTGTGTGTGTGTGTGTGTGTGGGGGGGGGGGGGGGTGTGGGTGGTGCATGATGTTAAGATTACTGTATTAACTAAATAATGCATGTGATTACAGGTGCTCCACCTGGTGGCCATGGCTCTACTGGAGGAGCAGCAGCAGCTAGAAAACAAAGGAGATGATGATGTCACCTTCAACTACACTTGCAAGATCTCACGTCAGTACACAACTACACAACAATCCAACAACACACATCAACACATTACACAATTGAAGGCCAAAGCTACACACACTACTTCTATGTGTGTCTGTGAGTGTAGGTCCAGGTGAAGCTCCTACTCCGACAGGAAGTGTCCTGGCCTTGTTGGAGACTCTTCAGAACGCCCCTCACCTCGAGGTTCACAAAGACATCATCACCTGGATCGTCAAGGTAAACATCTTCCTAAATGTTCAATGAGATCAATAACCTGATCACCAGACTGTTCAATAACCTGATCACCTGACTGATCAATAACCTGATCACCAGACTGATCAATAACCTGATCACCTGACTGATCAATAACCTGATCACCTGACAGATCAATAACCTGATCACCTGACTGATCAATAACCTGATCACCTGACAGATCAATAACCTGATCACCTGACTGATCAATAACCTGATCACCTGACTGATCAATAACCTGATCACCTGACAGATCAATAAGTGGAAGTGATGGAAGCACTGACCCTGATGGAGGAGAACGTGATAGAAGGATGAGAAGGAAACAAGTGTTTAGTGACTGTGATGGTTTCCTGTCCCATGAAGATGACTCATCATATTGATTCTATAGATCTGTGATCATGGTGCTGAACTGAGTCCAGTACCACATACTTTCAGTATCACAGTATCACAGTATTACAGTATCACATTATCACAGTATTACAGTATCACATTATTACAGTATCACATTATTACAGTATCACATTATCACAGTATTACAGTATCACAGTATTACAGTATCACAGTATTACAGTATCACATTATTACAGTATCACATTATCACAGTATTACAGTATCACAGTATTACAGTATCACAGTATTACAGTATCACATTATTACAGTATTACAGTATCACAGTATTACAGTATCACATTATTACAGTATCACAGTATTACAGTATCACATATCACAGTATCACATATCACAGTATTACAGTATCACATTATTACAGTATCACAGTATTACAGTATTACAGTATCACAGTATTACAGTATCACATATCACAGTATTACAGTATCACAGTATTACAGTATCACAGTATTACAGTATCACATATCACAGTATCACATATCACAGTATTACAGTATCACAGTATTACAGTATTACAGTATCACAGTATTACAGTATCACATTATTACAGTATCACATTATTACAGTATCACAGTATTACAGTATCACATTATTACAGTATCACAGTATTACAGTATCACAGTATTACAGTATCACATATCACAGTATTATAGTATCACATTATTACAGTATCACAGTATTACAGTATCACAGTATTACAGTATCACAGTATTACAGTATCACAGTATCAGGTCTGTGTGTGATTAATACTGTAAAATATTCACCTATGTAGATAATTGAATATTCATTAGGTGATTTGCATTGACCATTTATGGTTCATGAGGCAGATGCACATCTCCAGGGGGAGTGTGATTTCTAAAGGGAACATTCAGGTGTGCTTGTGCACAGTTTTTAATAAATCTGTCTTTTTTTGCTTATGTCATTTTCTGCTTCTGTCTACACGTAAAACTTTTAATTTCAATCATTTAATTTATTTTATAAATGAGGCCCCAGGTCCAGAGTCCAAATATACAAAAAAAGATTTAATTCAACTCCTCACGTCTGCATCACCACTTTGCTGTCTCCTAATGTTCGTACGCATGGCTTGAAGTTTGCATTCAAATGCGAACATTCTCCTGTCAAGTTTGTTTTTATAGATTTTATAGATGTTTGTGCGAGAAGTGCCATCTGAAAGATGTGTACACAACGGTTACAAATGAGGCCCAAGGTCTCGGTCTTAAAGTCATTCATGTGTTGTTCCTGTTTTTGTGTCCAGACGGTGTCGAACATTAAAACAATGAGAGAACGAACAGCGTCCACATCCACAGTCAGCACATGTCATGGACATGGCGCGGAGGAGGTAAAGTACCAGAACACCTGAATTACACTGAGCTGCAGCAGCAGGTGAACACACCTGTCGTGTCCGCAGACGCTGAGAGACAGAGACAAGGCAGAGAGGAAGAGGAAGGCAGAGATGGCTCGTCTCCGCAGAGAGAAGATCATGGCTCAGATGTCCGAGATGCAGAAACACTTTATCAACGAGAACAAAGAACTTTTCCAACAAAGTCTGGAGGAGCTGGAAGCGTCTACTGTCAGTGCTGCCGACAGCAGGTAGACCCGGACCTGTGTACACTGTATGTACCTGTATACACTTTGAAATACCTGTGTAAAACAACACTGAAAAGGCCAATGAACACCTTCAAAAAAATATTGTGGACAGGTATGTAGGAGAAAAAGCACATGAGCAGGTGAGAGAAGAGGAATCACACACACTGTCCTGTACTTCATCAGGTAAACAGTGAGACAATCAGAGAGATGGCCACTTTCATGGAGGTGTAGCCTGTGTGTTTGTCTCACTGTTTACCTGATGAAGGTCCACACGACAAAAACGTTGTACACTTAATGAAATGTTTTTGCAACTACAGGAGAGTGTGTGCGATTCCTCTTCTCTCAAATATCTGTGTACATATTGTGTTATACTTGTATACATTTCTATATACATGTGTATACCTTTATATAAATGTGTACGCCTGTATATACACATAGTATATGTATATACTGTAGTATATGTAGTACAAATAAAAACTGCGGCAATGGTATTTCATGCGCCACGCATTCACACTTTGCTTGTCTCTCTCTCGGCTGTGGAGCTGTCTGTAATCTCTGGGTCCGTAGCAAGGGACTGTTAATGTTTATTTATCGCATTTATTGCAATATTCAACAAGGATATCGCAAATCACAAGTTTCTTAATATCGTGAAGCCCTAGTATACATCTGTATATACACGTGTGAAAATCTGTTGCTGTTCGAAGTTTTTCTGACAGGAAACAGAACATTCAAATGTCCCCCCTCCCCTCTGAGTGCCCCCAGTTTGGAGCACACCTGTGTTTCTCAGGTGTGTGTTGGTCCCAGGAGGGTGGGTGGAGCAGAGCCCCGTCAGCTGGTCACCTGTATCCTGTGTCAGGAGGAGCAGGAGGTCAGAGGTCACGGCAGAGCCATGGTGCTCGCTGCATTCATCCAGAGGTCAACTGTTCTGTCCAAAAACCGCCGCCGCATCCTGCCCGACCCAGGTGAGCCTCACAGTGACATCATCAGGAAAGCAGCCAGTCAGAGTTCACGGTTAACTGATTGATGGATCTTTCCAGAGCGACATGACCCCCTGTTCATGCACCCTGACCTGTCACTGGGGATTCACACAGCCAGCTGTGGACACATCATGCATGCCACCTGCTGGCAGAGGTATGTCACTGTCACAGGTGTGGTCAGAAAATTATGGTGGTTTATATTTTTTCCAGCCAGCCTCCCAAAGTGCACATGGAAATAAATACATCTCAAACCAAAACAAAGTCAATAACTATAAACTGATTATTTATCATTTATCAATTGTAATAACTTAATTTGTATAGCACTTTTAAATACAAGTAACTGAAAAGTGCTATACAACAAACAAAATGACACAATATAAAACTTTGTATATGTTTAATGTATGATCAGTGTTTCATGTAGTTGATCTGAGGACACAGAGAGAGAGCTGAACAAACTGTGTGTGTGTGTGTGTGTGTGTGTGTGTGTGTGTGTGTGTAGGTACTTTGAGGCCGTGCAGGTGAAGGAGCAGAGACGTCAGCAGCGTCTTCGAGGTCATACCAGTTATGACGTAGAAAATGGAGAATTTCTGTGTCCTCTCTGTGAATGTCTGAGCAACACTGTGATCCCACTGCTGCCCCACACACACACACCTGAACACAGGTACACACACACCTGATCATATTAACTGACCACAGATGTGGTCACTTTATTTGTTATCTGATCTCTGTCTGTCTTTCTCTCCAGTGACAATCATCCCTCTCTGGAGGTGTGGCTTAACACAACCAATCAGCACATAGCAGTACTACACTCCGCCCACAGGAAGCAGTCTGAAGGTCAGTTACCTGTCAATCATCTAAAAGGCGGAGTCACACTACTTGACTAAATCTGTGCGTGTGTATGTGTTTCAGATGTAGCAGAGGGGGCGGAGTCTGTCACACTCTGTCAGTGAGTCATCAGCTGTTTAATCTTTGATCAATTAAACTTAATGATATTTATTGTGTTCAACTTTAAATGTTTGTCTTGTTTGAAACAAATGTCTCCGTCAGGATTACAGTTACACAGTAACTAAGTACTAAGTACTGTTCTCAGCTTGAAGGAACATATATTTTCTGATCTGGTTCTACTCATATAAGAACATGTATGAGAAACTTTTAGTTACTAGTTACTTTTGTTACTCATACTAGAATTATGATGTCACTCTTTGATCAATGGTAGAAAAATACACACCAGGTGATGATGTCATCACTTTGTCCCTCAGGAACCGCTTCTCCAGCAGCGTCCGTGAGATGATCACCACCTTCAGCACGTCCACCTACAAAGTGGGACTGAAGCTGAACCCCAACGAGCAGGACCCCCGAGTCCCGGTGCTGAGCTGGTCTACCTGCGCCTACACCATCCAGAGTATAGGTATACACACACCTGAGGCGTCAGGTATATGCACACACACACCTGAGGGGTCAGAGTTCAGCTGACAGTGTTTTTCTTTAGAGCGCCTCCTGGTGGACGAAGAGAAGCCGTTGTTTGGGAGTCTACCTTGCCGACAGGTAACACTGTTTGTTGAGACCAGTTAGAGAGAGAGGATTGACATAGATAGTAATCTGATTACTTTATAAACAAATTGATCTCAGATCAGTCAAATTATTTACCTGTGTGTGTGTGTGTGTGTGTGTCAGGACGACTGTCTGAGCGCCCTCACCAGGTTCACTTCAGCCTGTTGGACAACAGCTCCTCTGAAAACAGTTCAAACACACTTCATCAGACTGTTCACAGGTAACAACACACACTTCCTATCACAGAGGGGTTTACAGTTGTATTAGTTTGTCAGTAGTGTGTAATGAGTGTGTGTCTGTCTGTGTGTGTGTGTTTCAGTTCTGGTTCCAGACTCTCAGGTAGAAAACTCTCCTTGTATCCTCGACATCGACATGTTTCACCTGCTGGTGAGTTTTAACACTTTACACTTAATCCAGTTTTAAACCCATTTTAATCCATTTTAATCTGATTGAATCTGATGAAACCAGATTCCATTTTGAACCAGTTTAAACTGTGTCTCTGCAGGTTTACAGTGTGTTAGCTTACAGCTCAGTTCACAGTCTGGACCAATCAAGTGCGAGCATTGACTCAGCTCATCTCCACCTTCTTCACCTGGTCACAGTGACTCACCTGGTTCAGATCCTGCTAACAACCTGCACAGGTGACACACACACACACACACACACACACACACACACCTGAGACGTCAGGTATACAGACACACCTGAGGCACACAAGTGTAGTTCATTCATACAGAACATCCTGAGGTCCAGAGTTCTCTTCATACCTGCATCTAGGCTTCATTACTTTTCAGCCAGTGGTCAGAGGCGTTATGTTTTCAGGTTGTCTGTGTATGACCTGTCTGTCTGTCTCTGGCCTGTCTGTCTGTAGAGGAGGTGTGTATGGATCAGGATGGCGGAGGGTCAGAGGAGGAGGAGGAGCTTATCTGTGAACTGTACAACACACTGAGGACACACCTGGACAGGTGACGACACACACTGTGATTTATTGATCAAAAACAGATCTGATATGAAGGTGACACAAATGTGAACAACTGTGTGTGTCTGTGTCTGTGTGGTGATCAGTGTGTTACCTGTAGTGTCCTCTGGGTGGCAGTTGTGGCGTTGTGTCAAAGCCGGTATCTTGCCGTTCCTCCGAGCTGCCGCCCTCTTCTTCCACTACCTTAACTCTACAGCGCCGCCTGCTGACCTGCTGGGTAACTACACATACATGAACACGCGCACACACACAGATGGTGATGATTTGAATAAAGTTTTATCCAATAATTCCACTCATATTTAATGTGTGTGTGTTTAGTTGCAGGTCCTGGTCAGTGGGAGGCGCTCTGCAGCTACCTCAGTCTGCCGTCCAATCTGCTGCAACTACACCAGAGCCAACACACACTGCTGGAGCCGCTCATAAACAGGTACACACACACACACACACACACACACACACACACACACACACACACACACACACACACACTGCTGGAGCCGCTCATAAACAGGTACACACACACACACACACACTGCTGGAGCCGCTCATAAACAGGTACACACACACACAACTCACAGTGAGTGTTGTTGTTGTAATTTTTTCATGTGACCAAAATTAATCTTTTTTGTGTGTGTGTGTGTGTGTGTGTGTGTGTGTGTGTGTGTGTGTGTGTGTGTGTGTGTGTGTGTGAGATCAGGTGGTGTTGTCATCCAGGGGTGAAACAGGTGCTGCAGGGGGGCGGAGTTATTGTAAGGTTTCCCAGAGAGTCGAACAATCTTATCGAGCTTCCAGAAGATTACAGCGTCCTGATCAACCAGGCGTCCAGCTTCACGTCAGTCCACACACACACAAAGACGTTACACATGTTAAATCTGTGTGTGTGTGTTACATGTGTGTATCCACTGTGTATATGTGTGTGTTCTGCAGGTGTCCTCGCTCAGGCGGAGATAAGTCTCGTGCTCCCACGCTGTGTCTTGTGTGCGGCGCCATCTTGTGCTCTCAGAGTTACTGTTGTCAGACAGAGGTGGACGGCGAGGATGTGGGAGCGTGCACCGCTCACACCTTTACCTGCGGCACCGGCCTCGGACTCTTCCTCAGGTAACACACCTGACCTCTGCTCTGCTACCATGGTAACAGCATGACCACATCAGAGAAATTGTTGTTCAATCATTTACATTTATTTTACAAATTAATTTATTTATAATTATGTGTGCCTATGCATGGAATGCATATTAGTACATAGTACATAGTACATTGTACACAGTACATGCACAGAAAGTACATCAAATCTGGGTGTACTGTCCCTTTTCACACATGATATTTAGATGCCCTAACCCTAACCCTCACTTCTCTCTCTCACTTCTCTCACTTCTCTCTCTCTCACTTCTCTCACTTCTCTCTCTCTCACTTCTCTCACTTCTCTCTCTCTCACTTCTCTCACTCTCACACTTCTCTCTCTCTCTCTATCTCTCACTTCTCTCTCTCTCTCACTTCTCTCTCTCTCTCTCACTTCTCTCTCTCTCTCACGTCTCTCTCTCTCTCACTTCTCTCACTTCTCTCTCTCTCACTTCTCTCACTTCTCTCTCTCTCACTTCTCTCTCTCTCACTTCTCTCACTTCTCTCTCTCACTTCTCTCTCTCTCACTTCTCTCTCTCTCACTTCTCTCACTTCTCTCTCTCTCACACTTCTCTCTCTCTCTCTATCTCTCACTTCTCTCTATCTCTCACTTCTCTCACTTCTCTCTCTCTCTCACTTCTCTCACTTCTCTCTCTCTCACTTCTCTCTTATCTCTCTCTCTCACTTCTCTCTCTCTCTCTCACTTCTCTCTCTCTCTCTCACTTCTCTCACTTCTCTCACTTCTCTCACTCTCACTTTCACTTCTCTCTCTCTCACTTCTCTCTCTCACTTCTCTCTCTCACTTCTCTCTCTCTCACACTTCTCTCTCTCTCACACTTCTCTCTCTCTCACACTTCTCTCTCTCTCTCACTTCTCTCTCTCTCACACTTCTCTCTCTCTCTCTCACTTCTCTCTCTCACTTCTCTCACTTCTCTCTCACACTTCTCTCTCTCTCACACTTCTCTCACTTCTCTCACTTCTCTCTCTCACTTCTCTCTCTCTCACTTCTCTCACTTCTCTCTCTCTTCTCTCTCTCACTTCTCTCTCTCTCTCACTTCTCTCACTTCTCTCTCTCTCACTTCTCTCTCTCTCACTTCTCTCTCTCACTTCTCTCACTTCTCTCTCTAGGGTGAGGGAGAGTCAGGTGTTGTTTGTTGCAGGTAAAACAAAAGGTTGTTTTTATCCTCCTCCTTATCTGGACGACTACGGTGAAACTGACCAGGGACTCAAGTACGTGTTTACCTTGTTGTTGTTGTGTTTTCACTCGCTGGTTATGATTTTTTCTGTTTTGTTTGTTTATGTTATGAATACAATCATCTTTGTTTGTTGTCGGCAGGCGGGGGAACCCCCTCCATCTGTGCTTGGATCGTTACAGGAAGATCGAGCGTCTGTGGCGGCAGCACGGCGTCGCTGAGGTCATCGGTCACGCTCAGGAGGCCAATCAGACGCTGGTCACCATCGACTGGCAGCACCTTTGATGATCCCCCCTTCACACTCAGTGATTGGCTTTCAGCATTTTCCCGCCCCTTTGTGATAATGTCCCCTCCCTCTCGACCAATCAGCTTTCAGGGATTTTTTTAGGGCATTGGTTTTGTTTGTTTGTGCCAGACCTTTGACCTTCTACATGTCTCAGTCCACCAATCAGAGAGCAGCAGTTACAGTCGTAGTGAAGCCCCGCCCAACACACACAGTGTGTTTGACAGCTGAAACACATGATGTTTAAACTCAGGTCATGGTTTCTGATTGGTTCAGGGGTTCAGGTGTGCGACAAGGACACAAACAAAGGAACTCAAACTCCCAGGGTGCATTTCACTCGGAAACCGCCAATCACAGAGCTCAGCTCAACATTCAGCAGCTGAGGATCATGGGTAACGTAGTATCAGAAACACATCCAGAGCTGAAACGCTATTTAATCAGCAACCATTCTGATAATCAATAAAAGTTGAACGACCACAGACATGATCGATTGGTTGAGATGACATCATCAGTCGACTGATCCATTTATCGTCATCAACGAATCTTTTTTCATTTATCGAAGTTGTTGCTGATTAAATTTCTGACCCTCGTCTGATCATCTCCTGATGTGCAGTTGAGTTCAGTTTCCATGACGACAGAGTTCAACAGGAATGTTAATGATCATGTGAGCAGTTGTTCAACATATCAGATTATTGATTATTGACGAGCGGCTGATTCAGTTTTTACTTTCGTGCTTTTAAGTTTTTATTTAAAAATGTGTTTTGTGCTTTTATTTGAACTCTTTTAAAATTGAATCAGATCAAAAGAATTCATCAATCAGCTGATCGATGACCTCTGAACTGTTAATATGTGAATTCTTGTATAAATGAGAACATGTATTAAAAAATTGTATAAGAATTTAAGACCAATAAAAACTTTAAAAGGATTTTATTTGCATGTTTGTCCTGATGGGGGCAGTATAAACACGAAGGTTAAGTTTCGCAGAGATTTTATTTGTTGTTGAAAAATAAAGATAAATACAAAGATGACAAACAGCGTCAGAACCTAAACAAATAAATAAAATAGAAAATTAACAATGAGACTTTATGTGTTAATTCCCCCAGAGGGCAGTAGAGGAACAGCAGGTTAGCTGTGGATGACAAGAAACAATTAACGTTATCACCACATTAAACAGTGACGCAATAATAACTAATAGTCTGAAGATGGACCATTTTTTTATGTCCACACCGTGAGTTCAAACTTCTGCCAGTGAGACAGGCAGCAGTGAGGTGAGACCAGCACAGGAAGCAGCGTCTTACCGATTACCAGGATTAGAACGTCATTAGAACCTGATTATCAGCTGATCTGTTGTTAATGGGATCAGAACCTTCAGGGTCCAGGTGATGAGTCGCATCTCGTTCACATTCACACCTGGACACTCGGACGGTCGGACCCTTACCCAGAGTTTGATGGCCAGCTCCTCGGCCCCCCCTGCAGTACGGACTGACCTGCAGCTTGGCATTATGGGTGACAAACCAGGAGCTGTGTCCGAGTCCTGTGTTCTTTCTGGAACGGATTAAAACTCTGAGACTTTGACGGATTCTGTCTCGAACTTTCTTGTTGATCGGTGACTTGTTGTTGACTTGTGCTCTTACGTCGTTGGGTTGTTGCGTGGAGACGTAAAGATGCCTTTCATGCCGGTGAAGTTCAACCTGCAGAAGCGGGTGAAGCTGGCTCAGGGGCTGTGGATGCTCTACTGGCTCTCGGTCATCGTGGGAATTCTCATCTTCAGCCTCGGAATCTTCTTCAAGATTGAGCTGCGGAAGAGAAGCGAGATGATGGACAACAATGAGAGTCATGTGGTTCCAAACCTGCTCATCCTGGTTGGTGTGTTGGCGTGTGCCATCAACGCCTTCGGGGGGAAAGTGTGTCATGATTCTCTGGACCCCATCAAGTTCACCCGGTGGAAGCCGATGCTGAAGCCGTACCTGCTGCTGTGCTGCGGGTTCAACGTGCTGCTGCTGCTGACTGCGCTGCTCTGCTTCCTCATGCAGTTCGCGGTTTACCTGACGCTCGCCGAGGGGCTGAAGAACGGAATCAAGTTCTACAAGGACACGGACACACCGGGACGCTGCTTCATGAAGAGGACACTGGACATGACGCAGGTCGAGTTCCGATGCTGTGGCAACAACAACTTCAGGGACTGGTTCGAGGTTCAATGGATCAGCAACCGATACCTGGACATGAGTAATGACGAGATCAAAGAGTGAGTACACCTGGAACATGACAGCCAATCAGAGCGCAGACAGACCACCATCGATCACTGAAATGGTTTCTTGTTTTATAAACTGATTTACAGTTTGGGTTATTGATCAGTAATTATTGGTTCAGTAAACTGACCTCCGGCTCACTTTGTTCTGAGGGTCATGGCGAGCACAAACCTGGATCTTCAGTAAGCTTCCTAACAACCTCTGGGATCATGTGACCACCTGAGTCAGGTGTTCAGTGACTCGTTAAACAAGGTCGTTGGAGGATAAATGAGGAATTAACGAGGTAAAAGTTATCGTTAAGTCTTTAATCAGTCAGGAGCTGATTTACATGCTGGGACCATGACAAGGTTAAACCAAACCAGGCTTTGATTCTTTCAACCGGGTAACAACCGAAACTCTGAGATAAAGCACATTCGGTTACAAACATATAAACTGACATTAACATTTTAAAGAGCAGAAACATGTGATGCGGCTGCGGGACTGAAGCGTGATGTGGATCCGTGTTTGCGTGATTCCGTGTTTCTGTGTTAATGCGTTTAAGAGATACTCCCTCTCTTTCTCTGAGATGATTATTTCTCATCATCCAATTATAATCTCTCACTCTCAGGCCCCGCCCATCACAATGTGATGTCACAAAACCAAATGACCTTTCACAATCAACAAATTCATTAGTAACCTTTGGATTAATTCAACTTTTATTTAAAAAATCCTGAAGATTGTGTTTGTTGGTCTGAAACATTCCAGTGTTTCTCAGATACTCAGTTCTGTCGTGATGGTTTGTGATTCACGTCTATCAGTCAATTATTGATCCTGATGATTTCAGTTGGGCGTCGTGCCGCAGGTGACTCGTGACCTCTCAGGTTCAACAGTAACCCAGCCTGGCCGAGTGTCTGACCTTTGACCTCTGCAGAGTCAAGGAAACAATCAGGACTCGTTCACACCTGGTTGGGTTCAGAGCTTCAGACTCTTCAGTTCAGTCTGAACCTGAACATCAGGTGTGAAAGGTTCCTCAGAGCAGAAGAGGAGTTCTGGGTCTGGGTCAAACTGAACATGGTTCTGTTCCAGAGTCAAAACACTTTGTTGGATAGTTTGGACTTTTGGACCAATCACAGGAAGTAGAGACAGAAGAAGAAGAAGAAGAAGCTGCAGTCTTCACCTCCGACGATATAATGTTTGAACCATGAGGACGTTCATTTGGTGCATTTGACCTGGTGTGGAGTACTGTAGTACTGTAGTACTATGGAGTACTGGGGAGTACTGGGGAGTACTGCGCCTGAAGGTGCCGATGCTGCTAGTGATACATTTCATACGCTTCATTTATTTCCTCCATTCAAACAGAAAGGCTACCACCCCCCCACCTGACAACACGTCCACATCAATCAGAGTCAAGTATAGGTAAACACGGCCTGTGTATTAAATTTAAATTCTTGTCTCTGTCCTTCAGTCGTGTCCTCAGTAACGTGGAGGGAAAGTTCCTGATGGACAGCGTCCCGTTCAGCTGCTGTAACCCCGGATCACCCCGACCCTGCATTCAGCATCACCTGACCAACAACTCCGCCCACTACGACTACGACCACCGCACTGAGGAGCTCAACATCTGGGTCCGAGGCTGTCGGGAGGCGCTCTTCTCGTATTACAGCGGCATGATGAACAGCATGGGGGTGCTGGTCATCATCACTATCATCCTGGAGGTGAGCCTCAGCCAATCAGCACCCTGAATGTTCAGACTCACACCAATGATTAGCTTAGCATAGCTGGAGACTGGAGACAGGGGGACAGATAGCCTACCTTAGCATAAAGACTGGAGACAGGGGGACAGGTAGCCTAGCTTAGCATAAAGGCTAGAGACAGGGGGACAGGTAGCCTAGCTTAGCATAAAGACTGGAGACAGGGGGACAGGTAGCCTAGCTTAGCATAAAGGCTGGAGACAGGGGGACAGGTAGCCTAGCTTAGCATAGAGACAGGGGGACAGGTAGCCTAGCTTAGCATAACAGCTGGAGACAGGGCGACAGGTAGCCTAGCTTAGCTTAAAGACTGGAGACAGGGGGACAGGTAGCCTAGCTTAGCATAAAGGCTGGAGACGGGGGGCAGGTAGCCTAGCTTAGCATAAAGGCTGGAGACGGGGGCAAGTAGCCTAGCTTAGCATTTATTTCCAGTAGTTGTCAGACATATTGTTGGTCTTTGTTTTTGTTGAGAATCATAAAATTCAGTTGGAAGATTCCGAGTTTTCAGAAAATAAATCTTTATTTGGATCCACAAACAAAGTGAAAACCCATCTGTTGATGTTTGGACAGTTTGAAGTGAGCGAGTTCCGGATCTTTGTCCTGAGTCTTTTCTTAATC
>CM048050.1:23205466-23347966 GCA_026259375.1 Verasper variegatus
ATCTGTCCTGAGAACGAGCTCAGACAGAAATTCAGAGAACTCAGATAAAACTTCAGAGTGAGGGCAGGAGGACGATGGAACTGGATGAAGTGGTTTCTTGATTTCAGGCTTGGATGTATGAGGCTGATGAGGAGAATTTACCTTTAGCTAGACGGTTGATAGATAAGTCAGATTTAAAGATTGCATACTCCACATACACCCATCGCCAAACTCAGGCTGGGTACCCGGTTGGGTCAGGTTAGGGTAGGTTCAGGTTAGCGCTGCTGCACGGCCGACAGGGAAGCAGGAGCTGGTGTCTGCCTCCCTGTTGTCATGAAGCAGGCGTCGACATATTTAATCTAGAAATTGTTATTCATTATAACTTTCTAATTGATATCTTTAACGTATACCCTTTTAATTGATCACTTTATATCTATGACTTTAAATGCATCACTTTTTAATTCATCAATTTAAATTTATCACTTTTCATTTATAACTTGTAACATTAATAAAATGTTATGACTCTTTTACATTCATCACTTTTTAATTCACCACTTTTCTATAATTAAAACATACATTTTTGATTAGATTTTTTTAACTCATGACTAACTTTACTCACCTTTTTGAGTAAACCCTGGGGGGGTGAGGGTTAGCCTAACCCTACTAACCCTACTAACCCTACCCCATGTATAATTTATTTTATAATCACATCATTTCAATGCACTTGAGACTTTTAACATTTTGACTCTTATAAAACTTTATTTTATAAATGATTATTCATTGTTGGACTTGGCATTGAACGGATGACGTCACCAGAGCTGATTTTTTCAAAGTGTTTGCTTCCCTCTTGTGTTCACTTTGAGTCACTGCTGGTTGTGATCAAACTAAACTTATTAGGACGGGTGGGGACTTTATCCAGAACTGGAAGACTTATCGTCATGACAACATGTTACAATGTTTTAAAAGAATAAATAATTTATATTCATATAAAGAGACAATCCTGAATGTGATCTGGTCTCAGTCCGTCACCATGTGTCCATCAGCAGGGTCACACATGTAGACCTGAGAACTGGCTCTGGATCAGGCTCTGGATCAGGTTCACAGTAAAGACACAGGAAACTTATTTTAAATGTTTATTACAAAACACAAGAGAAAACATGTCGACAGGTTTTATTCTATTCAAACACGACACGACGACCACGACCTGCAGGTGAACAAACAAAACCACATGGAGCTAAATGTGAAACAGACGAACGAGGACAGTGTCCAGAACCAATTGGGGGGGGGGGGGGGGGGTAGGTTTGTAACGTGACCCCGACACCTGTGGCTCACACACTCAAACATGTTATCATCAAATGACGTCCAATCAACTAACGTCTGACGGCGAAGAAACACCACGAGACGTCGGTCCAAGACGTTGACCAGTACCGTGTGACATCATCATACGACCTTCACTTTTGTCTTTTTCAGTCGTTGTCGGAAAGTTCTCACATTTCACCTGTTTCATCACAGAAGTCGCCAATGTCTCCACCCCCCCGCCCGATTTCAATGTCTGTTCAGTGAAATAAAAGTCTTATTTCTGATCTACAGGCTTTTATTTTTTTAAACGGACATCTGATGATGATGACGATAAACGATGAATGTCGCTGGGGTATCGAGGGTGCGTTCTGTTTTTTTTACATTTAAATACCATTTATATTTATATATTAACATTGTTCCAAATTCATAAATACGTAGTGCAGTTTCCTGTTCAACCGCCGCCATCGCTCTGACGCTGCAGGTCAAACAAACCCTGCTGAAAAACTACAGATATGGCCGACAAGCTGCAGGTAATAGTCTTCATGCAAATGTTAATGTGGCGCAAGTCGGAGCGATCTTCTCGTCTCCGGTTTCACAATTTAAAACTGATTTAACAGATAACCAATGAGAACGTCAGCCAATCAGCATCACTCAGGGAGGAAGTGGACCTTGATGTCACAGAGGGAAAAACACGGAGATGAGTTGCAGCTCCGACTCGTACGAAGGTTTATCAACGACAAACATCAGCTGATTCTGAGAAAAACAAAGTGGGAATCTGAATAAATAAATAAAATGTAAACGAGTTTCAGGATCTAAAACTTCGTAGTAAATAAACTTCCATACGATCAGTTTCCCAGAATGCTGTGCGAGCTGTCAGAAGTCCCGGGGCTGATGGGAAACATGGCTGTGGGGGCTGAGGGGGGCACTTTAAATCTAACCATCAGATTTGACCATATAAGGACGTCCTGCTGTTATCTACAGAGATGAACCAACCAGGTCCCAAAGTCTGGACGTCCAGGAGCCCAGAACTAATCAAGGACTTATTGAGAAGTGGTCTCAAACCAGTTCAGAACCAACGCAGTTTCAGAACCAACTAAGCGCAGGTCCTGAACCCAGAGTTGGTCAGCGTCACTCTGTGTCGGACTCCAAAGGGGCGGTCTCGTCTAAAATGGGTCTCTTCCGGTGCTTGGTTGCGGTGGCGGTGTGGGCCCGCTGCTCCTCCTCCACGTGAGCCTTCTTGTGGCGGGAGAAGCTGGACGAGTGCATGAAGGTCTTGTTGCAGGCTGCGCAGGTGTAGGTCTTGTTCTTGGCAGCAGGGAGTCCGGACTTCGTGTGAACCTGCTTCTGGTGCTGCTGCAGCTTCCCCCGCCCGCCATCCCCCGCCCTGTGGGTCTGCTGGTGCCGTGCCAGGCTGGAGGCGTGGCTAAAGCGCTTCCCACACAGGCTGCAGCCGTGATGACTGGCTCCTCCCCCCTCCTCCTCTTCGGAGGTCGTGGAACCCCGTTTTCCGGCACGGCCCGCCCGGCGCCGGTTCTTCTTACAAAGGGTGTAGAAGTTGGGCTTGTCCCGGGAGCAGAGCTTGAGGCGAATCTTGAGGTCGGACGAGGTCTCGCCCAGGTTTTCTTTACCCGGCGTGTAGTTGTCCAGCAGCTCCTTGACGTGGGTCACCTGGTGTTTGGACAGCTGTGTGGACGTCCTGAAGCTCATGTCACACTGCGGACAGGCGTAGAACTTGTCGCCACCCTGACTCTGAACGATGGCGGCTGCTACGTGCTGCTGCTGCTGCCTCTTGGTCTTCTTGTTCTTCCTGCCTGCCTTCAGCGAATGGCGCAGGGAGGTCACAGTGGGGCTGAGGGTGGCATCCTTAGGGATTCCTTTTCCTTTCTTGTGGATGAGGCGGTGGCGCGACAGGCTTGAGCTGTGGTTGAACTCCTTCCCACAGATGTTGCAGGGGTGAATCCGCCGCTTCCCGTGCAGCCGCAGGTGACTCCCCAGCATCCTGACAGGTAAACAAATATCCCGCCATTAGAACCGAAGCCGTTGCCCAAAATCAACCAATAATTTTGTCTGAAGCATCAAATCATCAAAGTGACTGAAGCAATCGAATATCAGAACAATTTCTGATCTCTCTCTCTCTCTCTCATCGCATATAACGTCAAACTGTAACGAGCCGGGGCCGATCAACTGCCCCTGTGGAGGTGTTGCCTGTCGCCATGGCAACGCACCGTGGTCTCAGTTAAAGGACGTCCCACAGCGTTACCATGGCGTCTTCCAAACACTCTGCGGAATCGGAGGATGTGAGATGTGCAGGCGAAATAATCCACAAGCCGTGATAGAGAGAGAAAGTGGAGGAAGTTTAGTCCCTCGTTCAACTTGATTTTATTAACTCTTATTAACTCTTAACACCAAGTGGAAACTGTTTTGTTGTTTGGAAAGTTGAAGGTTTCTTGTTTTTTGTGTAAATACATTTCTGAGTAATTAAGATGTGATGTTTGGTTTGTCCAATAATTTATTTAAGGTTGTATTTGTGTGACTATCAAAATAACTCAGTGTAAGATAGTTGCACATTAAAGCGTCAGAGAGCAGCAGCAGCTCGTGATGTTTGAGCTTCTGAGCTGAACATCACAACGTCAGGAGCCAGAGACAAGAGAACACGAGACAGAACAGAAAACTGGAGGTACTGGAGAAAATCAAAGAACAAAGCTGAACCAGAGTTCAAAGTCCGACAAGAAGCTGAGTTCCTGTAAACTTCCCACAAAGAGGAAATAACATCTGAAGCAGAAAGGACACACTTATATTCATATATTATATTTATATATATATAATATATGTATATATCCTGACCCAGGATCAGACCCAGGACCAGACCCTGGACCTGGATCAGACCCTGGACCTGGTTCCCAATAGGTAAGCAGTGTTAGTACAGACCTGCTGCCTTTGAAGCTCATCCCACAGTGGGGGCAGGTGTAGCGTGCGTCCTGATGAGTCGGCTCCAGCGTCCGTTCTGTGGGTGGTGGTGGTGCACCGGCGTTCTTCCCGGTGTGCGTCTGCTGGTGGCGGTACAGGCTGGAGGCGTGGCTATAGCACTTCCTGCAGTAGCTGCAGCGGTACTGCCGCTCGTCCGACTCAAAGTCGGCCTGGTCCGAGTCAACCTCGCCGTCCAGTTGGCTGCTCCCTGCCTCCACCAGCACCTCCTGCTCCTCCTCGGTGTCTTCCTCCTCATCGTCAGAGTCCGTCTTTATCTCCACGCTCTGCTCCGTCACCTCACAGGGGTACACCTCCTCGTACGGAGCAAAGAAGGCCTCGTCCGTCTCGATCTTCAGCTGGTCAGCCGTCAGGTCCGATGCGTCTTCAGAGTCCTTCTTCACGCAGGAAATGGTGAACTTGGAGCCGACCTCGGCCCACTTCACCACGTACTCGATGGGCTGCGTGTCCAGCTCCACCGTGATGAAGTCTGCGCCCAGGGCGTCTGACTCCGACACCGCCAGCTCCGCCTCCGAGTCCTCCATCTGAAGAGCTGCAGGAGCGGAAGAGAGGAGGAGGAGCCACAGGCCTGAGGAGGAGGAGCGTTTATCATCATTATTGATTATAAACAATATCAGATTCCATTCATATACTATATAATTATTCTATTATTTATACAGTAAAAATATTTTCTACAGATGTTGATAAATAAAAAGTGTCTGCTTCTCTGCGACAAACCAAACGTCCTTTTTAACGTTAGTGTGACGTCAGGAGCTCAACAAGGCGACAGAGCTGTTCATTAAAACTCGCGCAGGACGTCACGTTAACGTGAAATCTGTTGTTAGTTCACAAGCGTTTGATCTTTAACCGTTTTCACATCGATCACACGTTTCCGGGCTCGAACACATTTTCTTCTTCTCGGGTGAACAGAGAAGCGCAGCGCGCGCAGCACACACAGCCCCGGGCCTGGCGGGAAAAGGTTCCAGGATTCGGTTACTCACCGGTGCTTAACGGCGGGAAAACGGAGAGAACGGGAGGATTGTACCGGCGGAGACGGTCACAATAAACAGGAAGCACGGACACAAAGCATTGTGGGAAGGATTAAATGGTTGCGAAGAACGGAAGTATGGTGGATTGACTTTCACAATAAAGCGTGGTAAAATAAAATGAAATGAAAAACATTGAATAAATAAAATAAAGTTTAAAATAAAATTTTAAAAAAAATAAAGATTTAATTAAAAAAATACCACTGATGAATTATTTTAAATAAAATATAATAATAGCCTAGAGATGATGAAGATGAAGATGAAGAGGATGAGGATGAGGATGAAGATGAAGAGGGTGATGATGATGATGGTGATGACGATGATGATGAAGAAGATGATAATGAACAGGATGCTGATGAGTATGAAGATGATGATGGTGAGGAGGATGAAGATAAAGAGGATGATGAAGAAGCTGTGCTAGACGACATTCTCCTTGCTTCCGATGAAACATCAGGAACTTGGGATTGATCTTTGATTCTGATTTGTCCTTTGATTCCCATTTAAAACAAATTTCTAGGGCCGCCTTCTTCCACTTGCGTAACATCTCAAACATCCGACATGTCCTTTCTCAGAAGGATTCAGAAGAACGAGTCCGGGCCTTTGTTCCATCCAGACGTGGTTATTGTAATTCCTTATCAGGCTCCAGCAGGAAGTCGTTAAAGACTCTGCAGTTTGTCCTAAATGCTGCAGCACGTGTCCTGAAGACAACCAGGAACAGAGACCACATGTCTCCTGCATTAGCTTCACTACACTGGCTTCTGGTTGAATCTAGAATAGAATTAAAAAATCTCCTCCTCACCTTCAAGGCCCTTAATAATATGGCAGCATCAAACCTTAAAGAGCTCATCGTACCTTATCACCACTGGAGCCCTGAGCTCCCAGAACTCAGGCTATTGTCCCTAAAGTCTCTAAAGCAGAGGAGGAGCCAGAGCTTCAGCATCAAGCTCCTCTCCTGTGGAATCGTCTCAGCTTCAGTTCTGGAGGCCTACTCCCTCTGTACGTTGAACATTCAAACCTTCCTTTACGATGAAGCTTATAGTTAGAGCCGGTCCAGGTTTGTCTTGGACCTGATCTTAGTTCTGCTGCTTTAGGTCTAGAAGGTCGGGGACACAGCTTCTCTTCCCAGCTTCTTCTTCTTCTTCTCAATCCTTATCACATCAAAAATATTAATATCTCATCAATACATGTTACTGACTGGACTTCTTCCCCGGAGTCCCTTTGCCTGATTGTCCACAGATCCACATCGTGGATTATGATGGTGGATCGAGAATCAGAGATCGTGATCGTGATGGTGGATCCTGTATCATGTTGGCATCTGATAGTGGTGGTGGACCACGATCGAGGTGGCAGCTGATGGTGGATCCTGATCCAGTGGACAATGACTGTGGACGATGGTGGATATACAGGTTTGTCTTGGACCTGTTCTAAGTTCTGCTGCTGTAGGTCTAGAAAGTCTGGGACACGTGACACATGGAGCTTCTCTTTCCTCTTCTCCATCCTAATCACATTAATGTCTCATCAACACATGTTACTGACGTGACTTCTTCACCAGAGTCCTGCTGCTTCATCCTTAGTAGGTCCAGGATCAAAGCTGCAGCCACATCATCCTGATGGTGGATCACAGACTGTGATCATGGACCGTAGATCCTGATGGTGTCAGCTGATCGAGGACTATGATCACAACAAGACTTCTTGATACACAACATGTCTCCTCACATCTTCTACCATCACTGACAGGAAGTCCTCAGTTCCTCTGCTCCTTCATCTCCATCAGAAATTCTGTAGAAACACTTCAAACATGAAGTTACAAACTGGTTCTTCTCATGAGGCAAACTGGGAATATGAGACAAATAGAATGTGACTGATTGATGAAGATGATGATGATGATGGTGATGAAGATGGTGATGATGAAGATGATGGTGATAAAGGGGATGATGATGAAGAGGATGATGATGATTATATAGAGGATGGTGATGATTATGATGATGACAATGTGATGATGAAGATGATTATGATGAAGATGAGGCCAACCGGTTTTTCTATTAAAATTTGCATTTTCTTAATTTGCCCACACGCGCACACACAGACACCCGCGCGAACACATGCACACGCGCGCGCCGTTTTCTACTAACGGTTGATTCTACCTTGGTTCGTCCTGATCCTGGCTCTGGTCCGGATCTGAGTCCGGGTCCTGCCTCTGGTCCTAGTCCGGATCTTAGTCCGGGTCCTGCCTCTGGTCCTAGTCCGGATCTTAGTCCGGATCTGAGTCCGGGTCCTGGCTCTGATCCTGGTCCGGATCTTAGTCCGGGTCCTGGCTCGGTTCTGCAGCACCTCTGAGCCGGGGAGAAGCGGCTGCTAACGTCCGCTGCTGCGGCAGGGAGCGGCAGCAGAGCGGCAGCAGAGCGGCAGATCTCCGTTCAGAGTCAACAAGACGTCGCGGCAGAGAGGCGACCAGCGCCAAACAGCGCGGGTCCTCTCTGCTCTGTGATTGGCTGAGCTCATGCGCAGCCCGCACGGTGCGTGCAATGTGATTGGACGGCCGTAAACTACAGACGGACGTCGCGAGATGTCGTAAAAGGCCAGAGGGCTTTTTTAAAAATGCTTTATTGGCAAACAGCATTAACAACGAACAAAGCAAACATAACAAATAAAACATAAACAAGCAGAAATTAACCAGTAACTTTTATCGAGGTGTTTAACTGCTTTTTGTTTTTAGTGTTGAATTGATATATTTTGGGGTTTCAATTACAAATATTAAAAACATTTAGAATTGTGGATATGTGATTTTTATTGTAATAAGATCAAATGAATAACGTAATCACTGACTGACTAAAACAAGTGATGGATCAATGTCAGTGTACTTCTTATATCTCTGTAGAAAAAGTTTGAAGGGATAAAAACGATAAAGTCATTTGAAAGTGTTTTTAAAGACCAACCAAAAACTCCAACGTTACAGTTATATTGCATCTTCTCATCACAACTGGAATCTGTAGGGTTCTCCAGATGTGTTCATCAATCAGACTCACCAATAATCCTCAATCATTACCCATAATCATCAATAATCATGTGGTGTATTTGTAGTATTGTGTGTGTTAAGTTATAGTGTGTTTAGAAATGAAAATGAAATGTAAAAATACTATAAGTACCAGGCGAGGGATTGTGTAAAGGACAGTTATTGTCCACAGGAAGTCAAAGTGTCTCAGGGACATCAGAGCAGTGAGAGGCTCCCAGGTCTCATTGATGAGCAGCTGCAGTTTTATGGCTTCACAGAGGTTTTGGTCCTGATGAGGTGCAGCCTCCTGCCAAAGGGGAGGGGCACTAAGAGTCCATGCCCAGGGTGGGAGGGGTCAGCCACAATTTGTTCCTGCATGCCTCAGAGTCCTGGGGACACGCTGCCTCCTATCAGACTGAAATTCTGTGATCCACCTGCAGATGGAGGCACGCTCAGCTGGGAGAGATCGTCTTGGATCAGTTCTGATCCACAAACAGGATCCTGGTGTAGGTTCCTGGGGAGTCCAGGTGCTGGAGGATGATGTGGAGCCATGTTTACAGCATCGTCTACAGATCTGTCGGCTCTGTGGGTGAACTGTAGAGGGTCTAGCAGGGGGTTGGTGATGTCCCTGAGGTGGGACAGAACAAGATTTTCAAAAGACTTCATTACCACAAAATTTGATTTGAAGCAGGCTGGCACCTGACATGTCACCAGTGAGGTGTTAAAAATGTCTGTGAACACTGGAGACAGCTGATCGGCACAGAGCTTCAGGGCGGACGGTGACGCAGTCAGGTCCGGCTGCTCAGAGGGTACATTCTCCTGAAGAGCCTGTTTACGTACCTCTCCAGGATGGAACGTGGGGACTCTGGTAGAGCGGGAAGGGGCACTGATATATATTTACATATATGTAGTTTTGGTGATATTCATTTCTGATATTTATATTTAGTTGTGATGATGATATTGTAAACTATTAGTTCTGCCGCAAAGAATTGTGGCAGAGCATTTACTCTTTTCCTTTCATAAAGGATGGTTTGATCTTTCCTATGTGACCTCTGACCTCAGACCTGACTGCTGCAGGTAGACAGATTGTCACAGGTAACCTGACATAACGTGTCATCAGCCTCCAGCCGAACTCTGACAAGTTTAATAATTTATAATTTACTAGTTAATATTTGATTGATGAAAGTCACGGTTAGATCATGTGACTACATTAACTCCAGTGAATTTTATTTTCTTGTCATGTTAACTTAGCATGAACAGTGATATCACACAGAGCAGTGATGTCATCATCTTTTATTTCTGTAGCGAATCATAGCAATAAAAAGCACCAATCAGGGTCATGTGAGCTGTCAGCTGACAGACGTCCTCCACACAAGGTATTCTGGGAAATGCAGCTGTTTCTCCTTAATTCTGTAGATCTGTCAGGTGGCTAACGACACAGGATGAGCTCCACCAATCAGTTGCTGCATCTGGAGTGATGAAACTCAAAGACCAGGTGTCGTCATGGAAACTAAAATCAGACAAGATGTGCATCACAGGATAAAACAATAAAAACATAGAACAGCTGTTTAAACCAGAATAATTAAAATAAACCCCGCCCCTCCTGCTGCCAGGATCATCTGTTTCCTGTATGAACTTGATCAATAACTGATCAATACACCGATCGTTTAATGGCTCAAAGCAGGAAATTCATTGAACAGTTAAAAAACAAACTATCTCAGTCTCTGTTTCTCAGTTTCTAAACACATCACAGGTTCCATCAGATGAAGACTGATCCTGATTGGAGGAGGGTGGTGGCTAAGCGTGGTGATGTCACAGGACGAAGGCGGCGGTGGTTAGTCTGTTATGATCGTGTGCGTTGATCAGCAATAAAGCAAGGAGAGGAAACGTCAATGTCACATCTGGAGAGAAAGAGACAAGTAATGAGAAAAACATGTTCACACCTGTTCACAGTTGTTTGTGTGTATGTGAGCAACTAAAACAAACTTAGGTAACAGCCTTATTTCCACCAACACTGGACAAAAACTGATTGGAGAAGAGAAATCCTTGTTTACTTTCGGTTTCTGACCAGAAGCAGCGGCTGACTCTCACGCACACACACACGCACACACACACACACACACACACCCTGATACAATCAGGGCATGAAGAATGTGCCTGTTTACTCTTTCACAACTAGTCAACACCTTGCTCCTGAAACAGATCAACTTGGTGACCCTTCACAATAAAAGTCCCAAACTGATACACTGCTAATGACAGGAATCACAAATTCACTGACCAACCTTCCACAATAAGGCAACTAAATAAAATAGCTAACATATATTATTATGAAATAGCCAAACGTTACACTATAAAAACTGAATATAGCTGATACTTCCTCTGACAATAATCATGGCAACAAAATGTCATACCGTGACCCTAACCCTAGTCCACAACAGTGTGACTGATCCTCTGGACACTGTGACTCACCTGGACAGGTGACTCGTGCAGCCATTTGTCTTTGTCTCCGCCCACGTTCATGCAGGAGAACAGGTCACAGACAGGTGACAGCAGACGCTCCTGTGAACAGTCACAACGGTTTAAGAATGTGTCTCTGATCTGCACCCCCACACTACCCTGTGATCTCTGTTGCCATGATAAATAGCGTGCGTGCAGTTACCTGAGCCTGACTCTTCTTCAACAGCCACTTGTCATCATGATGACCTCCTGACCATGGCAGGGAAGGGGTGGGGGAGGGGGAGGCTGGCTTGAAGACGGAGGTGTGCTCCTCCCTTGTGGCCTTCTCCTCATCAGGAACCAGCCAATCAGAGAGCGGGGCGGTGAGGGGCAGTAGGCGGGAGCAGGGGGAGGAGGGATGCAGCCAGGCATCTAGGATGGCATGCACCTGAGGAGGCGACACACTGGAGGTCACATTACCAGGTCACCAGGTCCAATATATATAACTAACAGGTGCAGCTGTCATTGATCACATCATCACTGCTCTTAGTTCTGCTACTTTAGGTCTAGAATGTTCTCTTTCCTCCTCTTCATCACATTAATGTCTCATCAAAAGATATTACTGACTTCACTTCTTGACCAGAGGACGGTGCTTTATCACTGCAGATTCAGGATTGTGATCGAATGTTGAATTGTGATCATAATGATGGATACGTTAAACATTGACACACATTTCCATTATGTCAAAAACTGTTCTTATCAACACACGGCATCTATTGCAATTCTGTCAGTACGATGTTAGTGATGGTGGATAATGGTGCATCGGGATGGTGGAGGTCAGTAACAGTTAATGTGTTTTGTAATCTCGATCCACGGTGTGGCTGTAATATCCTGGATCTTCAAGGAAATAACCTGTCACATGACTGAAGCTGTGAGAACATTTCATCTCAACGTTTTTAAAAATAAAATAAAACGTTAAAGGATGAAACAAGTTGTTGTTACCTTCTGTTCTCTGTTGTAAAGGGCCGGCGGGGTGTTCTTCACAGCAGGCGGGGGGTTCTTTGTGGTGGGTGGGGCGTCCTTGGCCACCGGGACACCGTTCTTGTCTCGTCCGTCCTGCTGCAGCAGCCACATGGTCAGAGCTTCTCTTCCACAGTTCTCCTCACAGACGCAGTCAGAGTAGGCAGAGCAGACCTCGTTGGCCCTGCAGGTCTGCTGCACCGGCACCGCCTGCTGCAGCCACGCCTCTAGGACTGCCGCCGGTGGGGTGACAGGGGTGTGTGTGGAGGCGGGGCTTGAGGGGGGCGGGGTCTTCAGGCACTTTAGCTGACCCAGGTTCTCGATCTCCACTGCCCTGGTGGTCTGACAGCAGGAGGAGCAGTCGGCAGCCGGGCGGCTCGACCCTGCCAGCCAATCGGAAGAGGACCAGCCGTCATTAAAAGGCTTCAACACCTGCCGCCACTGCTCGGCGTTTGACATGGTCTCCATCGCATCAGTGGGTGGGGTGATAAGCCAGTCGCTCAGCTCCTCCTCATCGGGGTTGATGGTGAACTCTGATTCGTCAATTTTTTCTATGGAGAAGGAGGAGCTGCAGCTGCTGATTGCCCGCCCTCTGCTGACAGGCGCCTGGTCCTGCAGAAGCCATGCCTCCAGGTCTCTGAGCTGACCCCAGGCCTCTAGGAAGTTCACAGAGGACAGGGCGGGACAGGAAGTCTGCACAGACACACAGGAATTCAGTCCAACATGTCGTCGACGACAACTAATGACATAACAAACCAGAACCCGATTAATCACATTGATTAACACACGCAACAGACACAGGTCACATCACAGGAAGTGACGCAGCGTTCACCGCAGGAACTCACGATGACATTCACCATGGTAAGTGATGACCGCAGGAAGTGATCAAAAGGCTGACAAGCTTCTACTGGTAATAAATAAACTGTTTGCTTCTCGTTTCAGCTTCATAACATCAGACCTTTTCGCTCTCACCTTGTTCTCCTTGAGTGACATCAGCCAATCCTGAGGGTTCTTGCTGGACAGGGAACCAACAGGAGAGTTACTGGTTGGACGACTTCCCAGCAGCCAGTCTCCCAGAGCTCCGACCTCAGGTGTCTGACGAGACAGATATCAGAAGGATCTGGATCAGGAGATCCGAGCTTGACCAGAGTTACAGGAAATGCTCAGGATGAAGGAACTCATCAAAACGACCTCGCTGTAACTCACGTTATCGAACTCAATTCAATGTAATTGTACTTGTATAGCACCAAATCATAATATACATTATCTCAAGGTTCATTACAGGGAAGGTTGAGACCCTAAAAATGATACCAGCAGTTCCCACAATGAGCAGCTCGGGAAGAAACCTCCTGCAGATGTTAGCTGACATTAGCTTACAACAGCTGTAGGAGCCAAAATCATTGTTTGCATGAACTAATGTGGCTGGAAGGAAATAAAGCCAGAGGAGGGTTAGTGCTCTGACCTCACACCCTCAAGACCTGCTGCTTTGGTTTATATAGACTCCTTAGTTTAGCATCTTTATTTCGGTTTCAAATTTACCTTCTGAATGATGTGATACATTTTTGTTAGTATAAGTGTCTAGTCAGACGCACATTTTGCTCAGTGGTTATATAGGACAATGAGAAACCGATACAATAGCTAACGGCAGTGAACATAAACTAACGTTAGCTTTGTACCCAAACATTTGACTTTCCTCCTTCTTCTAGCTGATGGGAAGGGTTACCTGCTTCTTTGCTGTGATTGGGTAATTCTGCACCTGAACTCTCTGGGGGGCGGGGCTCTGGGAGGACACTCCCTCCACAAGCTGCAAACAGGAAGAACAGAAAACACCTGATCAGCATCACACTGTTGAGAGTGAGTGTGTTTGTCTGTGTTACCTGTGTGTGTGAATGTTACCTGTGTGTGTGTGTGTGTGTGTATTAGCTGTACGTGTGTGTGTTAGCTGTGTGTGTGTTTTACCTGTGCAGTGATGCTGCCAAACGAGGTGATGGCATTCCTCAGAGAGCGAGTGTCGGCATGGAAACTCACGTCAGGTGTTTCCTCTGGAGTCAGACTGAGAGACGACAACCTGCGCACACGCACACGCACACACACGGGAAAAACAAACACACCCAGCAGTTAAAACACACACACCTTCATTATAAACATAACTTCAGTGTGTGTCTGAGTGTGTGTTTACTTCTCAATGCAACTGGTCAGCTGGTTGCTCAGGTCGTTGTTCTGCAGCTGAGTGACGATATCAAACTGACCTCTGAGCTGAAACAGACACACACAGGTCAGTGTCCACCTCACACTCATCATTATTGTTGCAGTCATGTTGTTCTTATCCTTTTTATTGTGTAGTTCTTATCATTGTTGTGTTGTTGTTCTGTTACCTGGTGCAGTTGGTGCAACTGTTGTTGGAGGGTTTCCGTCTTGACTTGTTCGAGCAGCTCGATCTGATCGAGCAGCCAAACCTCTCTGCAGCGCAGCGCCTCCTGCTGACGACTCACACAGCTCTGCAGCTCAGGCACGCACCTGACACGATGAGACACAGGTAGAGACACAGGTAGAGACAGATGTAGAGACACAGGTTAGTCAGAGGTAGAGACAGAGGTTAGACACAGGTAGAGACCCAGGCGAGACAGGTAGAGACCCAGGTGAGACAGAGGTAGAGACACAGGTAGAGACACAGGTTAGACAGGTAGAGACACAGGCGAGACAAGTAGAGACCCAGGTGAGACAGAGGTAGAGACACAGGTAGAGACACAGGTAGAGACCCAGGCGAGACAGGTAGAGACAGAGGTAGAGACAGGTAGAGACACAGGTAGAGACACAGGCGAGACAGGTAGAGACCCAGGTGAGACAGCGGTAGAGACACAGGTTAGACACATGTAGAGACCCAGGCGAGACAGGTAGAGACACAGGTGAGACAGAGGTAGAGACACAGGTAGAGACAGAGGTAGAGACACAGGTAGAGACAGAGGTGAGACAGAGGTAGAGACACAGGTGAGACAGAGGTAGAGACCCAGGCGAGACACAGGTAGAGACAGAGGTAGAGACACAGGTGAGGTAGAGACCCAGGCGAGACACATAGAGACACAGGTGAGACACAGGTAGAGACACAGGTAGAGACGGGCAGACATCATCACATCTTACATCCAGAGTCTAAAGTCCAGAAGATCAAATAGTCCACGAGTCGGATTCTCTCTCTCCCTCACTCTTTATACTGACTCTGTACCGCACACTGCTATCTCTCTCTCTACAGTCACTGAGTCAGTCTGGACCAGGATCAGAGGATCAGATCTGTGGTTACCGTGGTAACTTCAGGTTTAACTGAGCTGCTTAATCACCATGGTAACAGAAGCTGCACCTCTAACCTGAGAGGATCAGCAGCTCAACTACTGACCAATCAGAGGAGAGTAAACCAGAGTAGGGGATCTACAGGATCCAGAGAGGGACAAAAGAGTTTAGAGCCAAGCTACTAAGTGTCAGCAGATATTGTACTGTTCTACACAACGATCAACAGTGATCACTGTTGATCGTTGTTGATCACTGTTGATTGTTGTTGATCAACAGTGATCAACAACAATCAACAATGATCAACAGTGATCACTGTTGATCATTATGGATCACCGTTGATCAACAACGATCAACAGTGATCACTGTTGATCGTTGTTGATCACTGTTGATTGTTGTTGATCACCGTTGATCAACAACGATCAACAGTGATCACTGTTGATCGTTGTTGATCACTGTTGATTGTTGTTGATCAACAGTGATCAACAACAATCAACAACAATCAACAGTGATCACTGTTGATCATTGTTGATTGTTGTTGATCAACAGGGATCCATAACGATCAATCTCTGGATTCTGTCTTATGTTTTGGCCACGATGGAAACTGAAGATCTGAGGCTTTAACCATGAAACATTTCAAAGTCAAAATCATGGTCAACTTTATTGTCAATTCTGCAATATGTACAGGACATAGACGGGATTGAAATGCTGCTTCTCTCTGATCCCCGGTATAAACATATAGGTAGACAGAACATATAAGTACACAGCATTATAAGTACTCAAAACATAGTACATAGTACACAGTGCGACATAGTATGCAGTCATAAGGCACACGGTGGATAGGATGAGAGTAGTGCAAACTGGGATAGTGCAAAAATAGATTGAGAATGCAAAAATACTTCACGGGAAGTAATGTAATGTACATCCATAGGATGTAGTAAACAGTAGGGGTGTAACGGTACATGTATCCGAAATCAAAAGTTTCAGGTACGGACCTTTCGAAAGCATACATTTATTTAATAATGATAATCGTGTGTTTATTTTGTAATTTTACTTTGTAAAAATTACTTAGATAAGAAAGACAACAAAAATCTGTTTAATTTTTTCTGTTCCTTGTTTCTTCTTTACTAGTAAATAGCAGTTAAAGATATCAGTACTGTGATATAAGCATAAAATGTGACAATGATGTAGGTACTGACCTCTCGAACATTTTCTCTCAGCTGCTGCTCTGCCTTCAACACGCTGTTGATGGCGTCCTCCAGCTGACCCTGGGCCTGCCAGCACTGCTTCAGTCCACCTGCTGGCACCTCCGCTGACGACATCCTGGACAGGACACAGGAAATAAATGTACACTGTCAAAATTAAAGAGGTCCAACTGAATGTGGAGTGACAGATTAGACGTTTTCCTGATCAATATTAATTTATCGATAGGTCAACAATCACTGATGTTGTCAACTTCCTGTTACGGGTCAAAACAACAAAGAGGTGACATCATGGACCTCCAGCTGAAGTCATGTCAGTTTCTATGACAATAACTCGTCTGATATTTGATGAGTCAATTCAGAAATCGATCAGCAGATTAAAAAATACTGAAAATAATCATAAGTCTGGATATGAAGGCTGATCTCAGGTCAGTGTGCTGGTTATTGTTGTGTTGTCAGTGTGTTTGATTGTGTGATTGGTCAGAGACTTGTGGTCACTAAACCACTAACCCTAACCACTGAACTATTTTCGAACACAACTGGTCCAAAGACGCATCACACACACACACACACACACACTCTCATTTCAGTCCTGCTGATGTCATTGGTGACTGTGTTGTCATGGAAACCGCACAGATATGGGGGCGTTGTGTGAGGGTGTGGTGGCGTGTGAGTAGCAGATAAGAAGCAGCGTCACTTACTCAAGAAACACAAACACTTGACCTCCAGACTGAGTTTACAGTGTTTTCCAACAGGATTCAGTGACTTTGAGCTGTGTCTAAATATGTTTTGCTTCATTATGAAACCGTGCGGGGACAAATTACAACATGGAGCTACCATCCACAAAACACTTCTGGATTTTCAGGAGCAAACGGTGTTGCAGCCAAATCCAATAAAACTGAAGTAAGTGCCCTGACATTCAAATTCAACAGCGTCACTTCCACCAACTTTGGCTGTAGTGTGATCAACGTGACGTCACTGAACGCAGGCAGCAGGACTCCTCTGTTCTCTCTCGACGTCATTAAAAATACAAAGTTTAAAAAAAACACAAGCAAGTTGAGTTTACTTCTTCCGAAGATACAATGAGGAGCATATTGTTCACTGAAGTTAGTTATTCACTGACAAAGGTTAAGTTAAAGTCAATAAACTGATAATTGTGTTATTTATTAACCAGAGAGCTCGTGACACACACACACTCAGGTCTGATAAACAAACACACACTGAAACATCTGTAACAACATCTGTAACAACAACAACCAACATCTGTAACAACCAACATCTGTAACAACCAACATCTGTAACAACCAACAGAAGAGCTCGCTCCTATTTACAGATCACAGGCCTCCGGTAGACGAGCCCAGCTTCCGGAGGACATAACAACATTGAGCGGTGCGAGTGAGCTTTTTATTTTTTGACGCGAGTCGTTGAAACAGTTCAAATGAAGAAGAACAGCCCGGAGGGAACCTGGTGTTGATCTGAACTCTAGTTTCTTCACACTCGAGCGCACCTCAGGTCACAGTTAGCAGCAGGCGAGCTAACAATGCTAACTATGCTAAGTAAAGCAGCTGTGAGGTCAAAGTCGGAAACTCACCGGGCTCCTCTGCTCTCTCTCGACGTCATCAAAACTCCTCGTTATTTCTGAGACACGTTGAAGAGAGTCTTCGGTAAACGTCGGTGTTTGTGGCCGCGACGGTTCTGTCGTTCCGACCGAACACGTCAGGAGACAAGACCCGGAGCAAATATCGCGAGAACTCAACGTCTCGTCGGTCACGGTCATCAGAGCGCTACACTGCCCCCTGCTGGTGAGCTGCGACACTGCGGCAAGGATCAGTTCTATGAAGTGAGTTCAACATATCCTGGATCTCTGTTATCCAGCTGAACCTAACCGAACAAACACATGATGCTAGTTATCAACTCGTTCAGTAACTCAAGTTGGACTGACAGCAGAGCCTCACGTTTCACAACGAGAATCAAACTGTTCAGAGGAGAACAAACTAGCAGTTCCAGCTGCTAAATGCAGGGAGAACAGCTGGTAAAACATCTGGGATTGTTGTTAAAACTATTCTATCTTTTTAGATAATATAATCTCACATGTCATTTACAAGTATTCTCTGTCTGACCGTTTGAGTCTTTTAGGTGAAACCCTGGTGGAGGAAATAAAACACACAAATAAACTTTTCATATCTTTACAATACAACACTACTCCTCCAATTCATTTGTCATTGTCTGAAGAAGAGAACAGAGAGAGAAACAGAACTGGGAGGCGGCTCCGTCAAATCTCGCTCTGCATCCTCCTTCATAAATTCTACTGTGGAAACTTCTAGTGATCACTTTTGTCCCATCATCACTGTGAGCTGTTGATTATATAAAAGAATTGTGAAGCTTATGATTATTTATGATCCCAGAACCTGAAAGAAAAGTAACACACACACTGACTCTGCTGCTCCCTCTGTCTGTCTGTCTGTCTGTGTCTCTCTCTCTCTATCTCTGTCTGTCTGTCTGTGTCTCTCTCTCTCTGTCTGTCTGTCTGTCTCTCTCTCTATCTCTGTCTGTCTGTCTACCTGTCTGTCTGGCTCTCTCTCTCTCCCTCTATAAAATGCTCCCTCATGTGGAACAGGGACATGTCCTGTGTCCAGACACATAAAGAGACTGGACATGTCCTCATGTCTCCTGCTCCAGAGCTTCTTGGGGATGAATCTGAGTAGAACCTGAAGCAACTCGTTCCCTGAGGTGAACCTCAGAAGTATTCATCTAGAAACATAAGAAATGTCCTTGTGTCCGTCCTGCTCCTCTGTGGAGCTGAGACATGACACAGAAACATGAACAGTACATACACGTGTACAAATACTACACACAATGACCATACAACACACAGTAAGAAACATGAAACAATCTTCACCACCAAACTTCCACCACAGAAGAAGAAGAAGAAGACGTCATGACGTGGCCCGGTTGGCCCAACGTCATGACGTAACCGTACGTACAGAGCGGAGCTTTAGCTTCTTCCTGTTGTGATGTTTTTTCCAGATTTAAACTGAGGGAACATTCACACAGACAATACTCCGACACACACACAGACAATACTCCGACACACACACAGACAATACTCCGACACACACACAGACAATACTCGGGGACACACACAGACAATACTCGGGGACACACACAGACAATACTCGGGGACACACACAGACAATACTCGGGGACACACACAGACAATAATCGGGGACACACACGGACAATACTCCGGGACACACACGGACACACACAGACAATACTCGGGGACACACAGACAATACTCCGGGACACACGCCTGCGCTGCTGCGGTCAAAATGTCTGCGGGCTCCGGGAGCAGGAACACGAACACGGATACATGGGGAAGCTTCGATGACAACCTCATCCAGGTGAGCTAACAGGTTAACTAACCCGAGTTAACGTGTGTGTGTGTTTATAAAGTAAAATATGAGAAGTGATTAAAATCCATCCTGTGTTTGCTCTAGGGCGGCGGCGGTGGCGCCGGCGGCGGCTCGGCGGTCATCGACATGGAGAACATGGATGACACGTCGGGCTCCAGCTTCGAGGACATGGGGGAGATGCACCAGAGGATGAAGGAGGAGGAGGAGGTGGCAGCAGAGGCGGCCGCCACCGAGGACGACAACGCCGAGGACGGAGAGTTTCTTGGCATGAAGGGGTTAAAGGGTCAGCTGGGTCGACAGGTGGCAGACGAGGTGAGTCCAGCTCTGGACGGGGTCAGAGGTCGTCCACGCCACAGATCAGAGCGGCCACACCGGCTTCGGTTCGGTCAGAAGCTGTTCTTCTAGAGAGTGGAGGTCTTGCCTCCACTGAATGAATCCATTCATTTGGTTTGAAAGGTTTTTATTGTGAAATGTTTGCTGGAAGATTCAGCTTCACACTCTGAGGTTATATCAGAAACCTCACAGGCTGCAGATAAATAAACATTAAATAAAGAAGTTCAGGTGATGGACACTAAGCTCTCCCTCAAAAAGATTCAGTCAGGGCTGAAAACTAAATGTTGATGTATAATGACATAGTAAAGATTCTATTGTTTATGGTTATGGTTACTTTCTCAGTGCAAAGCTTGTGAAAAAACAAAGTTCTGATAGTAGCAGCTGTAGCTGAACGGCAGCCAGTGTGTCAGGTTCTTTCACAGTAAAAGCCCTCCAGGGAAGAGCAGTCATTTCAGGCTTTTATTGTGAAGCAGCTGAAGGAAGCGTCTGACTTCTTTGCTGCTTCTCTTACTCGTTGACCCCTGTGTGTCCAGGTGTGGCAGGCGGGGAAGCGTCAGGCCTCTCGAGCTTTTAACCTTTATGCCAATATCGATATCCTGAGGCCATACTTTGACGTGGAGCCAGTTCAGGTCCGCAGCAGGTAGGACTGCCCACTTCCTGTTTCCTGTCAGCTGTTTCCTGCTTAGTCTGACTGTGGTCTGCTCTGTGTCCCCCAGGCTGATCGAGTCCATGATACCTGTCCGCATGATCAACTTCCCACAGGTAACCACGCCCACTTCCTGTGTGTGTTCAGCTCACCAATGAAAAACAGGAAGTGACCCACACATCTGATCCAGGATCAGATTCAGGGTCAGGATCTGTTTTATGAAGGGAGTTCAACATATCCTGGATCTCTGTCAGTTATCCAGCTGAACTTAACCTAACAATCACATGACGCTAAATTAACTCAGGTTTTCTTCATCAAGATCTGAGTGTGTGCACATAAAAGGGCGGGGTTTGCTGCATTTGACCAATCACAGACATGGACAGTTTGACCGACAGTAGAGCCTCATACATCCAGAATAAAAGAAACAGTTCCAGCTGCTAAAACATCTGGGATTGTTTTTATGGTAAAACTGTTCATTAAGAGTAGATCTGAATATAACTGAATAACTGGAAGATGTCCTGGGTATGTTGAACTCGGCTCACAGTTCAGACCCCTGGTTGAGGATCAGGGTCTGGTTTGTGTTCTCTGACAGTTTGTACTTCCTGTAGAAGATCGCAGGCGAGCTGTACGGTCCTCTGATGCTGGTCTTTACTCTGGTCGCCATCCTGCTGCACGGGATGAAGACGTCCGGAACCGTCATCGTAAGAACACACACACAGAGCAGAGAAAAGAAACTCGACGTCCAGGGTCATGACAAAATATCAAATATCATGTTATATCATCATATATAGTTTGGATGCTAATAGATGCTAACTGTGACCAGAGTGCTACCTGCTCTCCTGCTTTTAGTGACACGCCCACCCCAAAGACTTCTGACGTTGTTGTCTAGACCAGGGGTCCCCAACCCCCAGGCCGCGGACCGGTACCGGGCCGTGGGTCATTTGGTACCTGGGCCGCACAGAAAGAATAAACAACTTACATTTTTTCTGTTTTATCTGATTCTGAACGGTGTTTTATTTTTAAAATGACCGGATCCTCTCCGTTATGACTCATGCTTTACTCATGTCAAGACGCTTGTCTCGGCCACGTGACTTTTTCGCTAAACACAAACCCACATGGTAACAAAAAATGAGCAAAAAACAAACGTCTCTGGGATTTTTTTTGCGATGGGGAAAAGGCAAAGTGAGGAGACAGAGGACGCCGCTCCAAAGCGCAGCGTGTGCGTAATGGAGCTTTGGTATCCGTCCGTCTCTGTCTTGCTGGTAAGTTACCAGCAAGACGTGCACAGGCGTCATCTCGTTAATTCGTTTAATAATTATATTGTGATTCTTTCGAAATATGAATTATTATTATTAGTAGTAGTAGTAATTAATTAGTAGTAGTAATAATTAATTTGAGGCAGCGTATTAACGATTCGTTAATTTCGTTAAATTAAAAAATAATCTACCGATGTCACCAGGGGCCGTACCAGAGGGCCTCCGTATTGAGGCTCCGTAGCCACACCTTTTAAAGGTCTGTGAAAATATTGTCTGACATCCAACCGGTCCGTGGCGCAAAAAAGGTTGGGGACCGCTGGTCTAGACGACTGAAATCAATAATAAATGTGTCTCGAACTCCGCCCACCATGTTCACACAACAAACGTGTTAAACACATCACCATGGTGATAAAGATGGAAATCGTACAACTAACCTGCAGGAAGTTTACCACAGTACACGTGAAACCAGCATCTCATCCCTGGTTCTGATTGGCTGTGCTCATGTGCATCACAGAGGGAGGGGACTCTGATGGGCACCGCTATCGGAACATGTTTTGGTTACTGGCTGGGAGTTTCCTCCTTGATCTACTTCCTGGCATACCTGGTCAACGCTCAGATCACTATGCTCCAGATGCTGTCCCTGCTGGTCAGTACTGGTACTGCACACTGTACTGACACTATTAGCACATGATTTAATGTTAACTGACACAAAATACTTCCTGTCTGCTGTCGTCAGGGTTACGGTTTGTTTGGTCACTGCGCCGTCCTCTTCATCACCTACAACATTCACTTCCACTTCCTGTTCTACGTCCTGTGGCTGCTGGTTGGAGGACTGTCCACTCTGCGTATGGTAAGGACTACACTTCCCATCAGCCCCGGCTGTCCCTCAGCTTTACGCTCACCTGTTTTTGTGCTGCGTCCTCTCAGGTGGCGGCTCTGCTCTCTCGGACTGTCGGTCAGACACCCCGTCTCCTCCTCTGTGGGACGCTCTCCCTGCTGCACATGCTCTTCCTGCTCTACCTGCATTTCGCCTACCACAAGATCGTAGAAGGTGACCACACACACACATACACACACACACACACACACACACACACACACACACACACACACACACACACACACACACGTCATACACGTGTCACACACACACATACACACACACTCACTCACACACTTTTTACTGTGTTTTTGTGTATGAGTGAGACCTCCTGTCGTCATTTCAGGGCTGCTGGTCTCTCTGGAAGGACCCCACCTGGCTCCGATACAGCGGGTGGCCAGAGATGTGCCTGACCTGATTCTCAACGCCACAGGTAGGAGTCTGGGGGCCTCCATGATGGTCCACTGGGGGTCCACTGAGGGTCCACTGAGGGTCCACTGAGGGTCCACTGAGGGTCCACTGAGGGTCCACACACTCACAGACGTGTTTTAAAAGAAAAATGTTTCTGTGCAAATGATAATATTTTGGATCTGAACATTAGTCAGGGGTGTGTGAGTGGAGCTGGTTCTACTGGTTCTGTCAGTTCTGTGTTAACCTTTTATTCCGTCTTGTTTGTTGTGTTAATTGTTTCTGTACAAACAGTCAAATAAACGTTATGGGCTTTGAATTTTTGAGAATCATCTTTGATCTGGAAACTTTATTTACAATTACAATCTTTTTAACAAGACATTTAACATGTTATATAATAAAAAATAGAGGTTACTTCTAGATATAATATATAAATGTCATAGATATGTTGTATATGACAGTGTGATACGTGTACATTGTACTTTAACTTAATTAAACTCAGGTTCAATGTTTTACTATATTTATTGATCAGTTTCATTCACAAGTTTTAATAATGACAATATGTAGAGTAACTGAGTAAATATTCAGAAAGTAATGTAGCTGCTCGGGGTACCTGGCTGCAGACAAGATGGTGGACCTCTGTCGCTTTTTTTAAATGCAACTTTATTTAAAATAATAACTGGCCAATACAAATTTAAAAAGTGAAAAAATAAGTAAACTGCAATTCAGCGACATAATAGAAATACAAAAGTCCAAAAAATCTATCCCACCACATTTATTAAAAACTTTAGAGGGGATGTTATCAGACTTATGCATAAATCGTTGCAGCCATTTTAGTTTTAACATTCCACTCATTGTCTTAATTACATTTAAAGCCCTTTGCTTCACCACATCACATTTTCTGAGATAATGATGCCTGTTTTCAAAATCTGTATTTCCTAGAAAGTGATGTATTGTCCTCAGCGTGATGTCCAGATGTGTTCGTTCAGTGAGCAGCAGTGAGATTTATTCAGGTTTTATCTTTTCAGTTCAGGTTTAATAAGCTGCTGCCTGGGAGACTTTTCCACAAAACACAAAACATATTCAAAAATAATAAAAAGATGGAATTAGGAGGCTAAAGGATAAATGGACATCATTTATTTAATAGACTCAAATTAACAGCAGCAACATGGAATAAATTTATTTGAGATTTCTTAGAATGAACAAAGCTGAGTCTTGTCTGCATCCAGGTGCCCAGGATGTGTTGACTTTTATTTTGAAAGGTAGGAGCAGGACGTCTATTGAAACAAAGGGATGTTATGGACTCTTATTTTGAAACTTAATTTTCTTCTTTGTTTGATTTTATGGATGTTACCAACGTCAAGGTGTATGAGCGCCACCTACTGTTGGTGCCACAGGTCCTACAACACCAGAGTCCGGTCTATCAGGCAGTTCCTCCAGCCAGCTGGTTACCGCATCAACTGTTAACCAATCAGAGTTCAAACTGATAAGGGCTGAGCCAATCACACGTCAGCAGCACCTGCAAGACAAAGCTCAGGGTTATACATTTCCCGCGCTCATTTACAAAGAGCGCGGGAAGCTGCAGCAGGAAGACGCGGAAAGAAACTTCAGAATCTTCAGAATCTTCAGAAACTTCAGAATCTTCAGAATCTTCAGAAACTTCAGAATCTTCAGAAACTTCAGAATCTTCAGAAACTTCAGAATCTTCAGAATCTTCAGAATCTTCAGAAACTTCAGAAACTTCAGAATCTTCAGAATCTTCAGAAACTTCAGAATCTTCAGAATCAGGTGCAGATGAAGATTTATTTCTGTGGAAGTATTCGCGGCGGCAGAGAAGACGTCGATCTTTACCTGAAGATCGTGAAGAATCTGAAGAGCTACGGAACCGTGATGACAGAACACGTGAGCAACACACAGCTCACACACACAGGTCAGAGTCACACACACACACACACACACACAGGTCAGAGACACACACACACACACACAGAGGTAAGAGTCACACACACACACAGGTCAGAGACACACACACACACACAGAGGTAAGAGTCACACACACACACACACACACACACAGGTCAGAGACACACACACACACACACAGAGGTAAGAGTCACACACACACACAGGTCAGAGGTCAGACACACACACACAGGTCAGTGTGCTGGGAATGGACAGCTGTGTGTGTGATGTCACTGAGCTGCTGTGCTGTGATTGGACAGGTGAGGACGGCTCAGCAGCAGGTGACAGGTTCATCCACGACAGAGACGTAGATTGGCTGCGACAGTGCGACGGTGAGGATCGTTGATTATTGCTTGTTGGTGTGATGGGCTGCCTGTGACCTCTGACCTCTGTGTTACCTCAGTGGTGGTGGCGGAGGTCACGCAGCCGTCTCTGGGGGTCGGCTATGAACTCGGCCGAGTCGTCAATATGAAGAAAAAAACCTTGTGTCTGTTCAGGCCGTCAACAGGACGCGGTGAGGTCACTTCCTGTTTACTGTCTTTACTAACTTTGTCTGTTAGCATCATGTTTGAGTTTCCAGCGATAGAATCCATCTTCGATTCTCCTTTAGCAGAGGAAACAACGGATCATCCTCACGCAGAGTATCGTGTATACGTAGTATACGTATCTTGTGTTGTACATAAAGTTGGTTGAAAAAAAATCACTGAATGTAAGTGGAGTCATATTTTCCCTGCATCATGGTTCTTTCCTAACCTCTTTCCTAACTCCTTTCCTCACTCCTTACAGCTTCTCCTTCACATCTTTTCTTGACCTTGTGACCTTGGTCAATGAATCGTCTTTAGGAAAAGAGATTATTTTACGAATGCAGCACTTTATTCAAACATGTCGTCACACCAACATCTTTTTAACGGATGATGTTAAAAGCTAATGTTACAATGCTAAAGTTAAAGTTGTCATGCTAACGTACGCCTTACACCTGGTGACTGAGCTCTCCTCTGATTGGCTCACAGACCTCAGGGTGTACAGGTGAGGTCAGCAGGTGTCACGCTAACTTCCTGTCTCTTTGCAGTTCTGTCGGCCATGATCCGAGGAGCGGACGACGGCAAGAGGTTTGTGGTGAGAGATTACAGCGAGGACGAGGTGGAGAACATTCTAGAGGAGTTCTTCAACACGCTGAAGAGAACCTGAAGAACCTCTGTTCTGTTCATATTCACTGGGTTCACCACAAAAACATCAATAAAGTTTACTGAATCTGTTGTTGATAAATATGTTCATATTATACATTACAGATTATGTAATATTGTAGTTGATTATTATGCATTTTATGTTATATGATTATAGAGTATTGTACATGATTACAGATTATAAATTGTTATAGATTACAAGATATTGTATATTACAGATTATTGTATATACTTTAATGTATAGTGGGTTAGGGTCAGTTAACTAACCTGTTACTGACTCTTAACTAATCACCTGCCCTGACGTCATCACAAAAGCTCTGGTTCAAGGTCATGGACTCTGAGGGCTGTTACGTGCCGTCCTGGACAGTGTGTCCCACCTTCTCCACGACGTGCAGGACTCACGAGATGCACCGCAGAGCTCCACAGGAAGTCCAACTACACAACTCCTCTCTCTGAGCATCAGACGCTGAGTCAGAGGACTGGACTCATTACAATGCCACCAATATCTGACATATCCATGCACTAAATACTCAATGGACAGAACGCACATATTTTATTTTTATATTTCGACTCTTGCGTGGAGCTATTGTAACAAACACTTTCTGATTCTGATGATGTTGGGGCTGCGGAGCGTATCCGAGCATGCACTGGAATTCGAACACACACGGAGCAAGGTTTAAAATATTTTATTTCTTTTAAAATATACATCAGTTACAAATTGAGAAAATAAAATCTTCAGTAGATTTTTTACAAACTTGTTTTTATTACCGACAGGAAGTGAAACAGACGCTCAGTGAACAGGTGAGTCCAAAGCACCTGAGGGCGGAGTTACAGTAACCTGAACGTTACATTAACGACATTCAGCTGTGAAGACAAACGTTTACCAGAACCTGGTTCCTTTTCTCAGTTTGTTCCTCCATGTCCTGATTCCAGGTGAGTCCACATCCTCAACAGGTCACCCAGCGCCCCCTGGTGGCCACTTAGGGGGTCTTCTGCTCTGTTCGCAGCTGTTAGACTGCTAACTAGCAATGTTCATCTCTAACAACTGATTAGCCACTAGGCTGGCGTTAGCATGTTCGCATTTGTATGATTTAAATGGCTAGCTAGCGAGCTAACCATTTGTCCAGCCTGATTTTTCGTCTCAACCATGAGTTCTATTTTACGAAGTTTTTCTTGAATAACTTACATTCACTGAAACATTTTAATCTTCTGTACCACGAAAATACTTTCAACAAAAGTCATCCACTTTGTGAGCTAAAATTATCATTCTAATATAAGCTATAAACTGAACATGAACTCTTGTTCAGCTTCAGAGCTGCTAGCTCATAAGCTATACTGTGCTGGAATCAAATCAACTTAAGAGCAAATAAATCACAATAAAAAGAACTAAAATTATGCTAAGTTTGTTCGCTAACTTTATGACCCAAACGTTAAATCACTTTGTTCACGTGATCACAAAAGATCTGAGAAAAATTCTGATTTGAACAAACTTTAAAGCGTTAGTTAATGAAGAAGCTTGGGTTTATGACAGACACACACAGAGACACACAGAGACACACAGAGACACACACACACACACACACACGTCTGATTTTACAGAGTGAAATGTTTTTAATAATTTAAAGGAGCAAACTACTGTTTTATTTATTTACCACCACTCTCCTGTTCTCAACGTTCTCTGAACCAGTTCAAGTTTGATATGATGTTGTCGCTGTGACACATTAGTTCTGTGTCCCATCATGCACTTTGTCAGAGCTCTGACAGCATTCATATCCCATCATGCACCAACAGGACTTGTAGTTCTATCATGAAGTGGCTGCGATCGCCGCTCGTCTTAGGCCTTGTTGTCGAGCCGACGTACGAAGATGATTAATCTCAGATTAACAGGAATAAAAAATAAAGTTTCAAAACAAGTTTTAATACGTTTAATACCAAAAACGATTGAATCCGATTCGATCAGATTACTGAGACGGTCGATACTCAGACTCAAGAAAATCAATCAATCAGTCATTGATCAGCTGAAGCAACGAGCTAACGTCCAATTACAACACAACGTCAGAGGAAAAGTACGGAGGCTTGCTGGTGCCACAGCAACACCACATTTCAAACAAAACTGTTTCCTGTGGCTGCTTCACAATAAAAGGAGCAGCAGATTCTGAAGAGAAACTTTTTAAAAATCTTTTCTGGCACTAAGAGGCCCCCCCGTACCACCACAAAAAAACATCAAATCAATGTGATCAGAAACACGACAAAACAAATCAACGACAAATCAAACAAACATTTCTTCACAACTAAAAATCCTAAAATGTTGATGTTACTCTCCAGGTGAGGAGAAGCCCCGCCCCCACAGGTACAGTCTGTGTTTGTGTCAGTCAGGGGTCAAAGGTCAGAACAGTCAGGTGACTAAACACAGCACAACAGTCAACAAATAGATGACAAAATCAAAGTCTGACACTCTGCAGACCTGGCGTCGTACTCGCAACCTTTCCCAGAGAGAGTGATAGGCACTGAGACTGTGTGTCATTTGTATCTTCAAAACAAAAGCTCGTGGTCACACACACACACACACACACCTTGTTTGATCAAATTTAACTACCTGGCCAAAAGTATGTGGACGCTCAGTTTAAAAACAATATAATAATAAAAATGTGTCTGTTTCAATTTTTTATGAATTTGACTTTTTTTTGAATACTTTCGTTAGGGCTGTCAACAACAGTGAAACACAGAGTTCCTCTGGTCTCAGCTGCTTCAGGATCAGAGCAGAAGCTGCAGCTGGTTTGTACCGAGCTGGAGTTTCTCTCACTGAACGAACACACTCATCACTAGTGACCAGGACCTGATCAGCACAGGAAGTCACTGAGTGTTGGTTTGATTCCAGTTTATCAGACTCATGTAAACCATGAAAATGACTCGTCACATGTTCAGTCCAACACGAGACGCTCAGTCAGGACTCGGTGTTAAAATGAGCGACACACAGACATGATCCGACTCCATCGACTCAGAACCAAACACACGACCGGACGTTTGTCACCTGAATCCTCCCAATAAAACATGAACTGTGAACGAGAACCAGTTCATCTTCATCTGCATGAACTGAACTGGGAACTCGTTCTTTTTAAGTGTGAACTGGCTCAACACTGTTTCTGTAGAATGGCTCAGATTCAGATTTCACTTTTAATTGTGTAAAGTTTGTTGGATTTAAAATAGAAAGAAAAAAGTTTTATTCAACCATCCTATATTTGCTAAGAAGCCCCGATTGTTTAGGATAAAGGTTCTTTGAGTTTGATTAAAATAAATGTTCTAAATCACATCATCCTGTGTTTGCTCAGAGGCAAAGAGACACATTTAATTATGGTGTGGTATGTTTTAGTTTGATTTTACTTTATTTTTCCATCTTAATAACTATCATTTGGATAAAAAAACTAAAGTTAAGTGTATATATAAACCTTCTGTCGTTTATCTTTCTGTTCCCACAACAATATACAGAGAAAAATGTGGATTTTTCGGGCATTTATAAATGGTGATTAATCAGATTCATCACAGCTACCCTGGGATGAATCTGATTAATAATTGTAATAGTTTGAAAGCCCTAATTTTCTTACATTCTGGTGTAAAAGTGTTGTTGCTTGTTTGCTGTCCACATACTTTTGGCTAGTTGGTTGAAAGGTATACAGACATGTGATGACCATCAGTCTACATACATGACCAAAAGTATGTGGACAGTGTTTCACACGCACACACACCGCAGCATTGTATGGCTATATCCTGGATGACCCTTATGACGGGCAGGTCAGTTGCCATGGAGACAGACATCAGCTTAGGGAGAACAGGGGCGAGCGAGGGTCAATCCAGCAGTGTGCCTTGCTCCTGGGCTCGAGTCAGGCTGTCTTTGCGGTGCAGGTGGTGGACGCCCATCCTCTTCGGACTCTTCTGAGGCCGGTGCGAGGGGCCGGTGCTGGCAAGGGTGGGGTCATACTCCAGAACGCGGGGCGAGATGACAGGCAGGTCTTGGGGGAGGACGTCTCTCTCCTCGGCCGAGCTCTCCTCCTCCTCTAGCTCTTTCCTGTGGGCATTGACGGGGCTGGACGCCACGGTGACCGCAGTGTCCACGGTGACCGCAGTGTCCCCGCTGCCACCGTCATCCTCCAGGTTCATCAGCAGCCTCTCTCCCTCCTCCACCGAGCCGTCCCCCCCATACCGCTCCCTCCTGCCAGGCCGCGGCTCGGTGTCGGTGTCGGTGTCGAGGCTGGAGCCGCGGCTTGGCGTCCAGCTCCTAGCCGATGATCCCTCCTCGCCATCTGAGTACGCCGTCCTGTGGTGGTCAAAGGAGGCCCCACCCCCTCCCGCCTGACTCCTCCTCTGCAGCTCCTTAGCCATCTGACTGCTGAACGACGTACGGTGGACCAGAGAGTTGTCGCACGTTGGCGCCATCTTCTCCACAAACATCCTCTGCCAGTTGGACAGAAGATCCTCCTCCGAGCTGCCAGAGCTCGCCATCACGCTGAGCGCCTAAGGGGGGGGGATCAAATGGTTGAATTTTTTACATTGGAAATTGTTTGTCTGCAGTTACCATGACAACAAGGACTTACAGGAAGTAAATGAACGTTGAACACGATCAGCTGATCTGGTCCAACAGGTGCATGATGACATCACAGATCAATAAAAACAACAATGAAGGTGGGCGGGGCTTCAGCGTACCTGTGGTGGGCTGCTGAAGGGGCTCGACTGGCTGGATAGAGGCTCACTGGCGACATCCCGCTGTGAAGGTGGCGTGTGCTGGTTGGCTCCACCCCCCCCAGCAAAGGACGAGGAGGGGGCTGGGCTGCTGGGGGCCAAACGCTCGTCATCGTTTTGGACGAGGCTCAGGGAGATGGCCTGCCTTGTGGCGTAGGTGCAGTTAGGAAGTGGCGAGTTTTTGGGGATCTTTACTTTATCGTCTGAGGTGAACTCAATAACCTTGCGGCCGGGGTACAGGGGGTGGGGGTGTGGCGGCGCCGGGTAAGGGTTCAACTTCTCGAAAGACGGAGCCCCGCCTCCCTCCTCACCCCCCAACTGCCCGTCCAGACTGCTCTGACTGCGACAGGACCCGTTGTGCTGCAACGCTTCCTGAGCAGTGCCGTTGTCCCGGCCCCGTCCCTCGGCCCCAGCGGGGCCCGTCATGTCCACATGCACAAAGACGTCCTCAGCAACGGGTCGCCCGCAGCTGCTTGATTGGGCAGAATTCAGGACTAGTGGCTCGGGTTTCTCCAGGACCCGGGCGATGACGGAGGTCGGCACGACGTCGGCGGGAGTCAAACTGAGCGTGTCCGGGTCCTGGGGGCCCGAGGCCCCCCCCGACAGAGTCTTCATGTGTTTGTTCAACATGTCCTGAAGCTCGGAGGGCAGCTGACACACACACACACACACACACACACACACACACACACACACACACACACACACACACACACACACACACACACACACACACACACACACACACACACACACACACACACACACACACACACACACACACACAAACATACACACACACACACTTTATCAATACTGATCAGTTATTGATGATGAGCAGTGACATCGTCATTTCTCTGATGACATCAAGTGACTTACATCAGCGAACTTGTGGTTCCTGAAATGCGACTTGTTGCACTTGAGCAGCTGAACGGCCAAATTACAGTCGTGTCGATATCGCTCCTGAGGAGAGAGACACTGACTACATTACCCATCAGCCTCGGCTCGACACATCGTCTATCAATCAGTCCTGAATGTTTGGTTTTGATTATTGGTTGTGACACAGTGAAACAACAGCTGGTTCAAACTGCAGAGAAGAAATAAACATATAAACAAGACTTTTACCCCTTTTCCACCAAAGGGAACAGAGTCCTGGTTCAGAGCCGGTTCAACCTGCAAACCTTTTTAGAACCAGTTTGCTTTTCTATCATTACATCTTTATATACGTGATCTCTACGACTCAACTGTACAAATGAACCCTTTTTATATTTGATATTAAATTCTATTCATTCATTCATTGAACGCTCGCCCTTGACTCAGCGTCTGTGACTCGCTACAGTTTAAACGTTTGTTTGAAATGGCGCCACAATTCCAACACTGATCATCACATAATATATTTATACTTTTCTTACATAAATTAAATCTTTCTTCAGAACTGCACATTCATTCTTTTGTTCGCCCCGACTCCACTCATGTGCGTGTTTTGCACACAGAGCGGTGAAGTGACAATCGGTTAAGAGTGATCACAACAAAGCTGTGGTTGGTCTTGTTGGTCACGATAACTCCGCCCCAAGCCTCTGATGTAGGCAGTTCTTACTTCTTGACCAGCAAGGCTCCGACCTGACCCTGGAACCGCCTTGGTGGAAAAGGCCCCTTTGAGACGGGAATGCTATACTAAATACTAAATCTAAATCTAAATCTAAATAAGGAATCAAATAAAAAGTGTTAATGAAGTGAGTCTCACGTTGAGCTCCTCCAGTCGGTCGATTGTGTTCTTGGCGTCCAGCAGTTTGTTGGTGAGCTCCACAATCTCCTGGTCCATCGTCTTTTTGTCCCTCTCCACCTTCCGCAGCTGTGAAGAGAGGGGCAGAGACAATACATTAGTGCATCGGCTGTCAATCACAGCAGACAACCAATCAAGAGGGTGAAGTGAGGGAAGGCGGGCCTTCAGCAGAAAGACGACATTCAGATGACGTGGGAATTAAAAAAAATTAACTGGTTTGAATCCACGTCGACACCATTTTTTAAGTTTAGTTTCTTATATTTTAGTTGTATATTTTATTTAAACTTAACACGTGGACTTCACCATCTAAATAACTTTAAATATTATCATTAGACTTTATATCGTATATTATTATATATTATTATATACATATCTATGGCATTACATTTTATATTATATATAACATTAGGCATTATATATAACAATCAAGTACAATCTGTAAATTATGAGAAGATTTTCGACGAAAAACCAACGAGATGAGACAGAAGCCGTTTGAACATCCAGTCGATGTTTTTTCATTTAAAAAAATGTGTTTGTAATATAAAACAATAAAGATATATAAAGATATAAGAGAGAGTAGACAGAAATATAGCTGGTTCCAGCCTTAATGCTCACTAGGAGGAAGCAGCTCGATATCATTAGGAGGATTTATATTTAAATATATGCTTCATACTGAATTTGGTGTTGATTGACAAATTAGGAAAAAATCCATCATGGTCGACATGGTCTTATTGTTTTTTTGGTAGAGCACCATTGGCTGGACTGAAATGTTATGTCAATTGGACTTATGTGAGGGGCGTGCCCTGTGACTTTTTTTGTAATGCTTGATTACAGCGCCACCATGTGGCCAACTGAGGTCATGCTTCAGAGAAAGTTAATGCACATTAATTCCATTTTTATTTCACCAAATAAAAATCACCAAACAAACCAGAGCACAAACCATAAGGTTCTGGCCCTTCGGCGATTACATACAAAATATTTTGGGGGAAAATGTAGAAATATTTCGGGAAATACATATAAAATATTCCAGAGAATAATGTGACTGATGGAAGCACCACATCTTTCCTTCATTGGTACAAACTGTACGTTTTTTTATAACATATTAAAATATTATTGGAGCATTAACGGTCACATGACGTCAGTTTGTTTCCTGACTTCATGTTCAAACTTCTTCAGACTGAAAAAATAAAAGTCAGGATGAAGATGATGAATGAAACCCAACTGCATGAACCCATGTCTGACTGACAGCAGCCTGATGAAGATGAAAAAGACGATGAAGATGAGTCAGTCCATCACAGAGCAGCGTGAGAAAAGAAGAGAAGATGAAAAATGACATGAGACAAACAGGAAGTGGATGTAAAGGTTTGATGTCAGGTGTTTGATAACATCAGTTATGAAATATTGTATATATTTAATAACAAATGTTTCATTAAGTTAGTTTTAATATAATTATTTCTACTTTTAAAGCTTTTCATTATTTGAATTATCTGAATAAGGAAATAAGGAAGTTAAAAAGTAATTAGATTTGACTTTATTTTATTTCACTGATTACAGTGACCTCTAACCTCCTGCTTTGTTTCCCATGGCAACCGCCCCCTGATCAGTCAAATTTTTACACAGTTAATTAATACACAGCATCACAGTGTGTTCATGTAGTTATTGATCCGTGATTGGCTGATAGTGACTAATTAGAACCACACACACACACACAAATACAAACAACCACAACCATACACAAGTAAATTTTAGACCCGCTCAGGAGGTTGTGGACCAATCAGGAGGTTTGTTACTGTCTAAATACTAATATGAATAAATATCAACAGTACTATGAATATCAATGTAAAAACATTAACGTTATCATGAATAAATCCAGAGAATCAAACAGACACACACTGGTTTGACTCTTTACTGAAAATCACAGTTGATCAGATCAAAGGTCACATGAAGAAGGGAACTACCAGAGCGTGAAGCTTCTCCTCCAGATCCTGATTGGTTCTCTGAGACGCTGTGTAGCTGTTCTGGAGTCTGCACTCAGAGAGAGATAGAGAAATGTGTCATCACATCTGCAAACTCGCTTCTTCTTGTGTCAGTGAACGCATCACTGTTCGGACTGAAAGTCTCCTCATCAGCCTCGAACATCAAATCTAAAGTTATTATACCCTATATGGACAAAGGTAGCCCATTGTAGTTCAGTGATGGGGCTGAGCTCAGGGCTCTGTGGGGCCAGTCCAGCCCTTCCACACCAAACTCACCCGGCTGAGCCTTTGTGAACCTGAGCAGGGTCCTCAGGTTCACAACAACACTTCCACAAACTGTTCCATAAAGTTGGAAGCTCAGAATTGCCCAAAATGTCCTGTCAGCTGAAGCATTAAGATTTAACTTCACTGGAACTCAGGGTCCAACCAATGGGACTGAATCAAACACTGTAATTCAACGATTAAGAGGTGTGTCCCAATACTTTTGTCCATAGAGTGTATATATCGTCCACCTACCCCTTACTCTGAATTCACCCCTCAGTCGAGGCACTATACAAATAAAATTGAACTGAGCCTGTACACATCCCTGTTCTTTAAATGAGGTGGTGACCTTCCTGTGAAACGGCCAATGACAGATCAGCTCCACTCTCTCGCTTCTTTTATCTGCCAATCAGACAACTTGTCACTACTAGAATCTTCTCACCTGCGGAACTTGTCCCTCATCTTATCCAAGTCGTCTCTGGTCCGGCTTAGCTCCGCTTCCATGTAATGACGGTTGCCATCAAACTCCGCCTCCATGGCCTCCATCTTGTGGGTGGAGAGAGAAAGGCGGTGCCGCAGGTCCTCATTCTGCTGTTGGAGGATTCTGGGTAAGGGGAGGAGGGGGTGAGGGGGCCGATGATTGATGAATCGGTAGATTATTGATTTGACTGTGATATGTTGTATGTAATGAAACTGACCTGATCCTGTCAGCATCTGTTAACGCCTCCTGAAACACAACAACATCAGTTATATTCACTAACGGCAAATAATCCATTATCAAACACAAATGTCACTGTTCACTGAATTTATACTGATAACATTATTGGCTCAGAATCACATGACCAACATGTGACACTGTCAGTGGTGGGAGGTCAATAAACAACGTCATGAGACGACAGGATGTTTCCTGTCTCATTGATCTGTGTCGATGTTCAGTTCCCAGCATGCAGCAGGGCTTCACTGAGCAGAAACATCAATAACTCAGCTGCTGTAACTGAACCAATCAGAGATCTCTCTCTCTCTCTCTCTCTCTCTCTCTCTCTCTCTCTCTCTCTCTCTCTCTCTCTCTCTCTCTCTCTCTCTCTCTCTCTCTCTCTCTCTCTCTCTCTCTCTCTCTCTCTCTCTCTCTCTCTCTCTCTCTCTCTCTCTCTCTCTCTCTCAGGATGATTTTGAGGAGAATAATAAGGCTGAGCATGATGGGGGGGAGGGGGAGGAGGGGGAGGAGGAGGAGGAGGTGGTGAGGACGTACCTTGATGCGGGACAGCAGTGACAGATTAGAGAAAGGATGTTTGTTTTCCTGAACTTTCATTTTTATCCCTCTATTCACGCCCAACACTTCTTCCTTAGGCCCTGCCTCCTCTGGGATGTCACGTTGCTGCTGTGGGGTCTCCTGCCGTGCCCCCTCCCCCTGCAGGGGCTGGTACCAGCTACTGGGATGCTGCACTGCCGCCACCCAGTCGTCCCAGCGCCTCGTGCGGTCAGCGGAGGAACCCTCCGTCCACTGTTTCCTGTGGGCAGGGCGGTGGCTTTGATGTCTGCGCTGAGGAGCGGGGCTAACTGGCTCTATGGAGGCGGACCTACCCAACAGGGTGAGGTGGGCGGGGCTTAGGACTCGACAGGTGATTTCATCCAGAAAGTTGGAGAACCGAACTTTTTCTTCCAAAACCTGCATCTTCCAGTTCCAGTCGGTCAAAGATGGCAAGGGCGGGGCCGAGGACCGCCGTGGGGCTGACACCCGCTGTGCCGCACGGTCCAGTGAGTGCGTTGGCAGGTGGCGGACAGCGCTGCCCTGCACATGACTATCATCCAGCAGCTCCACTGACTTTGATTTCCTGATGATATCGTTGGTGTGTTCCACGTCCAGAGAGGTCGGCTGCTTCAAGATGCCCTTCGGAGGGACGAAAGTCTGTCTCTGGATTCGGTTTCTGGAACCTCTGGAGGTTTGGCACAGGCCCGACATGTTAAGAGGACTCTGGCGAGGACTTGACATGCTGTGAGGACTTGTTGGATGCCGCTCAGATGCCGTAACTCCCATCGCTGTGCTTCTGATCCTGTTGGGGTGGCAGGTGTGGCTTCTGAAGAGCGATGGTGAGGGTATGCAGAGCTCAAAACTGGACAAACTAGAGACTTCTGGCTCGCTGTCCGAGAACGGGAGCGGTGACGTTTGGACACCATGCAGCGGCCCAGCGCTTCGTGGCCGTTTAGCAGTAGCAGTAAAGTGGCTAAGGTGCTGAAAAGGGGGTGGGGGTGTGTTTATAGCGTGTAGGTTTACCTGATTGATGTCGGGCTGCGGCACAGGTGGGGGTGGAGCGACGGGCATGGTATGGCGGGTCTCGCGGTGCTGTGGTGGAGCCTTACGATACGGCTTCCTGGCAGGGGCTGCGCTCGTCATACTGGGTCCTGCTTCTTAGTTTCTTTACTTCCTGTTGGTTTGTCAGTCCTGTCAGGAGAAGAAGAGATGAGGTAGAAACGCAGACTACGCCAATCAACCACCAACAGCCTGCCAACCGCTCGCAACCAGACCTCATCCACAACTGACTCTGACACGACCGTCACTCTCTCTGCAGATCAATGCTCGGTCACCCCTCATCAGCATCAACCAGGCCTCATGCATGTGTGTCAGTCATCACACACACACACACACAATCCCAAAAGTACATCAATACTATAATGTGTGTGTGTTTGTCTTTCTAAAGTTATCATTGTGAGTATAGTTTGTCTGGTCCTCACAAAGTCCAATGGTTGTTTGAGGGTTGATTTTAGGGTTAGAATAAGACTTCAGTTAAGGTTAGGGAATGCAGTATGTCAATGAGTGTCCTCACAACTATAGAAAGGAAAGGAAAGGAAAGTGTGTGTGTGTGTGTGTGTGTGTGTGTGTGTGTGTGTGTGTGTGTGTGTGTGTGTGTGTGTGTGTGTGTGTGTGTGTGTGTGTGTGTGTGTGTGTGTGTGTGTGTGTGTGTGTGTGTGTGTGTGTGTGTGTGTGTGTGTGTGTGTGTGTGTGTGTGTCCCCCTCAGGCATCTCATTGATCTCAGTGTGTTTCCAGAACAGGAAGTACAGCAGCATTGATCTGAATGATGCTAACATTAGCCTGTTAATGACAGACCACAGTGTTAGCAGCTAACGTGCTACATGTCAGAGGAGCTGTGAGGAGGAGACGTTGAGATGCCGCGTCACGTCCAAAAGACCCAATAAGAGACACTCGCTTGGGGCTCAACGGGAAGGATATTAAAGTGTGTCCCTGTGTCCATTTTGTGGCGCTGGAGAATGCTTGCCAATTATGTCTCACAATTAGGGCTGCATGATATTAGTAAAACATGCAATAACTTTGTTAAATATCATGCTGACGATATGACTTGCGATTAAAATTAAAATGAAACATGTCCAACTGAATATTGGCATTAAGATGTCTTTAGAACAGAATGTGAAATTTATGAAGGATTCAATCATTTTTATGCGAGTTAGAGCAAATAATTTTTTTAATGGATAAACATTGAAATTTGCCATGACAAACCGTTTTCGGTTCCCTCTCTTTGTGTCCTCTTTTGGTCTTTTGTTCCTTCACCATGATTCAGTTTTCTATTATTTAAATGTCGTCACTTCTTTCCTACATTTTTGTTCTCCTCCTCCTTCCTTTCCTCTTTCTGTCCTTTCTCACCACATTCTTTCAACGTTCTCATTTTTTCTGTAATTTCTTTGTTCATGTCTTTCTGTATATTTCCTTCTTCATTCCATCCTGTCCTCCACCCATCCCCTGCTTCTCTCAGTCTGACCTCCACACTTTGTGTTTCAGTCTGTCTTGTCGTGTCTGAGGTTTGTCGTGTTGTCTCATTGGTCTGTCAGGTGGTTTTTCAGGATGTGACATCATGACATGATCAGTGTTTTTACGTAAAAAACTGCAAAGTCTGATTCATCCACAAAACAAAACATTAAATAAAGTCACTGAGGAAACATGTGTTCTGTGGAAATTTAAAGACTCAACCCAGTCACACATTAATCAGTTGCCATTGGTCATTAGGGGTTAATACACATGCAGCCCCCTGAAAATTAAACAGATGAACCAAAGAAGGGAGGAAGATCACCTGTCGTTTCTTCAGGTGTCTCAACTCTCAATAACTAAAAGTTATTAAAACTGCTGAGGTCAGAGTTCAAACAGGAAGAGAACACAACATCATCTCCACAGTGATGTTTTTACAAACAGACAGAAAGGATCCAAGGCCACTGAGTCAATGAATGAAAGAATGAATAGATGCTAACCTCGTACATCAGTACACTATGCTCTCCATCCTCTCTGCTGTGCCCTCTCACATTCAGTCCATTTCCTCCTCCTCTTTCTCCCGAGGGCATGTGAACCTCAGACCACCTGAAACACAAGATGGAGGGATGGAAAAACACGAGTCAATACCGGCTGCCAGTCAGACAGAAAACAGAGACGTGATGAGAAACAAAATACAGACTGAAAGTGAAAACAGGGGCTGAGATACCTACAATTACAGGCTAAATACATGCTAAAAGCTAAAAATACAGGGCAACTACATCTACAAGCTAGATGCATTCTAAATGCTAAAAATACAGGCTAATTACAATTACAGGTCAAAACATAAGAATACATGCTGACCCTAACCCTAAAAAAAAGGGTTACTATGATTACAGGCTAAAACATAATGTATGTTAAAAGCTAAAAATGTTTACTTGAAGTGTACATGAGTTTAAAGGAAGTGCACGTGTTTACAGAAGTCTACAGGCAATTACAGGAAGTGTACACGCGTTTACAGGAAGTGCACACGCGTTTACAGGAAGTGTACACGCGTTTACAGGAAGTGTACATGCGTTTACAGGAAGTGCACACGCGTTTACAGGAAGTGTACACACGTTTACAGGAAGTGTACATGCGTTTACAGGAAGTGCACACGCGTTTACAGGAAGTGTACACGCGTTTACAGGAAGTGCACACGCGTTTACAGGAAGTGCACACGCATTTACAGGAAGTGCACACGCGTTTACAGGAAGTGCACACGCATTTACAGGAAGTGTACACGCGTTTACAGGAAGTGCACACGCGATTACAGGAAGTGCACATGCATTTACAGGAAGTGTACAAGCGTTTACAGGAAGTGCACACGCGTTTACAGGAAGTGCACAGGCATTTCCATGAAGTGTACACGTGATTACAGGAAGTGCACACGCGTTTACAGGAAGTGCACACGCGTTTACAGGAAGTGCACACGCGTTTACAGGAAGTGCACACGCGTTTACAGGAAGTGCACATGCGTCTACAGGAAGTGCACATGCGTCTACAGGAAGTGCACATGCGTTTACAGGTAGTGCACATGCGTTTACAGGAAGTGCACATGCGTTTACAGGAAGTGCACATGCGTTTACAGGAAGTGCACATGCGTTTACAGGAAGTGCACATGCATTTACAGGAAGTGCACATGCGTTTACAGGTAGTGTACATGCGTTTGTATGCTGGGAAATCCACCGACTGCAGAGAAAGACTCCAGAACGGAACCACACACACACCTGACTCATCAGCTGATCAGATACTGATTACTGATCAGTTCAGCTGCTCTGAATCACAGTGTTATTGTGCTGTTGTGTTGCTTGTTTGTTTGTTTTTCCTCACACAAACAGACTCACATCACAAATGATCTGCACCAATCGATCAACGACAACATCATTGATGATCAGGTGAACATTCGTCTCAACGTTCTCATGTTGTCGCCGTGATGGAGATACAGAGGCCTGACCTTCGTCAGTCACCATGGAAACAAGGGCCTCTTCTCTGTCTTCCAACTTTTAAACAGTTGTATGTTTTGTGATGAACAAGCTTTACTGAAATAAATTCCTGTCTCTTATATTGTCCAATCATGAAGCTCCCCACACACACACACACACACACACACACACACACACACACACACACACACACACACACACACACACACACACACACACACACACACACACACACACACACACACACACGTTTAACAGGGTAACTTCAGGTTTAAAGAGTTTTCATTCCACGAAGCCTGTTCACTTAAAATCACCATGGTAACTTACGCTGAGCAGCTGACCTGCTCCAGGTTAAGTTGGAGATAAGAGATCGATCAGTATAAAAGCTCCGCCCACTGACCAATCACTTCCTTTGAACCATGACATCATGTTCTTAGAGGATCCGTGGAGCTGGTGTGGATTGTTCGAGTCTCTGAGGAGGACCAGGGTCTTCAGAGACCCACAAGATCCTTGGAGCTCCTCTGATGCAGTGTTGTGCCAGTTCACACTTAATACAAACTAGTTCACGTTCATTTGTTCTGTTTTTTATTGAGATGATTTCAGTGATAAACTTAAGGTCATGTGTTTAGTTATTAATCGATGGTGTCGGATCATGTCTGCGCGTCGCTCCGCTCACTTTAACAGAGTCCTGACGTCACGTCTCGTGTTGTACTGAGCACAACATGTGTACATAACCAAGTATCTTCACTGTTTCCACTGTTAACCCTAACCCAGCCACACTGATACAGTAAAGACTAAAGATGCAGCTCACAAGTCTAAACTGAATGAAGCCAAATCAATGTGGAGATCACTGACCACTGTTACAGACTGACTGTTGGAGACTTTATTTTGCAAATGACACTTGTAATAACAGTCACAGTCTCAAATACTGATTAAAGCACAAACCATGAGGCTTGTGAAGATGCACAGCTCTTCACAGGGCTGAAAAATAAATCATGTATAGAAATAAAATTTCTATACGATTTATAATCGAATCACAGACCTCTGAATCGGATTGAATCGCCTACTTTATACCACAGGGATGTTGTGCTGCTGTGAAAGCAGTTTCACACAGGTTTTCTTTTAGGTTTAACGACACCGCGTCACTTCCCGATTCACGGAGAGCGAGAGATAGAGCGCAACGGACAACTGATCAATAACTGACGGATCAATAACTAACTGATCAATAACTGACGGATCAATAACTAACTGACGGAATAATATGTTTGTGTATTCAATGCAAGTGAACTCTCTCCCTGAGGGAGCTGCCCTCAGTAGTGTCTGACAGGCTGCCACACACACACACACACACACACACACACACACACACACACACACACACACACACACACACACACACACACACACACACACACACACACACACACACACACACACACACACACACACACACACACAGGGTGTGACGGTGGCCCAGTTCACCGAACACCAGCTCACCTGCAGTTAGCTCGGCTCGGCTCGGCTCGGCTAATCTCCACCAGCACCCGGAGACGACAGGAAAGTTTATCCGGAGCTCCGGCGGCAGGGAGGGAGGAGGCCGGGCAGCAGCGATCAGATCCGGTAGCAGATGATTCGAGGGACGAGGCGACGGAAGCGGGCGGCGGCCGGAGAAGCAGCGGTCGGACACGCTGCGGTTTGCGGGATGAGAAGCGCTCAGAACCGGGAGGATAAAGTTGATCTGCGGCTCCGCTCAGCTGTCGCCATCTTCACCCGCGGGGCATGATGGGTAATCCTCAGGAACGTCCTGCGTGCTGACGTCACACACCTTCCTCTCAGGGGTCAGGTGGAAACATGGCGGAAAACATCCATATATATATATATATATATATGACTACATATTTATATATGATTAAAATCAAATATAAAACATAACGGAACAACATTATCAACATTGTCAGTAGGTGGCATCACAATGTCCTTAGTTCATGATTTTTTATCCAGAATTTTAACTTTAACTTTAACTATTAATAAAATAATTATTTTTATTTTGATGTTCAGATCCTAAACAAACCCAGACTCAACTGTCATGTGTACATCGACCTTCTGTGGTCAACATCTCAGTCCTGAAGACCACTAGGACCTATCAGGACCCACCAGGACCCATCAGGACCCATTAGGACCCATCAGGACCCATCAGGACCCACCAGGACCCATCAGGACCCACCAGGACCCATTAGGACCCATCAGGACCCATCAGGACCCATCATGACCCACCAGGACCCATCAGGACCCATTAGGACCCACCAGGACCCATTAGGACCCATCAGGACCCACCAGGACCCATTAGGACCCACCAGGACCCACCAGGACCCATCAGGACCCACCAGGACCCATTAGGACCCACCAGGACCCACCAGGACCCATTAGGACCCACCAGGACCCACCAGGACCCATCAGGACCCACCAGGACCCATTAGGACCCACCAGGACCCACCAGGACCCATCAGGACCCACCAGGACCCATTAGGACCCACCAGGACCCACCAGGACCCATCAGGACCCACCAGGACCCATCAGGACCAACCAGGACCCATTAGGACCCATCAGGACCCACCAGGACCCATTAGGACCCACCAGGACCCATTAGGACCCACCAGGACCCACCAAGACCCATCAGGACCCACCAGGACCCATTAGGACCCACCAGGACCCACCAGGACCCATTAGGACCCATTAGGACCCACCAGGACCCATTAGGACCCACCAGGACCCACCAGGACCCATTAGGACCCACCAGGACCCACCAGGACCCATTAGGACCCACCAGGACCCACCAGGACCCATTAGGACCCACCAGGACCCATTAGGACCCACCAGGACCCACCAGGACCCATTAGGACCCATTAGGACCCACCAGGACCCATTAGGACCCACCAGGACCCACCAGGACCCACCAGGACCCATTAGGACCCATTAGGACCCATTAGGACCCACCAGGACCCATTAGGACCCACCAGGACCCACCAGGACCCATTAGGACCCACCAGGACCCACCAGGACCCATTAGGACCCATTAGGACCCACCAGGACCCACCAGGACCCACCAGGACCCATTAGGACCCACCAGGACCCACCAGGACCCATTAGGACCCACCAGGACCCACCAGGACCCATTAGGACCCAACAGGACCCACCAGGACCCATTAGGACCCACCAGGACCCATTAGCACCCACCAGGACCCACCAGGACCCACCAGGACCCATTAGGACCCACCAGGACCCACCAGGACCCATTAGGACCCACCAGGACCCACCAGGACCCATTAGGACCCACCAGGACCCATTAGGACCCATCAGGACCCACCAGGACCCATTAGGACCCACCAGGACCCATTAGGACCCACCAGGACCCACCAGGACCCATTAGGACCCACCAGGACCCACCAGGACCCATTAGGACCCATTAGGACCCATTAGGACCCACCAGGACCCACCAGGACCCACCAGGACCCATTAGGACCCATTAGGACCCACCAGGACCCACCAGGACCCACCAGGACCCATTAGGACCCACCAGGACCCATTAGGACCCATTAGGACCCACCAGGACCCACCAGGACCCATCAGGACCCATTAGGACCCACCAGGACCCATCAGGACCCACCAGGACCCATTAGGACCCATCAGGACCCACCAGGACCCATTAGGACCCACCAGGACCCACCAGGACCCATTAGGACCCACCAGGACCCACCAGGACCCACCAGGACCCATTAGGACCCACCAGGACCCATCAGGACCCACCAGGACCCATTAGGACCCATCAGGACCCACCAGGACCCATTAGGACCCACCAGGACCCACCAGGACCCATTAGGACCCACCAGGACCCACCAGGACCCACCAGGACCCATTAGGACCCACCAGGACCCACCAGGACCCACCAGGACCCATTAGCCCTCATCGAGAAAAGTGCTGCACAGTATGAATGTGTGAATGTTAAACTGTGTAAAGCTTTGAGTGTCATCAAGACTAGAAAAGATCTTTATATATACACAAGCACACACACACACAAGGACACATACACACACACACACAGCAGCTGTTGTCTCTTCACTATGCAAAGACAAGGACAATGTCCAGCTGCTCCCAAACAATGCAGCTCTCCTTTGTCCTCAAACATGACAAACATGACATGTATGTGACGTATGAATATGCAGCAGCTGTCCAACATGTTCTGCACACAGAACCACAGAGAACACACGCATACTCAGACACTGATCAATACTGAATGTTACAACATAAAGGACCACTAGAACCTCCTTAACTTTAGGTTCTAGTGGTCCTTAAAGTTCTCATGGTCCTTTAGGATCCAAGGTTTAGAGCCAATCACAGCACGGAGACAGCCTTGCTTAAAGTCACTAATGACCTTCTAATAGCTTCAGATGTTTGTGTCTGTCCTCGTCCTGTTAGATCTCAGTGCAGCATTTGACACTATCGATCATCACATTTTATTACAGAGACTAGAACAGTTCATTGGCTTTAAAGGAACCGCCCTCAACTGGTTTAAATCATATTTTTCAGATTGATTCCAATTTGTGCAAATTGTTGATGAGTCATCTGCGCGCACCAAAGTTAACCATGGTGTTCCACAGGGTTCTGTGCTCGGCCTGATTTGATTAACCTTATATATGCTTCCACTAGGAAACATTATCAGGACACACTCAGTAAATAGTTGCTATGTGGATGACAGTGTAATCAATTAACTAAACTCCAAGCATGTCTCAAGGACATAAAAACCTGGATGAGCTGTAATTTTCTCTTATTAAACTCAGATAAAACAGAGGTTCTAATACTATACATACACAACATGTCTCCTCACATCTTCTCCCATCAGGAGCTCCTCAGCTCCTCTGCTCCTTCATCTCCATCAGACATTCTGTAGAAACACTTCAAACATGAAGTTACCAACTGGTTCTTCTCATGTCGTGAATCCTGTTGTTGTGTTGATGTGCTCAGTTCCATCAGCAGCTGTTGTCCTTGTGTCCTTGTTAACATCTATGAGACAAAATTGGATTTATGAATATGACATATATTATGTATGACAATACTAATAAAATCTGATTGATTGATTGAAACTTGACATGAATGATTTGAGTCACCACGTAAACACACCCCAACGACATTATTTGGCAGCTGAGGCAAAATGGCTCAACAGCATCACCTATTGGAATGAGGAAGCCGTCCCTCTGGTTGACCTAATAGTTAATTATATATAAACCATTTGGTTTATATACAGTCTGATATTTTTATATATAAAGTAATTTATATAGAGAGTCAAAAGTTGTGTGAGCTGTGAGGATAAACCCTCCTCCACCGGGTCGTACCATGTGGGGCTGGGTGTAAACTGAGGGGGGGGGGGGTTATAAATGGGCAGGCAGCTCACACTCTGACAGTTGAAGAACACAGGAGGAAGCTGAAGGTAAGAACAGTTCTTCTGTTATTGATTGGGAACCTGTGATGATACAAAACAAATTTAATAACTAATTAACTACAGATTATTAAGTAATAACTACATACAATCATTATAATATTGCATTATTAGTAATAATACACTATTATTATCTCACTGGTCCTGGTTCAGACTTCATTCAAGTCAATGTTATTTGTACAGCGCCCAGTTCACACAACAAGCAGCTCTGACAACTGAGAGAGAAACATTTCATTTCATTGAGCTGACACTTTTATCCAAAGCGACTCACAGTAAGTGCATCAACCATGAGGAACAAACCAGAACAACAAGAATCAAGAAACTACAAAGTGCTATAAGTAAGTAACATTTAAGTGCTACTAGATTGTTAGTTTAAACTTTTATTCAAGGTGTAGTCAGAAGAGGTGTGTTTTTAGTCTGTGGCGGAAGATGTGTAAACTTTCTGTCCTGATGTCAATGTGGAGCTCGTTCCACCGTTTAGGAGCCAGGACAGGAAACAGTCGTGAGCCGGTTAACAAAGACATATTAATCTGATCGAACATGGAACTGTCAATTAGGGGGAAAACTTCCTTAAAAAGTCCAGTTAGGACAGAGTCTAATAGAGAAGAGTTGCATACAGCTGCTAAATGCAGGAAGAACAGCTGGTAAAACATCTGTGATTGTGTGAATGGGTTTTTATAGTAAAACTGTTCCATCATTAACAAGAGTAGATCTGAATATAATCTCATTTGTGTTTCTATTACATGTCATTTATTGTATTCATATTGTGCGACAGTTTTAGTGTTTGAGGTGAAACCCTGGTGGTCTCTGAAGACTCTCACGATCCACACCAGCTCCACAGATCCTCTAAGAACATGATGTCATGGTTCAAAGGAAGGGATTGGTCAGTGGGCGGAGCTTTTATACTGATTGATCTCTGATCTCCAAGTTAACCTGGAGCAGGTCAGCTGTTCAGGTTAAGTTACCATGGTGATTTACCTGATAACAAGTGAACGAGCTTCGTAGAACTGAAAACTCACACTCACACTCACACACAGACACGCACACATATACACACACACACACACAAACACACATACACACATACACACTCACACACATGCACACTTACATAAACACTCAAGTACACACACACACACACTCACACACAAACACACACACACACACACACTCACACACACACACACACACACACACACACACACACTCACACACACACAGACATGTCAGTTCCTGTCTTTATGTTATGTTCTCTGCAAAAATGATCCTGCCGTGGTTTCCCGCCGCCTGTCAGTCGACTGTGTGGGCAGAGCCACCTCAGGGTTTGTCGCTACAGCAACAGGCTGATACGAGCAGGAAGAAGACAGACAGACAGAGACAAAGACAGACAGAGACAAAAAGAGACAGACAGACACAGGCAGAGACAAAGAGAGGTGAACAGAGACAAAAAGAGACAGACAGAGACAGACAAAGACAAAGAATGACAGACAGAACCAGAAAGACACAGACAGAGACAAAGAGAGGACATGGACAGATCTAACAAGACAAACTACATCTGAAGAGAAAACCTGCAGTTGCAGGCGAGGAAATGGTCTGTCAGTCCGTCTGTCTGTCTGTCTGTATGTCTGTCTGTATGTCTGTCTGTGAGCATAGCATAAAAAACGGAAACAGGGATGTTTGAGTCCGGTGGTTTAGAGTCTCTGTAGTTTTGAGTCTGTGTAGTTTTGAGTCTCTGTAGTTTTGAGTCTCTAGTTAATGTGTGGCTGCTTGGCAGTGACCTGAGGTCGGGGTGTGAGTGAATGCTGGCTGTAAACAGCTGATCTGGTCTCGGTGCTCTGATCCAGGACCAGGTCTGATTTATGTCAGTCACAGTTGCTTCAGAGCTTTGATGTGACGACGTCTCGTGTTTCACTGATTCCGAGTCTCGTCTCTTCTGTTTCAGGTAATTGTCTCTGCAGTTGACATGTCTGCGGTTAGAGCTGCGTTCGTCCTGCTGAGCGTCTGTGTCCTCGTGGTCCTCGTTGTCCTGCCCTGCAGCACTCAAGGTAGGTCACATGATCACAGGTTTACTGCTCCTGCAGGAACCAAACCTCAGTTTAAAAACGACAAAAGCTTTGAACTTTAGATGAGAACATGTTTTAAATATTAGAATAAACTGTGCAACATGAAATTTGTGTGAAATGAATGTTCATCATCCTGATTTTAATATGTTCAAAAATATTAATCAATTTAAACATCGTGTTTGGATGCGTTTGAGGTCATACGTACAGTTAATTGTTTCTATTTAAAAGAAACTAATTGAAAAACAAGGAGACGTTTCAATTGGCTGATATAGTTGGGGGCGTGGTCTCTTGGATAATTTTTTTTGTATAGCACCAAATCATAATATAAATTATCTCGAGGCACTTCACATTAATAAAATGTGTGTAAAGACGACAGCAACGGAACGTATGAGTCATGTGACTCAGTGAATGATGGTCACTCATTGTTCTCGTCCCAGCTGTCAGTTTAACCGTCGCCCGCCTCGTCTCATATAACACTTAGCACCTCCCAGCTGTCGTCCAGGTCATGTGACACCAGGAGAACGCTGCAGCGGCACTGGACGAGGACGAGTCTGTTGTCTCTGTGAAAACAAACCTCCATCATTCCAGCTGACACCCGATCTACTGCAGCTCCGAGGTCAGGGGTCAAGGGTCATGGTCTAAACATGTAGCAACTCTTCCTGTGTCTGACCAGGAAACAAAGCATTGAGTTCAGGTGCTGCTGGCAAATCAGTCCAATCAGAAGGAGACGTGATACACAGGACCATCTCGTCGACGCTCTCACACACTGACTGTTACATCACAACTCTTATGTTGTTTACTGTTTTTTATTTTTATTGTCCATTTGAGGAAATGTGTCTCCACGGCCGGTTCAGTACAGATCAACACCAATAGACAGATTTCGACTCAGACAGGAAACATAAACCCTCCTGTACGTACATGTCACAACAACAGAGGCAGTTTCATTTGTGCTGCTGTGGCAGAGGAGACAAAGCTCCTGCTGAACTTCTCCATTTATTCACCGGAGTCTGGACGGCAGGAATGTGAAGTGGTGGTTGAGGGTTTGGTTGATGTTATGTGCGATAGTGAGTGATCAGCGTGTGATCAATCATTCATGTCTGAAATGTTTGTGGGAAGCTGATGATTGTAGAAAATGTGTGTGTGATGCTGGTGAGTTTGTTTTTGACTGTGATCATGTTGTAGAAACAGCTGGATGGGTTAAACTATACTTGTATAAAGCAGCAGGAGGAGGTGAGGGCAAGTTTACAGATGTTGTTCCTCAGAGACAAAACTGAGGGTAGTAAGGCCCCCCCCCCTCCTCCAAACACACACACAGCTGTCTGTCTGTTGAAATGCCACGTGGCTCGGCCACAGCCAGAGGTCAGAGGTTGAAAGTTAATGTTCCACTAGAGACCGTGAACGTGTCGTGACAGCTGAGACAAACGTAAACAGAAAACATTGGTGCTCTCTGTCCACAGATTGGACGCTACATTTCAGAGAGTGACGCCTCCATGGCGTCGTTGTTGTGTGACATCAGACGACAGCATCTCTGTGAAGTCACAGTCGATGGATCAAACAGGAAGACCGACTGTGAGCGGTGTTCCATTGTACGTTTTACAGCGAGACATCAGAGACAAACTGGAGTCATTCATTGGTTCAGACAGGTCACATCTTCGTATCATAAACAGGAAGTGGCAGAGGGATCTGCTATGTTTCTGATCTGTTATTGATTATTTATCTATTATTGATCATCCTACAGGAAGTAACTGCAGCTGCAACATCACCAACAGCCAATGTGACGAGTCCAGAGTCTGCAGGTGAGACATCCATCAGTCAATCACTGATCAATAACTGCTGATCCCACGATGTTGGTCCCTGTGATCATGTGACCAGGTGAATAACGTGTGTTTTCTTTGTGTCCGTCCAGGTGTGACCCCGGCTGGGATGGTGAACGCTGTGACCGCTGCATGCCGATGCCCGGTTGCGTGCACGGCTCATGTCAGCAGCCGTGGCAGTGCAGCTGTGAGCCGGGCTGGGGGGGGCGCTTCTGTGACAAAGGTCAGATGTTCGCCTGAATTTCATTTTAGATATTTTTTTGGTTTTAGGGTTAGGGTTGTAATGTTGCTGTCAAATGTCCTCGTGTTTACTGTGATCATATGAACAATGTCCTCTAGTGTTAATGATCGAATGACACTTTCAGACCTGTTCATTTGCTTGGAGCAACCGTGTGAGAACGGAGCGACCTGCGTGATGGAGGACAGCGGTGACTTCATCTGTCTGTGTCCTGAAAGTTACCACGGCAACAACTGTCAACTGAAGATGGGACCATGTCACCAGAGAAGGTTGGATACTTTCCAGATCAATATAACTGATCAGATAATTATTGATCAAATATTATTCTGAATAACTGTTGTCAAATTATAGATGAACCCAAGTGACCAAATCACCACATCGTGTTTATCTAGTGATCAGTTGATCAGAGGAGACAAGTGTTAAATGTTTCTGTCGCTCAAACACTCTTCAGGATGAAGTGTAGCGCCACCATCAGGCCACAGAACTCCCATCATCTTCAGCTGACGCTGTTCTCTGTTGTCACCCTCAGGTCTCCGTGTAAAAATGGTGGCCTGTGTGAAGACGCTGACGGTTTTGCAGCAGAGTTGACATGTCGCTGTCTGGCTGGCTTCACGGGACCCCGCTGTGAGTCCAACGTGGACGACTGTCTGATGAAGCCGTGTGGTAATGGAGCCACCTGTCTGGACGGCATCAACCGCTTCTCGTGCCTCTGCCCCTCTGGCTTCACTGGACGCTTCTGCACCATCAACCTGAACGACTGTGCCAGTCGGCCCTGCCTCAACGCAGGTCGCTGCCTCGACCGCGCCAGAGGCTTCCACTGCGTCTGCCGGGCCGGTTTCACCGGGGCCACCTGCCAGACGCTGCTAAGGAGCCGTGATGCCCTCGAGGCTGGCTGGACAACAATGGGGTGGGAGGGGCCAGGAGGAGGTGAGGTTAGGAACCATAGGACCAGCAGTAACAGTAGTTGTTGTGATGACCAGCTGTTTAAGGTAACAGTGAGTGAGCGTGGTACTGTTGGCCTATCAGATATCCAGCTCATCATCCTGTTGATGCTGGCAGCACTGACGCTGGGTGTAGTGGTGCTGACCGCCGCCCTGGTACTGCAGGGTCAGTGCAGGGACTGTGGCCACGCCCCTTGCTGGTCACTGACTTCATCATCATCAGAACATAAGAGCAGGCGTCGAGCGCAGCGGGACGAACAGGGCGGTCGCATCAGCTCCCTGAATGCTGCAGAACCAGAGAAGAAGAAACACAACACTGAGGTTGTGTAGATGAGTGGGCGTTCGAGAGAGAGAGGAAGGACACACCCCACTTTCATGTGAGAACTACATAGTCAGAGGTCAGAGGTCGCCTGCATCAGGCTCAGGTCTAATTCTCCCAGAATGCACCTGCTGCTACTATGCAAATCCTCTGTGACATCATCACCTTTAAACCTAAAGCGGGACAGTGGGAGGAATCTCAACATGACCAGGTCCAGTTCTATTTATAATAATACTACATTACCCATGAGCCTCAGCTGCTGTGTAGGAGGTTGGTCACACACAAAACGTTCGACCAGCCAATCAATGTCGAGCTGCAGCCGTTAAGAAGATTGAGGGAGTGGAGGTGTGTGGTTTGGCCCCTAATCAGCGAATCAGAGAACAGAGTTCAGGTCAGGTGACACAACCTGTTTTAATGTAAAACTGAAGAGTTGTGATGGCCCCTCGTGAAATCAGCTGGACGTTATTCACATGTGTAACAGATGTCATGTCAGTGTTAAATATTGATAAATCTTTTATTGATGATTGATTTCTGATTTGATTTTTTTTCAGGTTTTATTTTTTGATTGGATATTTTCACTATTTTTGTTTTTCACTTATGAAAAAGATAAAATGTGATTTAATACATTTTCTGATAATGTCGTCATCTAAGGTTATATTTTCTCTGGATCAACACAACAGCTTCACCTGCAGGTGTGAACATGCAGTAACACACTCTGCTCCTCATTCTTCATATTTTAAAGTTTCCAGACTGAAGCTCAGAGATGAGCTCTGCTTCATGTCAGTGTGTGCTAAGTGTGTGCTAATCATGATTAGCATCCTGTAGAAACGTGAGGTTCTCACCTGCAGCTCGTCCGTCTCAGGTTAACCTGTCCACCGCTGTGTAAAGTGAAATCAGGGGGAATTTAAGCCTGTTGTGTCCAACACAAAAAGATGAATCGGAGTCATAGTTTCTTACGAAGCTGTAAACAGTTTTATTATTGTGACGTCGTTGAGCAGCAGAACAAACAAACAGAAAATACATTCATCAGAAACACTCGGTTTCCGTTTACCTGCAGAAACTCCAGGTGACAAAATCTTCATCAAAGACGCTGATGAGCATCGTCGTCTGTTTAACTTTAAACAGTCAAACTTCATATTTAAGTTCAGTCAGCTGTTTAGACCATTAATCGTTCTTTTAAACAGACATCCTGAAGGTTCAGGCTCTGCATGGACTACATTTCCCATCAGCCCTGAGAACAAATAACTGTTCTCCACAAGGTGGAGCTGCAGGATTTTTTTGCCCAAGTTCCCGCAGGTAGCGTTTGTGGGCGGAGCCTGATCACAGGTGAAGTCGTTTGGTGCATTGAGGTTTGGTGCCGCTGCTTGTCTACGTACAGGTGCTACATCAAACCATGCAGTGGCATGTGATTGGCTGCCAGTGATCATGTGATCCGACAACCCAGGGAAGTGTGCAGAAACAAACATTCAAACCCCAAAACTACAAACCAATCAAATCAAGTGAAAACAGTAAGTGGGTGTGTTTGTGGGAGGGGTCACATCTCAGTCTCGTCCAATAAGCTCTCACCTAGACCTGATGTCAGGAGGACCGTCTGTGGGCTGGAGTCTGTGGGTTAAAGAACGACACGTTTAGAGCTTCACTCCAACAAGTCTGATGTCATCAAGACCAACTAACCACACCTCCTGGTCATGACACTTCCTGTCCATTGATCAGTTTTCAGGAGGAAACAAACGTTTCATTTAAAGCAGAGGTCTTCAACAGGGGGTCCGTTTAACCCTAACCCGCTGTTTGATTAGACTTTAAATACACATTAACATGAATCCAACATATTGTAGCGAACGGATAAATGAGGCAGAAGACGTTATCTTTCAGTCAGCAACGCACACATTCAGCAATAAAAACATGAATATATGAACCTGTGTATTATTTGAATAGCTTAGTATTGAATACACAATAACAGGGTAGCTATGTTTATACATGGCACTAGGCCCAGTTTAATATAAAACACAATTTTATACAATATATATAGTCGGGGGTCCCTGCTCCATCTCTCCATCAGTTTGGGGTCCTTGGCCTGAAAAACATTGAAGACCCCTGGTTTAAAGAAACGGTTCAAAAGTTAACTCCGCTGGACATCTGTCCATGTCACTGGAGACAGTTTCCTCTGAACGTCCACAAAAAACACTCTCATGGCTAGCTTAGCTTAGCATTAAGACAAGAAGCAAATCACAGTGGTCAGGCCGACGACCATGTTAATCTGCTCTTTACAGCTGGAATTCATTCCCTTTAGACAATGAGCTGTTTTCCAATTTCCAGACTAAGTTAAGCTGGTGTTAGCTCCCTAAATGTTGAACTTTTCCTTTAAATTAAATCAATTCTTAACTTAACTTAAATATGTTGTTTAAATGAATGATGCTGTGTGTAACCTGCTCTGGAACCAGGACTATGACCAGAACCTGGACCAGAATCAGGTGGAACCACAGAGAAAGAGAAGATATTAAACATTACACGTGACATCTCTTCACTAGCGTCCGTCCTGGGAGACGGATCCTCACATGTCTCTCTGAGGTTTCTATCTTCTTTACCTGTTCAAAGTTTTTTTTAGTAGTTTGACTCTTGTTGAGGGTTAAGGACAGAGGACGTCTCGTCTTGTTAAAGCCTATGAGACAAATTGTGATTTGTGAATATGGGTTATACAAATAAAATTTTATTGATTTGACTGATTGATTGATAATAGATTGATTATTTTTTTCTTTAAATATTTTTTTTTTTAAAAGAACCACAAAGAACCAGATTTAACTAGATCCACAATCGTTATAGAAAACCCCAAACCTCCAACGGTCACAACGCAGAAGCTGGAAAACACCAGACAGATTTGATCCTGAATCAGGTTCATTAGGAGAGAACCAGAGTAACACTGGACCAACTGACCCAGACTGACATGAACCCTATGAACAAAGGTTTTGTCTCAGTTCAGGCTCCGCCTCCTTCAGACCGATGTCGCCGCAGCGGACTTTACGGACTCCAAAGGAGGCGGACCCTGAACTGAGACAAAAGTACAGAATCAGTTTGACTAAAACTAGGACACTGATACTACATCAGCAGAACCAACAGTACCACTTTGATCAGTCGGACCATGATCAACCCTTTTACCAGCAGAATCAACAATTTACTGATTCTGCATTGGTTCTGATCTGGTTCTGTGGAACCTGAACCTGTCTCACTGTCTATGGCCCCATACACACATGGTATTAACTTGTGGTTTTTGTGATCCAATCACAAGTGGACAGCTCTAAGTTCATGTGTGAACGCTCTCAGATTGGATTTAGATCCGATCACACCGGACACACACACACACACACACACACACACACACACACACACACACACACACACACACACACACACACCCCATCGGACACACTAACCCAATCACGAGATGCAGGTGGGGCCACATGTTGATACCAGTGTTAGGGCAGAGCTGAGTTGCTAAGCAAAGACATGTCAGACATGTTAATGAGTGAGTGGTTCTTCTCTTGCTGCTGTGGAGACCCCTAGTGGACGACTGAAAAATCATAATAGGCCTCCTTTAATAGCAGGTGTGTATGGGGCCTATGGGACCAGTATGGATGGTAAACTGGGACTAGAGGTGAGAACAGTCAGTAGGGGGCAGTGTGGAGCAGGGGAGCGTTCAGCCCTTACTGCTGTGGGGGAGCCAGGCGGCGGGCTGGTACTTGTCTCTGATTGGTTGGTACTTGTCTCTGATTGACAGCAGGTCACTGCTGGGGTTGGCGCCTATTACGAGGGGCGGGGCCTCTCTGTCATCATCTCCCTCAGAGAGGAGGTCGCAGATCTGCTGCTGCAGCTCCGCACTGATGTCATTCTCCACCAGAACCAGAACCCGCAGGCAGGTCGGGTAGTTCTCCACCATGTCGAGGAAGACCTGGACCCAGAGACGCATAGGGGTTCAAATATCAACAAAACTTTATTTATACATAACTGCCAACAGAGGGCAGAGGTGTTAAGGTCAGTGTCACCCCCTGCTGGACAAACACAGCAACAACACAGACCTGACAGAGTGAGACGTCAACTAACAACAGAAGAAGAGCTGTGATTGGTCGACCTGTGCTGATTGGTTGGTCAGTCCAGTTCCCTCCAGGTCCAACACCTCCAGGGTTCTGCTGGATGCCACAGCAACCGCCAACATCCCTGCGATCTGATCACCTGGAGTCAGAACCAGGACCATTAGAACCAGAACCATCAAAACCAGGAACAAAGACCTGGTGCTAAGGCTGCTCATCAATAACCTGATTGATGAAAGAACAGGAAGTGGGTAGATAATGAACAGGAAATGGATAAATAATAAACAGGATGTTGATTGATTACCCAGCAGGTTGTAGTCCAGGTTGAGGACTCGGAGCTGAGAGCTGTGGGCCACAGCGATGCTGAGTCGAGCCCAACCTTTGGAGCTGATTCCTGCGTTAGCGCTGAGAGTCAATTCCCTCAGGCCTACACACACACACACACACACACACACACACACACACACACACACACACACACACACACACACACACACACACACACACACACACACACACACACACACACACACACACACACACAGTAGGGTTAGGGTTTTGGTTATTTGCTCTGGAGCTTTCACTCCTATCACATGATCATCCTCCCATCAATTTTATTCAGGAGGTTACTATAGAATTATTAGCTGGTTGCCAAGGTGATCCAAAATGAGGACAATGCAACTGCAACCTTGGATGGTTTAGGGTCATCCTTCGTGCTGAGTGTCGCCTCCTGTTGGGTGTTGTCGAGGTGGTTACTTGGGAAGTCAGTGTTGCTCTGTGTGGTTGCTAGGGTGTTCAGTAAGGTCACTGTGTTGTAATGAGGTAGAGTTTCCATTGGTTGCTAAGATGGTACCAGGTGGTTTTTGTGTATTTTCTTTAAGTGACGTTCAGGTGTTTGTTACCTGACTTTGCTCCATCAGGGGGCAGCATCCCGCAGATCAGACCCAGCGCCTCATCTCCGAGCATGCAGTCTCCTAGATCGAGACAGACCAGGGCCGGGTGGGTCGACAGCGCCAAGTTCAGGGTCACCAGGCCAGCGTCCAAGAGCGGGCTGCCATGGAGACTGGGGGAGACAAAGTCAAACCAATTACATGGTCCCCAGTGGACGAATCGTCACGGTTCAGATGAACTTGACCTGGAGGAGGGAGTCAGCGAGGTCACCTGGACCATGACGATTGGTCATCACTTGGTCTTGTATTAACAGCCCTACTCACAATAGGGTCTGCAGGGATCGGTTGGTGCTCATGGCGTCAGCCAGGTGTCGAGTTCTGCTGATGCTGGAGACCACGCCCAGGTTAAGGTTGAGCTGAGCGAGCGAGCGTGACTCGGCAACGCTGCGACAGATTCGTCCAAAGTCGCGATCAGAGAGCTGGCAGCCTCGGATGGACAGCAGACGAACGCTGTCCTCCTTCAGACTCTCGCAGATGTCCTGAACCTCGGCCGCTGATAGCTGCTCCCCTGTGATCTGGATGGAGGCTGGCAGCATCCTGGATGGGACCAGGAGAACTGGGGGCACCAGGAGCACCAGGGGTACCTGCAGGAACGTGGAGATTAAACTGTCATAAGTATATTTCAAAACATGTTTATTAATGAAGTAGCTGAAATACTTTCCCTCATATTGGTGAAGATATTGATCCAGCATGTGAATTTATAACCACAACTGCCACAAACATCTATACGTTTATCGGCAGAGAAGTAATCTGATCTTGAACTTAGCTTTTCAATAATTGATTATCAGCTGATACATGATCAATGAACTCTTACCACAGATCAATCGACAGACTGACAATGAATGAAAGGGATCAATGTTTGATGAGTTTTCTCTCTGCAATCAATAATTCTAGCTCCTGTAATAGAAATCAGTCAGTGATCGATTATTGATCGGTGCTGATCAGTTTCAGATGATTAACTTTAAATATTTAATTATCAGTATTGAAAATGTATTTGTTCGACAATAAAGCAGAGTTGCTCAACAATCGATTAATCAATAGTATTTATGAGCAGCTGATCATTGATCAATAATAAACTCTGTCTCTGATTGGTTAAGCTATGAGCTGATCAATGAACCTGATAAATGATCGATCAGATGACGAGGGAAGGATCGGGACTCTCACGCAATGATGTCATCACTCGCTGCAGACCACGCGCCGGTTCTGATAGACCGCGACGTCACAGTCGATCGATCCGGTATCGATTGATCAGCTTCGATGTGAGAGCGGCCAAGGCTCCGTCCGTCGGTCAAAGAGTCCCAGAGAGAGGAGGAACACAGGAGGTCTCACTCTGAGCGGATTCACTGAGACCAAACATGTTTCATTAAAAGAAAAAAAGATATATTCATATTCCAATGAAAAACAATCATCTCACAACTTTCTGAAAAGCTTTGATTTTATGATGACGTCACATGTAAAATATCACATCATTGATAGTTTTTAAGTGAAATAACGTTTCAGAGAAATAAATGCATCCATTGTTATTTGATATAAACACAAACTGTGAAAACTGACTTAGTGTTTTACAACACTTTTCTACAAAACTTTTAATTCTATTGACTTAATTATTTTGTATTGAACTTAATTCACATATGAACCTAAACACTGAAATAAAACTGATCAGAGTGATACCTCTTCCTCCAACACCATCTTTACCCATGTGACGTCACAACCCGCTGAGCCTCCTTCTTTGTTGGTGACGTCACGTGGATAAAAGGGGGATTGTAAGAGTATTAATGATCGATATCTATTATTGATTAGTGAGCAGGAGGTGATCGATCATCTGATCAGAAACAGCGACACGATCACCTGCTGACACTTCCTCTCCGGATTTTCAAAATAAGTCTTGTGCGAACGACGAAGAGGAACACACACAGACGCACGAACGTGCACACACATACAGACACAGTTTACTAAACCAGTTATTACGTCATATCTTTACATACAGCACAAACGTTATTGAGAGTTAAGTTTGAATGATTTAATTGACTTTAACATTTATTTTTGAAAATGTTTTAATCCTTAAATGTGATAAAATCAATATTGTGATTATTCATATTTAATCAGAATTATTTTTATTTATTATTTATTTTTCACGTGTTTCTTTAAACCGAATTGGCGGTGCGTTCAGGGACCTGCGGTTTAGGGAATACAAAATATATGAATCATTAACTGATACTCAAAATTACATAAAAACAAAAACGACGATTCTTTATTCTTCGTGATTTTCTTGAAATTTGTTGTTAATAAAGTTATTTAAAAAAAAAAACACGTCTGACGTAAGTTTCATTGCGGCGTCATGACACACCCGGAAGCGCCTGATCCGCAGCTGCCGCTAGCAGCGGCTAACAGCTACCAGCTAACACTTGCAGCTCCGAGCAGAGAGACGGAAACAGACAGACGGAGACAGGCGGAGACAGGCGGACAGACAGACAGGTGAGCGTCTGAACGCGTCACTCACCTGGAGAAGGTTTATAACTGTGACGTGAACAAACAACAGGAAGAGAAAGTTTCACCACCAGAAACACAGCAGCAGTTAGCAGTTAGCCGCTCCAGGTAACACCGCAGTGTTAGCTGATCAGCGTCTCTGTGACCTCTGACCTTTACACCAGATCCGCTTCTCCTCAGGTGTCTAGACCAATCGGAGGCCTTCATCAATAATAATCTGACAGCTGATTGATTGATTGATTTATGCAGGTGACGTCTACAGATCAAAATCAGTTTCTGAGTAAAATCTAACTAAACACACACGTTTCTATAGAAATGACATTGATTATTGGAATAGATTAATTGATTTATCAGTGATCGACTGCATCAGGGAACAGCTGATGTATTGATCCGAGATTCGTTTGTTTACGTTGAAGAATCTGCAGGTGTTAACAGGTAGAAACAGGAAGTACTATGATGAGTGAAGGAGGAAGTAAAAGATCACTTCAGAGCAGCTAACATGCTAATATCATGCTAAGAGTATGTGATCATGGACCGTAGATCCAGATGGTGTCAGCTGATCGAGGACTATGATCACAACCAGACTTCTTGATACACAACATGTCTCCTCACATCTTCTACCATCACTGACAGGAAGTCCTCAGCTCCTCTGCTCCTTTATCTCCATCAGACATTCTGTAGAAACACTTCAAACATGAAGTTACCAACTGGTTCTTCTCATGTAGTGAATCCTGTTGTTGTGTTGATGTGTTCAGTTCCATCAGCAGCTGTTGTCCTTGTGTCCTGGGAGAGGGTCCTCACATGGGACTGAGCTTTATTCACTGATCATGAAGTTTCTATTTGACTCTTGTTGAGTGAAGAACAGAGGAAGTTGATCCTTGTTAACGTCTGTGAGACAAATAACATGTGATTGATCGATATAAGACGTTAAGAATTAATTAGTTATTGATCAGATCATGTTACAGATTGTTTGAAGTTGTAGAAACAACTCACTACCTATAGAGGGCAGAACAGGACATACAATCTGACTCTGTGCTGCCCCCTGCAGGTGTCTTTGTCTGTGGATGGAAGTGCGGAGCTCCGCCATGGGACCGGAGAGAGTCTTACCGAGCTCCGAGGACGAGCTGGGAGAAAATGACCGTACGGCCAATGGAACGCTGCCGCTTCCGTCGCCGGGAGCCATGTGGAGTGGGGGCCAGGGAGGGGGTGAGGAGGAGGAGGGAGAAGAGTTGGAGCTGGATGGCGAGGGGGAGGAGGAGGGGGGTTATTATTACCAACCTTTGAACCAGGATCCTGAGAGCGTGCACGTCATCGAGGACGAGGAGCCTTCAAACGCTGAGCAGCTGCAGCAGAGGATCGAGGTGAAGTCAATACTGCAGTAAAACTACTCCATTACCTGTATTAAGTATCAATATTGATGTAATTATACTCTATTACAAGTAAATGTACCGTCTCTTCCAGGTGATGGGCCTCCACCTTCCTGAAGCTCCACCCCCTGACAGTGATGAGGACGACGACCCGGAGGGGGCGGCGTCTGTGAGGAGTCGAGCCTCCATCCCCATGGACGCAGGTCTGTCGCCCACGAGTCCTCTACCCTCGTACTGTCATTACTGTGGTTACTATGGTAACTGTTGTCATTAAGGACAGAAACATTTTTCTGGTTTTATTCATTTAAATAAAGCTTTTTAAATGAAAACAAGCTGATCATGACATCACTTCCTGATCTCCACAGACCACGTGGAGCTGGTGAAGAGGACAATGGCAGCGGTGGCTTTGCCGTCACTCGGCGTGCCGGCGTGGGCCCAGGAAATCTCCGACGACCAGTGGACGGACATGGTCCAACACACGCTGCAAAGCCGGCACACTGCCGGCGCCCTGCACCTCAGCCACCATGGCGACATCAGCGGGCCCTGAACGCACCACAACCATTTCAGGGACACTGAAGTAACAGCATGAACGTCACAATAAAACTTTATTGTTGTCAGACTCAGTGACGAAAATGGGGGAGGGGATGGGGTTACACTACGCTAATTGTATCAATAAGTAACTGATCAATTGATTGGTTGAATTGAATTCTTCAGATGAAATCAGCTGAGATTTGAACTCATCAGTTAATTGATCAGAGATGAGGACCAATAACGTAAACGTATTGAACAGGAAGTTTCCACTGTCATGTTTTCAGAATAAACGTTATTTACTGAACTGATAAATAAAATCAATGACTTTTTAGATTTCAAACTAACAAGGTCAAAGCCCCTGACATAAACACAGGGAATCATGTCTGATAAATGTCAGCTGATCAAACCTCATTGTGTTGATGACATTTTATTTTGAAAATGACAGCAGGTTTCAGACAGGAAATACTGTGATGTCACAGGTCGTCCTGACAACAGCTACAAACATTCCGTTTTTTTTTCTTTGTTTCGGAAAAAGTATAAACAAATATCTGTTTTGTTTACAAATTAAATGATTGATTGATTGATTAAATGTTAGATTTTTAGGGTAAAGTCTCATATTCCCACTTTTAATAAAATACCCAATGTGTATTTGTGTGCGTGTATATGTGTGTGTGCTCGTGTGCGTAAATCAAACTGTCAAACACTATATTTCTTTTATTTTCTTCTGTACATGAACATTTGTACAAAATCACACTTTGACTCGTGATGTTCGGACTCAATAAAAGTTAAAAATAAACTGAACCCCGGAATAAAAACTGAGCTCACACATTCATCATGTGTCCAGCAGGGGGCAGATCAACCATGACCAGTAGGGGGGGTGCAGTAGAGCACATGTCAGGTCAGGAGTTAAGCTGAGACGTCCTGTTCTGCCCCCTGGTGGACAGAGCTCAACATGATCAAGTCCAGGACTGTGATTCACCGTTTTGTCCAGAGGTGAGAGAACAAGAGAGGCGGGGCTATCCCACCAAAGGAATGGTTACTGGTTTGACTGACAGCGGATCAATGAAGGACAAGCCCACATGACGGTGAGGGGGCGTTGTCCCGAGTCCATGGAAGCAGATTGATTTGTCACTAAATTGCATTAAACATTTAACGTACAAGTTCACACAAACCCTGAAAAAGATGACGTCCTGACCTGAAGGTCACATGACCATTTAACCATGAGGGAAAAATTTACGTTAACTTATTAATAATATTCCATCAAATCAAACAAACCTCGTGATTTTGAGCAAACGAAATGACAGAGATACATTTATTTTATCCACATGAATTTACTTTCTCCGGGAAACAGTCAAATTTTGTTTTTAACTCTCTTTACTCTATTTTTTTTACAATCCGATGTTAAATGTTTGTCAGAAAATAAAAATTGTTTATCTGCATCTTTCACAAATAAAGTCCAGTGAAGTTTCTTTGATGTCAAAGGTTTTTTGATGAATTTATGAATAAACTGTGATTTTTGTTTCTATTAAAAACAGAGTTAACGTGTTGCTGACGTTTGTAAACAGAAGTGTCGCAGCAGAGGATCATGGGAATCCGAGTCTGATCACACGTTTGCCGCAAACTGTTCAAGCTCAGCATTTTATTTTGGCGGGTTGAAATCCCAGACGTCCTGTGTGAAGATTTAAAGACGTAAATGATGAATTGTCATTGGCTTCAGCAGCCGTGATGTCACAAGTGTGTGGGCGGACTTAAACCATGCAATGCTACTTGTTCCCTCCACATGGCTGCACCCTGGAGGGGAGCTTGCAAATAAAGACAGCAGTTAGCAAAAAACCAGAGCCTGGGTGTCCAGGTCAGAGGTCAGAGGTCAGAGGTCAGAGATGAAACCTGGTTCACCTGCGTTCAGCCTGCGCTGCTTCGTCCTCACAAACCAATCAGACGGTTCCTTTTCCTTCTGTTTCGATTAATCAAGGTCCAACGGCCACGTCCAGGTTTTAGTCTGTCCTCAGAGCCTCGACAATTCATTGCTTGGTTTGACCTTTGACCTGACGAGTAACGGCTACATCTCTACAGTTTTAACAGAGGAAAGTAAAAAACGTTCATCATTGGTCTAAAGTAGATGATGAGACTTTTCAACAAAATAAAACCAAGCAATCAGGGAAAGAGAAATTAAATCATGTTGGAATCAAACTTCTGTTACTCCAGGATTTACTGGAAGCTGATTGGACGTCTACATTCACTGTGTCTCCTTGTCAGTCCGTTAATGTGACAGTCATCTTCTGACTCCGCCTTCACTGGACCTGTCTAGGCTCATGGAACTGTTGGCAGTGCGTTCATGCATCTGCTAGTGGTGTTTTCAGGGACCTGTTAGCGAAGCGTTCAGGGAGATGTTGGCGGTGCATTCAGGGACCTGATGGTGTTCACACTGCGACAGGTGAAGCGATGGCGAGGACAGGGCGGAGTTTTGACACTGTCCTTCTTGTTGTCAGCCACCAGGGGCAGAGGTGAGAGGCCTTTTCTTTTTTTTTCTTAGAACACTGCGTCAGCTCCGCCCTCATCTGACCCCAGAACAGCGTCTCCACGACAACATTAACTTCCTCCCCTAAGAAACGGACAGGAGGGAAGCGGGTTGTTGCAAAGAAGGAACCGCCCCCCGGTCAGAGAGCCTCCTGATTGGCTGTCAGATACTCCTCCGCTCTCTTATGAGCCTCCAGAGCTTTGATGGTGAAGACGTCCTGAGGAAGTTCAGACTTTCTCCTCATCAGAGCCTGGTCCTTCTTCACACCCTGAGACACACATAGGCTGTTACACAACTAGTGTGTGTGTGTCACTGTGTTTCACTGTGTGTGTCTGTGTGTGTACCTGTGAGGCCTCACTCTCCACTGTCTTCTTCAGCAGCTGAATGTCTTCAACTGTTGGAGTTTCTATTTCCATCGAGTACACAGCTACAGTACTGTCACTGTACAACATGTACTGTACACACACACACACACACACACACACACACACACACACACACACACACACACACACACACACACACACACACACACACACACACACACACACACACACACACAGTATGCAAAACATTAGTGTCCAGATAAAAAACTTATAAATATGACGTCATCAGGACAGATTCAGATCATTCACATACTGATCATCAATAAATAATCAATCAATTCAATAATTAAATAACTAATCAACAAAAAACCTGACCTCATCCTGGGGGGGGAGTCCAGGGCGGAGAGGGTGGAGCTTGTTGGTCTGAAGGTTAAAAAGAACACAGTCATTTAGAGAGGGGACAGTGAGGAGACACGTAAGGAGACAGGGGAGGGGACAGTGAGGAGACACGTGAGGAGACAGGTGATGTGACACGTGAGGAGACAGGGGAGGGGACAGTGAGGAGACATGTGAGGAGAGAATGAAGAGACAGGTGAGGGGACAGTGAGGAGACACGTAAGGAGACAGGGGAGGGGACAGTGAGGAGACAGGGGAGGGGACAGTGAGGAGACATGTGAGGAGACAGGTGATGTGACACGTGAGGAGACAGGGGAGGGGACAGTGAGGAGACACGTAAGGAGACAGGGGAGGGGACAGTGAGGAGACACGTAAGGAGACAGGGGAGGGGACAGTGAGGAGACACGTGAGGAGACAGGTGATGTGACACGTGAGGAGACAGGGGAGGGGACAGTGAGGAGACATGTGAGGAGAGAATGAAGAGACAGGTGAGGGGACAGTGAGGAGACACGTAAGGAGACAGGGGAGGGGACAGTGAGGAGACAGGGGAGGGGACAGTGAGGAGACATGTGAGGAGACAGGTGATGTGACACGTGAGGAGACAGGGGAGGGGACAGTGAGGAGACACGTAAGGAGACAGGGGAGGGGACAGTGAGGAGACACGTGAGGAGACAGGTGATGTGACACGTGAGGAGACAGGGGAGGGGACAGTGAGGAGACATGTGAGGAGAGAATGAAGAGACAGGTGAGGGGACAGTGAGGAGACACGTAAGGAGACAGGGGAGGGGACAGTGAGGAGACAGGGGAGGGGACAGTGAGGAGACATGTGAGGAGACAGGTGATGTGACACGTGAGGAGACAGGGGAGGGGACAGTGAGGAGAGAATGAAGAGACTGGTGAGGGGACAGTGAGGAGACACGTAAGGAGACAGGGGAGGGGACAGTGAGGAGACACGTGAGGAGACAGGGGAGGGGACAGTGAGGAGACATGTGAGGAGACAGGTGATGTGACACGTGAGGAGACAGGGGAGGGGACAGTGAGGAGACATGTAAGGAGACAGGTGATGGGACACGGGAGAGGACTGTGAGGAGACAGGTGAGGGGACAGTGAGGAGACATGTGAGGAGAGAATGAAGAGACAGGTGAGGAGACAGGTGAGGGGACAGGTGAGGAGACAGGGGAGGGGACAGTGAGGAGACATGTGAGGAGAGAATGGAGAGAATGAAGAGACAGGTGAGGAGACAGGTGAGGGGACTGTGAGGAGACAGGTGAGGAGACAGGTGACGGGACACGTGAGGGGACTGTGAGGAGACAAGTGAGGAGACAGGTGAGGGGAGAGTGAGGAGACAGTGAGGAGACATGTGAGGGGACAGTGAGGAGACATGTGAGGGGACAGTGAGGAGACATGTGAGGGAACAGTGAGGAGACATGTGAGGGAACAGTGAGGAGACATGTGAGGGGACAGTGAGGAGACAAGTGAGGGGAGAGTGAGGAGACAGGTGAGGGAACAGTGAGGAGACATGTGAGGAGACAGGTGATGGGACACGGGAGAGGACTGTGAGGAGACAGGTGAGTGGACAGTGAGGAGACATGTGAGGAGAGAATGAAGAGACAGGTGAGGGGACAGTGAGGAGACATGTGAGGAGACAGGGGAGGGGACAGTGAGGAGACATGTGAGGAGACAGGTGATGGGACACGGGAGAGGACTGTGAGGAGACAGGTGAGTGGACAGTGAGGAGACATGTGAGGAGAGAATGAAGAGACAGGTGAGGGGACAGTGAGGAGACACGTGGGGAGACAGGGGAGGGGACAGTGAGGAGACATGTGAGGAGAGAATGAAGAGACAGGTGAGGAGACAGGTGAGGAGACAGGTGAGGAGACAGGGGAGGGGACAGTGAGGAGACATGTGAGGAGAGAATGAAGAGACAGGTGAGGAGACAGGTGAGGGGACTGTGAGGAGACAGGTGAGGGGACTGTGAGGAGACAGGTGATGGGACACGTGAGGGGACTGTGAGGAGACAAGTGAGGAGACAGGTGAGGGGACTGTGAGGAGACAGGTGATGGGACACGTGAGCGTGACAGTGAGGAGACATGTGAGGGGACAGTGAGGAGACATGTGAGGGGAACAGTGAGGAGACATGTGAGGGGACAGTGAGGAGACAAGTGAGGGGAGAGTGAGGAGACATGTGAGGGGACAGTGAGGAGACATGTGAGGAGACAGTGAGGAGACATGTGAGGGGACAGTGAGGAGACATGTGAGGGGACAGGTGAGGAGACATGTGAGGGGACAGGTGAGGACGTACCTGTGGGTTCTGTTGGGCCAGCTCTTTGATCTTGTGCCAGATCTCCTCTCTCTCCTTCACTTTGTATTTCTCTCTAAAGGAAACAATACAAAAACTTCATCAGTCAATCAGAAAGTTGACATTCACAGGTGACATCACTGAATGACACAATAGCTGCTGCAATTCATCGATTGCCAATAATCAATACAACAATAATGAATCAGTGTGTGTCTGTGTGTTACTTCTGTTTCTCAGCCTTGTACTGTTGTGTACAGTCGTCAAACAGTTTCTGGTTCATTTCCATGAAGAGTTTCAGAGCGTTGTAGATCAGACCATGGATCGTCCTGAGGAAGAGGAGGAGGAAGAGTACAGCAGCTTCAGTTCTTTGTTTTGTTTCCTGATCAATAACAGATAATTCAATATTTACAGAAACATTTCTACGGTTTTTTATGTTCATGTTTTCATTCAGTGCACAGCTGGCCTAGCTTAGCTTAGCACAAAGAGTGAACAATAACTAAACTCTGTTTCAGTTTGAGCCAGAGCTGTGTGTGTGTGTGTGTGTGTGTGTGTGTGTGTGTGTGTGTGTGTGTGTGTGTGTGTGTGTGTGTGTGTTACTTGTTCCAGTGGCTCTTGGAGTTCTTGTAGAGAGCAGGAAACATGATGGGGAGGATCACGGTGGCATTGTCACTGATCAGACTCATGATGTACTCGTTATTCCAGTAATACAACGCTCGCTCTGCCACCTGCACAGATGACATGATCGTCATTGTAATCTTCATCACCTTCATCATCATCACCTTCAATCAATCAATCAATCAATCAATCAAATTGAATTTGTATAGTCTCATATTCACAGACCCCAGTTTGTCTCATAAGCTTTAACAAGGTGAGACATCCTCTGTTCTTCACCCTCAACAAGAGTAAGGGTTGATGACCACCTTCATCAGCACCACTGTCATCACCATCATCATCACCATCATCAGCATCCCCTTCATGGTCATCATCACCATCATCATAACCATCTTCATCCCCATCATCACCATCATCAGCATCACTGTCATCATCATCATCACCATCATCATAACCATCATCACCGTCACCACCACCATCATCATCATGAGACAGGTGAGGACAGACAGGACCAGAACCCTCGTTAAATAATCACTTGAGTTTTGAACATACATCAGCGTGGCTGTGGCTCAGGAGATAGAGCAGGTCGTCCTCTGGTTCGAATCCCAGTCTTCCCCTTCCACATACCTAAGTGTCCTTGGGCAAGATACTGGACCTCAAATTGCTCCCGACGTCTGTGCCGATCTCATAGAGGAAGAGCTGCACTTAGATCCAGTGTATGAATGTGTGTGTGAATGGGTGAACGGTAAAAACTGTGCCGTAAATGGCTTTGAGTGTCATCAAGAATAGATAATAAAATACAACTGCACCCTCAACTGTAAAATAACTACAGATGTTCAGTTGAGGTGTTGTTACCTGGAAGTGTGGGCTGGACACACACTTGGCGAGCTGTCTGAAGAGCGGCTCCTGGACTTTGACAAACTCTGACGGCTCAATGACGTCCAGGATCTCCTCCAGTTCGTTCAGGAACATCACCTCCTTTGGACTGTGAGTCTTTGGCCAGAACTTCAGCAGACACATGATCACCTGCAAGGTGTGAAACATATGTGCTTCTACATGTTACACACATCACGCAGGTGCCCACCCTCTACGTTACTATAAAAACAACATGGCCCATCACCAGCAGCAGTTCTGACTGTGTTGTCATGGAAACAGAGGAGGTTCGACTCACCGGTTCGGTGAGGCTGCTGTCCTTCTCCAGGAACTGGACCACACAGTACGCCAGCTGAGGAGAGACACTCACATGGTTACATCCGGACCTGATGACATCACTGATGATGTCACAGACAATGTGAGGACTGACCTGAGGGTGGTAGACGCTCAGAGACTTGACTTTGTGAAGGGGCAACAAAACTCGAATCAGAAACATCTTATGTTCTTCTTTCAACGGTAGAGCGAAGCCATTGATAATACTGAGAGAGAGACAGAGGGACAGAAAGAGACACATAGAGAGAGAGAGAGAGAGAACAAGACAGACAGAAAGAGAAAAAGACAGAGAGACAGAAAGAGACAGAGAGAGACACATAGAGAGAGAGAGAGAGAGAACAAGACAGACAGAAAGAGAAAAAGACAGAGAGACAGAAAGAGACAGAGAGAGACAGAAAGAGAAACACAGAGAGAGAGAGAGAACAAGACAGACAGAAAGAGAAAAAGACAGAGAGACAGAAAGAGACAGAGAGAGACACATAGAGAGAGAGAGAGAGAGCGAACAAGACAGACAGAAAGAGAAAAAGACAGAGAGACAGAAAGAGACAGAGAGAGACAGAAAGAGAGACACAGAGAGAGAGAGAGAGCGAACAAGACAGACAGAAAGAGAAAAAGACAGAGAGACAGAAAGAGACAGAGAGAGACAGAAAGAGAAACACATAGAGAGAGAGAGAGAGAGAGAGAGAGAGAGAGAGAGAGAGAGAGAGAACAAGACAGACAGAAAGAGAAGAAGACAGAGAGACAGAAAGAGACAGAGAGAGACAGAAAGAGAAACACATAGAGAGAGAGAGAGAGAGAGAGAGAGAGAGAGAGAGAACAAGACAGACAGAAAGAGAAAAAGACAGAGAGACAGAAAGAGACAGAGAGAGACAGAAAGAGAGACACAGAGAGAGAGAGAGAGAGAGAGAGAGAGAGAGAGAGAGAACAAGACAGACAGAAAGAGAAAAAGACAGAGAGACAGAAAGAGACAGAGAGAGACAGAAAGAGAAACACATAGAGAGAGAGAGAGAGAGAGAACAAGACAGACAGAAAAAGACAGAGAGACAGAAAGAGACAGAGAGAGATGAAAAATTAAACATGTTACACAGAAACAGTTGTTTGTGTATGTGTGTGCGTGTGTGTGTTACCTGCCCAGTATCTCCAGCAGCTCAGCGATTCCGTTGTGATGTTCTGTCTCATAAATAAATCTGTAAAACATCAGAACCTCATTCATGTTTGTATTAGAGCATTAGGAAAATTTGTGATATGCAATAACGTTTAATATCGCGATGGCGATACGACTTAAAATAAATAAACATAAACATTCCCTGGCTTTGGACGCAGAGACTATGGACAGCTATACAGCCGTCTCTCCGCCCGCAAGCGCAATGCATGATGGGATATGTTGCTTGGTTGGTGACCATCGGTTGTGCAAGACTTTTCATGATGCATTGTGGGAATCGATATATAGGGTGTAAATAAATTCACCAAACATTCAGAAATACAAAATGGCGAATTCACTATATAGTCATTAGTGAGTGATTTCAGACAAAGTTCTTGAGACCAGACTGTTTAATTTGAGTGTGATCTGTCACCATGGAGTGTGTATGTGCTGTCAGCTGCTGTGATCTCAGTGCAAGTTCTAACCTGTAGAAGATGTTGTTGATCTGGCGGCGGATGTAGGCTCGGAGGCCGAGGAACTTGCCGTAGATGCGGTGGAGGATGGTCTTCAGAAAGTCTCTCTCTCTGGGGTCCTCGCTGTCGAACAGCTCCAGAAGCTTCAACATGTCAACAAACCCAGAGTCAAAGTCTCATACGTCATCGTGTCAAACGTCAACACATTGATCTGTTCTTACCGACATAACAAACTTCTGGTCGATGTATTTTTTGGCGACGTTTGGCTGAAAATCTGGAGACTCCAGAAAACGAAGGAAGAACTCGTACACGAGCTGTGGAGACAACACGGTTTATAAAAAACATCAATAACCATATATAGTGGCATACAAAGATGATCAGTGACTGTATATAAAGAGGCATCAGTGACTGTATATAAAGACGATCAGTGACTGTATATAAAGAGGATCAGTGACTGTATATAAAGACCATCAGTGACTGTATATAAAGACGATCAGTGACTGTATATAAAGAGGATCAGTGACTGTATATAAAGACCATCAGTGACTGTATATAAAGACGATCAGTGACTGTATATAAAGACCATCAGTGACTGTATATAAAGATGATCAGTGACTGTATATAAAGATGATCAGTGACTGTATATAAAGACGATCAGTGACTGTATATAAAGACGATCAGTGACTGTATATAAAGACGATCAGTGACTGTATATAAAGACCATCAGTGACTGTATATAAAGAGGATCAGTGACTGTATATAAAGACCATCAGTGACTGTATATAAAGACGATCAGTGACTGTATATGAAGACGATCAGTGACTGTATATAAAGACGATCAGTGACTGTATATAAAGACCATCAGTGACTGTATATAAAGACCATCAGTGACTGTATATAAAGAGGATCAGTGACTGTATATAAAGAGGATCAGTGACTGTATATAAAGACGATCAGTGACTGTATATAAAGACGATCAGTGACTGTATATAAAGACGATCAGTGACTGTATATAAAGACGATCAGTGACTGTATATAAAGACGATCAGTGACTGTATATAAAGACGATCAGTGACTGTATATAAAGACGATCAGTGACTGTATATAAAGACGATCAGTGACTGTATATAAAGACGATCAGTGACTGTATATAAAGACGATCAGTGACTGTATATAAAGACCATCAGTGACTGTATATAAAGACCATCAGTGACTGTATATAAAGACCATCAGTGACTGTATATATACACACACACCTGCAGGTGAGGCCAGGCAGCCTCCAGCGTGGGTTCGTCCTCCTCAGGATCAAACTCTGCTCCGGTCGGGTTTGATGACGGAGGAAGAGTCCGGAACAAGTTCACTGAAAACTGAACCAAAACACACAACTGTCACGACCGCACTCAGCTGCGTTGTAATGTTAACACTACGACAATGTAACATCACAGCACCTTTCAAAATCAGGTTAGGAGCGTCTCTGACTGAGATGATGATTATATCAGAAATAAAAACTACAAAAATGAAACAATAAAAATAAGAAACAACTAGAATCACTGCCAACCAGATTCATATAAGGTCACGGTGACCTTTACCTTTGACGAGTGAAATGTAATCAATTCATCTTCCAAATGACAACTGATCCAATCAGTTAATCAGTGAGTCCAAGTGAACATGTCAGCCAAATTTATAAGAATTCAGATGTTCCTGATATATTACATTCACATGTGTTTGAGAGGTCAGAGTGACCTTTGACCCTTGGCCACATCCTGGAGTCCACGTGAATATTTGTACAAAATTTCAAGAAATTCTCTCAAGGCGCTCGTGAGAATGGGACAGACGGACAACCTGAAAACATCAAACCTCCGTCACTGGCTGAGGCATGAAGAGTGAAATTAAAAGACAGGTGTTTTTAAACTCAGGGTTTAAAGGGTTAGCCCTAACCCTAACCCTGGAATGGGCCTTTATATTGAAATATAATATATATATATATATAATATATGAAATATCTACATCAGGGGGGGGTCCTCTCTATGGAGGCCCCCATGTTTCTTGTAGTAGCCCCGACTGGACAAACTAAACCCTTTTGAGTTTCTATGAAAACTGAAGGTTACCACAGGTTCTCTTTCATGTTTGGAAGGGAGGGTGACGTGGGGGTGTTCAGCTGCAACATGACACTTTACCACTAGATGTCACTAAATTCTACACACTGCAACTTTAAGTTGATCAGACAATTAAAATTATTTATCCAACTTTTAAAAACATAGTTACAATGTGCACTTTAGGGTTAGATCAGGATAAAGAATCTTCAAGAGTAATAACACATTTAAATTAGATAATTCTTAGATTATCAATAATCAATCACAGGATCATCGTTTCATCGTTTGAAAAGTTTGTTATAATCAATAACTGATATTGATTTAAGGTCATGCTGCTGATTCAGTGTTGTGTTGTTCGAATTATCTTTATTAAACTTCATAGATCTGATAAACATGAAACTCAGCAGGGTCACAACATGCGTTTGTGTGAGTGTGTGTGGTCTGTCACCATGACGACGGCCTCAGGGTAGATGCAATCGGTCACCACATCACTGTTGTGTGTGATATACTCGACCATCTCGTTGAGCCCCGCCCTCTTCACCTCTTTGTATTTGAGGTCACTGAGTGGGTCGCTGATGAAATCGAACAGGACGCAGCACTGACGCAGCTTCTGCACAAACAGCTCCTCACACTCCACCAGGGGCGCATCTGGGGGGGGGGCAGGTATTATGACACTGAGACAAAACATACAAGCTACCAGCTGACAGACAAGGTGCTTGATATATAATATTTCTCCTCAGATACTCGACCATCACTGACAATAATCCATCAGTTCATTGACCTTCAGTTCTGCTACAAAGTGTTTATTCTAATCAAAGCTGTAAATACTCTGATCTTTGTGATGTTCTCTGTTCCACGGGACATCTCTTCACTAGTGTCCGTCCTGGGAGACGGATCCTCACGTGTGTCTCTGAGGTTTCTACCTTCTTTACCTGTTAGAGGTTTTAGTAGTTTGACTCTTGTTGAGGGTTAAGGACAGAGGACGTCTCACCTTGTTAAAGCCTGTGAGACAAACTGGGATTTGTGAATATAGGCGGCACATGGAGCACCATTAATCGCTGTTCAAGCTGTTTTTTGCAATGCGTATATCGTACATGTTGATATCGTGATGACAGTAAGATTTAGATATATTGTGCAGCCCTAATCCTGGGTATGTATAACTCACTTTGAAATACAGGCCCCAGGTCAATGTCAAGTTAACATCAAGTTAATGTCGGGCTAACCTTTGAGCGCAGGGAGCTTCTGTAGCTCTCGGTTGTTGGTGAGGCTGAAGCGTGACGAGCTCTGACGACGTTCCCTCTTCACCAGCTGAGCTCCTCCTGAATATTTGATTTTGTTGAGCTGCGTGGGAGGAGGCGTGCTGTTACTGGGACGTTTACTGCCGCTCTGCTGCACCTGAACATGCAAAAAGAACAAGCAAAGCGCACGCACGCACGCACGCACGCACGCACGCACGCACGCACACACACACACACACACACACACACACACACACACACACACACACACACACACACACACACACACACACACACACACACACACACACACACACACACACACACACACACACACACACACACACACAAGTTGTAGTTAAACTGAGCAGACGACATTTCCAATCAATCAATAAAATTTGTATTGTCTCATATTCACAAATCAAAGTTTGTCTCATAGATGTTAACAAGGAGCAACTTCCTCTGTTCGTAACTCAACAAGAGTAAAACTCCAATATCAACAAGAAAAGAACCATGGAAACCTGAGAGTCATGTGAGGATCTGTCTCCAGGATGGACAGAAGTGTTATGTCACGGTAACATGAAGGTTTACAACATGTTACCAAACACCAGTGGTGACAACAAAAGATCTGATTGGTCAGTGGGCAGAGCTTTTTGTACACTATGTTATCTGGTTAAGTATCGGTTACAATGGCTATTAACACAGGTCAGAAGTGAACCACCATCGTATCCAGGTTTAAACCTGACTTTCGATTAGCTCGATAACCACACACACACTAGAGACAAACGATGTCAGAGATTTTTACATTTCATTTAGCTGACGCTTTTATCTGAAGCGACTGAAAATAAGTGCGAATGAGTGTAAGAGTGAGTGTAAGAGTAAGTGTGAGAGTGAGAGTGAGTGCATAAACGTGTGACTCACCTCATCTGCGCTGTCTGTGGCATTATCTTTCCCGCAACTCGTGTTGCTGTTGCTCTTCGTGCTTTTGGCAGATTTGTTTGTTTCCTGTGTGAATCAAACATAAAACATCACGTATCAAATTTGACGATTCTGTAGTGATGATGTGTGCGAGTTGAACAAGCCCCTGACGAGTCGATCAAATCCACCTGAACACATCACGACTTCAGTGGTAGAGGAAGTGATGAAAGATTATTGATTATGATTTAATGATGACAATGATTAATGGTGTGATTTGATGATGGTGTGTTAATCATGATGATTTTGTGATGACGATGATTTATCTGTTATTCACAATCTGAATCCTCCAACTTACTGATGAAGATAATTTCTACCAATGAACCTGGTTCAGGACTGACTGACTGAGGGACCTGGTTCTGGACTGACTGACTGAGGGACCTGGTTCAGGACTGACTTTCTGAGGGACCTGGTTCAGGACTGACTTTCTGAGGGACCTGGTTCTGGACTGACTGACTGAGGGACCTGGTTCAGGACTGACGGACTGAGGGACCTGTTTCAGGACTGACTTTCTGAGGGACCTGGTTCAGGACTGACTTTCTGAGGGACCTGGTTCTGGACTGACTGACTGAGGGACCTGGTTCTGGACTGACTGACTGAGGGACCTGGTTCAGGACTGACTTTCTGAGGGACCTGGTTCTGGACTGACTTTCTGAGGGACCTGGTTCTGGACTGACTGACTGAGGGACCTGGTTCAGGACTGACTGACTGACTGACTGAGGGACCTGGTTCAGGACTGACTTTCTGAGGGACCTGGTTCTGGACTGACTGACTGAGGGACCTGGTTCTGGACTGACTGACTGAGGGACCTGGTTCAGGACTGACTTTCTGAGGGACCTGGTTCTGGACTGACTGACTGACTGACTGAGGGACCTGGTTCAGGACTGACTGAGGGACCAGGTTCAGGACTGACTTTCTGAGGGACCTGGTTCTGGACTGACTGACTGAGGGACCTGGTTCAGGACTGACTGACTGACTGACTGAGGGACCTGGTTCAGGACTGACTTTCTGAGGGACCTGGTTCTGGACTGACTGACTGAGGGACCTGGTTCAGGACTGACTGACTGACTGAGGGACCTGGTTCAGGACTGACTGAGGGACCTGGTTCAGGACTGACTGACTGAGGGACCTGGTTCAGGACTGACTGAGGGACCTGGTTCAGGACTGACTCTCTGAGGGTCCTGGTTCAGGACTGACTGAGGGACCTGGTTCAGGACTGACTCTCTGAGGGACCTGGTTCAGGACTGACTCTCTGAGGGACCTGGTTCAGGACTGACTCTCTGAGGGACCTGGTTCAGGACTGACTGACTGACTGACTGACTGAGGGACCTGGTTCAGGACTGACTCTCTGAGGGACCTGGTTCAGGACTGACTGACTGAGGGACCTGGTTCAGGACTGACTGAGGGACCTGGTTCAGGACTGACTCTCTGAGGGTCCTGGTTCTGGACTGACTGACTGAGGGACCTGGTTCGGACGTGTTGCTGCTGTGAGGGGTTCTGGAGCTAACAGCTAACAGCTAAAGGAAAACAGCCTCTCTTCTGTCTATGAATAATTGAGGACTGAGGGGAGCGAGCAGCGACTCGTCCCCGGGGCTCCAGCTGCAGCAGCCCGGGTGATCGTCAACTAGTTCCCGGCCAGAACAGCAGGAGTTTGAACCAGATCAGGCGGCGGGTTCATAGGCGACACCCGCAGTCACACACTCATCATCCGGCTAACAACTCTGCAGCTAACGGATAGCTTAGCCGTCCTGTGCTAGCGGGGCCTTAGCATGTTATCTCTGCGGTTTCAGCGGGTAACGTCACCACAGACTCACCTTGTCCTTCTTGGTTTTGTTCGGCATCTTGAATCTGCGGCAGGGTGTGTTTTCCCGGAGACTCCGTGATGCTCTTCCCCGGGAATCTGACGCTGTCAGTCGGTCTGTGTCTGCTACCTGCGTCCGTCCCGGTGCCAGGTCATCTGATTGGCTGCCGGGGTGAGGATTTGCCTCGCGACCATAACATCACATGCAGGAATTATTATGATTGGGTTAGATGAGGGGGAGGCGGGGCTTCATTCTACCCCAGCAACAAACACCTGGAGGCTGAGGGTTGTGTGAGTGTAAGAGTGAGTGTGAGAATGAGTGTGAGTGTGAGAGTGAGAATGAGTGTAAGAGTGAGTGTGAGAGTGAGAGTGAGAGTGAGAGTGAGTGTGAGTGTAAGAGTGAGAGTGAGAGTGAGAGTGAGAGTGAGAGTGAGTGTAAGAATGAGAATGAGTGTAAGAGTGAGAGTGAGTGTGATTGTAAGAGTGAGAGTGAGAGTGAGTGTGAGTGTGAGTGTAAGAATGAGAATGAGTGTAAGAGTGAGAGTGAGTGTGAGTGTGAGTGTAAGAATGAGAATGAGTGTAAGAGTGAGAGTGAGAGTGAGAGTGAGTGTGAGTGTAAGAATGAGAATGAGTGTAAGAGTGAGAGTGAGTGTGATTGTAAGAGTGAGAGTGAGAGTGAGTGTGAGTGTAAGAGTGAGAATGAGAATGACTGTGAGTGTAAGAGTAAAAGTGAGAATGAGTGTAAGAGTGAGAATGAGTGTGAGTGTAAGAGTGAGAGTGATTGAGTGTGAGAGTGAGTGTAAGTGTGAGAGTGAGTGTGAGAGTGAGTGTAAGAGTGAGAGTGAGTGTAAGAGTGAGAGTGAGTGTAAGAGTGAGTGTAAGAGTGAGTAAGTGTGAGAGTGAGAGTGAGTGTAAGAGTGAGAGTGATTGAGTGTGAGAGTGAGTGTAAGTGTGAGAGTGAGAGTAAGAGTGAGAGTGAGTGTGAGAGTGAGTGTGAGAGTGAGTGTAAGAGTGAGTGTAAGAGTGAGAGTGAGTGTGAGAGTGAGTGTGAGAGTGAGTGTGAGAGTGAGTGTTAGAGTGAGAGTGAGTGTTAGAGTGAGTGTGAGAATGAGTGAGTGTAAGAGTGAGAGTGAGAATGAGTGTAAGAGTGAGAATGAGTGTGAGTGTCAGAGTGAGTGTGAGAATGAGTGTGAGAGTGAGAATGAGTGTGAGTGTAAGAGTGAGAGTGAGAATGAGTGTAAGAGTGAGAATGAGTGTGAGTGTAAGAGTGAGAGTGTAAGAGTGAGAGTGAGAATGAGTGTCAGAGTGAGTGTGAGAATGAGTGTGAGTGTGAGAGTGAGAATGAGTGTAAGAGTGAGTGTGAGAGTGAGAATGAGTGTAAGAGTGAGTGTTAGAGTGAGAATGAGTGTGAGTGTAAGAATGTGAGTGTAAGAGTGAGTGAGTGTAAGAGTGAGAGTGAGTGTTAGAGTGAGTGTAAGAGTGAGTAAGAGTGAGAGTGAGTGTAAGAGTGAGTAAGAGTGAGAGTGAGTGTTAGAGTGAGTGGTAAGCCAGGTTCGATATGTAAACTGATAAAACCAAGAGCTGCTAAAGCTCCAACACATCAGTAAGAAGCTTGTTAGTTTATTCAAGGAAGCATCTGTAGATTAGAAACACTTTAAGTCACATTTTGTTCAGGTGAGACAAGAAGATTTCATCTCACCTCTACCTGTCTCACCCTCTGGAGTGTCTCTGGTCCTTCATGTGTTTACTGTGGTCCAGGTTCTCATAAACCATGATAACAGTCGTTAGCTAAGGTGCATTAACTGAACCACACCTAATAACTCTGATTAATCACTAAAGTGCCACCTGGTGGACAACACATGTTCAGCATCAGAGACAACTTACAGGCAACATGAGTTCAGACATAAAACACCACAACAGGCATCAGTCTGTTTGATTCAAGTTTATTGTTCTGATAATTTTATACAACTGAAAAATCCTGGTGATGTCACAGTGACATGATGTGTTGTCAGTAGTTTTATTACCACTGTTTAAACTCAAAAAAATTAAGGGAGAACGTCAATCACACATCAGGTCTTAATGAATGATTCAAGTATAAAATCTTTAATGATGAACATTGTATAAATAGTTGAGAACAAAATACCGAGCTGGAGTTTGTGTGTCCTCCTCCACTCGGCTCTCACTGGAACTAACACACACTCATCACTAGTGACCAGGACCTGATCAGCACAGGAAGTCACTGAGTGTTGGTTTGATTCCACAGTTTATCAGACTCATTTAAACACCATGAAAATGACTCAACATCTGTTTCTGACAGTTTGGTCAGGAACACACCAGTAGTTGGCTGGAGGTCATTTTGTAGAGCAGTGCTCCTCCTGTTCCTCCTCCACAAAAGGAGCAGATACCTGCTAATGGGTTGATGCTCTTCTACGGTCTAGCTCTCCTGGTGTCTCCTCCAGGCTCTGGACACTGTGCTGGGAGACACAAACCTTCTTGTGGCCACAGGTATGGATGTGTCCTCCTGGAGGAGCTGGACTACCTGTGCAGTCTGATGGAGCTGCAGGTAGCTCCTCATGCTACCAGCAGTGAGGAGGAGCAGAACCCAGAAGTAGGAGTCAGGAAGGAGCAGCAGAGAGCAGCTGTCTGTGGACACCACATTAAAGACGTTCCCTGTTTGGGGCTCGTCTTGCTTCTGCCTCCATTGAACCTGTTGTTACTTTGATTTACACCAAAGCAGAAACTGGTTCACAACCACTGGTTCTTCTAACTGGACACTTTGATCTGTGGAGTTGAACTTTATACTGTGAACATTAAGGTTCCCTTCATTTTTTTGAGAAGTGTAAACACTGCACCAGCTGCACTGAAACTAAATGAAAACAGAAAAATAAATACATTTTGAAATAAATGAAACATATGATTCAGTTTCTGTAAATCTGGATTAAACTAAGAGATGGAGAACAAAGACGAGAAGCTGACATGTCTCCATCCTAACCGATGTAGAGTCTTACCTACAGGAGACTCGTCCACTTCGTCCACTTGTCCAATCCACACAGGCTGTGAACACACACACACAGAAACTGAACCATCAAACTGACTAAAGCTATGAAGTCATGTGACTGAACCAAAGAATCAAAAACTTTCATGTCAAAGTTCATGACATATGTCTTTATAGACACTGATACACAATTGCGTTTGGAAAGTCAAAATTCTCTTTCCTAACCACTATTCCTTGATCCTGATAGAATGCGTCAAGAGGTCAAGGAAATATGTGAAGGAGAAGCTGTAAGGAGTTAGGAAAGGAATTAGGAAAGGATAACCACTATGCAGAGACAATCAGACTCCACTTACACTGCATTTTCTTCAAATACAACTTTATTTATGAGGATCCACACAAAATGTACTGTGCTATTATAATAAAATAGGAAGCATTGAAGCTCCTTTCCTCATCATTTACAGAATTCAGAAAGATCTTCGTCTTTATAAACATTTACTTTTTTATATTTAAAGGTTCATTCTGCAACTTTTCCTCATTAAATCACCCCTCAAAAAATATGACCTGTTATATATGTTGGTTTTTTTTAAATCAACGTAAAAAGGTGCATTTGATTTGTTCACCTTGATTTGTAAACCTTTAATACTTTTACCTTCGGTTCCAGCTGCAATCTTCCTTCAGGTTTCTTTTCTTTCATACTTTTAAATAAAACTGAAAAATAGACGAACTCTGAAATGTTTTTGTTTGATTAAATATACATTGATCATTTGATCAAAGACTCACTTCTGAACAAAAATCACACAGAGCCTCTTCCTGTTTTCACTAACTTTTAATAAAACTTTATTTAAAGCAACAGGTTTTACAAGACAAGAAGTTTTTTCCTATTCTAACACAACGACGTCAGATCAGGGCTTCCAACACGACAGAGTACATGTGACTACTACGGCTGCTCTAATTGGTCCGTGACATCTTTGTCATCGAGCAACTTAACAGAAGACAATGAGTATACAGGAGGAGGAGGAGCTACAGGACATTACCTGCAAGAGGAGGAGGGGCTACAGGACATCACCTGCAGGAGGAGGAGGAGCTACAGGACATAAGCTTCAGGAGCATAAGGAGAATGTGACAGCGCTGCGATCTTTAAAGGAACAGTCCCACACTTTAGAAACTTGTTGGGTGATGTCTGAGGAGCCTGGTATACACGAAATGACCAAAAGTATGTGGACAGCAGGGCACTGCAGCTGAACATGGTTTTTAGAACCAAGGCTGGTTCACAAACCTTCCGGTTCCACATGATTATAGAATCAAACACAGTCAACATAAATTGGTCTGTGAACAATCTCTCTCTCTCTCTCTCTCCTCTCTCTCTCTCTCTCTCTCTCTCTCTCTCTCTCTCCTCTCTCTCTCTCTCTCTCTCCATCTCTCTCCCTCCATCTCTCTCTCTCTCTCTCCCTCTCTATCTCTCTCTCCCTCTCTCTCCCTCTCTCCCCTCCATCTCTCTCTCTCTCCCTCTCTCCCTCTCTCTCCTCTCTCTCTCCCTCCCTCCCCCCAAAACTGCAACAACTTGCAGCTGCCCACACACCTTTGGACATATAGTTCAAACATTAAACCACATTTGAAGAGTTTCTCTGTGTCAATTTAACGATGACTTTGACCAATTCTAAGAAAATGCTTGGTTCCAATGATTCAAGACAATTAAAATAAACTGACCTGAATAAAGAAATGAAAGAAAACTAATTCCCAGTTTATTACATTTTAATTACTATCTTCATTAACTAATTAATAAATTAGAAATGAATCAAGAGTAGAATTAAATTCCTTGTTTTGTTCAAACAACATTTTCGTGAGAAAAAAGGGTTAAAAATGACGATTGAGTGATTTATGATTAATCAGGTGTTTTACAATGTAAGAACACACTTGTTCACTCAAGGCTCAAACACCTGAGACAAGATTGTTCTGGATCCTCAGGTGAAACCTGAGTCATGTGACTCTAGAGAAGATGCCGACTGGTCCTTTTAACAGATGAAGTGTTTTAAGAGTTGTAATTCTCACATGCAGCAGAAGTTTAATAAATTGTGAATCACAGAAACTGTCCATGACCCCTCCCCCGCCATAGATTACATTAGGTCCAGTTAACTCTACTCAAAGTTAAAATCGTACTCAAAGTCCAGGGAGGTCATGTCAGAGGGGAGGCCGAGTGTTTCAGTGGTGATCTCCATCACTTGAGGGTCTCCCTCACTAGGGTTCCCCTCCTCTGACTGAGACCCAGTGTCTGGGTCTGATGTGTCCAAGCTTTTGGGGTCTGAAACTGCTGATTCAGAGTTCCCTGAAGCTATCTCTGATTGTAGCTCAAACTGGCCCCGCTGTTGCTGCTGCCGCCGAGTCTGGTATCTGGTTTGGGATCGAGTTTGTCTGACAGGGCAGGAGGCAGGGGGAGTTTTCTTGCCTCTTGTTTTGGGGCTTGGTTTGGGTTCAGGTTCTGCAGTGGCATCAGGATTGGTCTCTGTATGAGACTGGGAGTCCTGATCCGATTTGAGCAGAGTTTGAGGTGTTGAATCTGGCTCAGCAGTTTCAGTTTGTAGGGGAATTTGGAACTCGATTTGGGTTACACTCTGAGTCTCTATCTGAGCTGAAGGAGTCAGTTTTGGATGAGTTGTTGCTGAAGGTGTTTCAGATAGAGCCTCCTCTGGCGTTGGAGCAGGGCCAGACTTCAAGGACCAAACTGAAGCAATCTGAATTTCCGACTTAATCTGGGATTGTGAACTTGGTGAGGAACTGGTTGAGTCTGGTTGTGGCGATGTTTGGACGTCAGTTGTAGGTTGGAACTGGGTTTGGGCCAGAGGTTGTAGATTTAGTGCTTGCGGGGCTGGAAGTAGACTTTCATTGGTGCTACTCTTGTCAGCTCTGGAGTCTGATTTGGTGATGGAAGAAGGACCCGATTGGCTGATGCCACTGTAGAAGATGCCAAATAATTCCCTGGCTTTGGCTGCAGCCAGGTTACTCTTAAGTTTTTCAGACTTTGGAAATCTGTCAGTCATGTTCATAAAAGGTGGAGGCTTGACGAACACAGTACGAGTCTGCTCGTTCTCTGGGACACCAGGAGCTGCAACGTCAGACACTATCTTTACCACCATTGATTGTGGAGGTTTGGCCTCAGAGGAAGCAGGAGTAGCCGCAGATGACTGAGGTCTACCCTCTGATTCTATGGACCTGGCCTGAGTGGGTGTGTGCTTGGCCTGAGTGGGTGTGTGCTTGGCCTGAGTGGGTGTGGTCTTTACCGGAGTGGGTGTGGCCTTAGCCTCAGCGGACAATGGTTCAGAAACTGGTGGTGCAGGTTTAACCTCAATTGGGGATTGTCTGGACACTGGCAATGGAAGTCTAGCTTCTAACGGTTTAGGTGGAGATTTACCTTCCAGCAGTGCGTTTTGAGCACTTAGAGCTTTTGAGAGACCATCAGAGAACAGCGGCAGGTCTTTTACAGGAGGTCCTTGTAAAGTTGTGTTTTGGGGTCTGATTGAGAGAAAGGTATTCAGAGGTGCAGGTTTACCCATCATGGTCGTTTTCCTCAAGACTGCAGCAGGGGCTGGGAGGTTGGGCCGGATTCTTCCCCGGTTGGCTCCATTGGACACCCAAGGAGGAGGCATTGGTTGGTTACCCCCAAGCTTCTCTGCAATCTCTTTAGCAACAGCCACAGATTTAGCAAAAGAATCCTCCACCGAGACTAGCTGTAGGCTTGCAGCCGCTTCATCTTCCTTGATGAACTCAGCAGCGATTTTCTCAGCCACCTTTGTCAGCGTGTTCTCCTTCTTCTTCCAAGTGAACTTTCCAAATGTCGGGGCTGTGACTGCAGGGGCGGGCTTGCCAGCCTCCAGGCTCTGTTTGCGGAGCTTGGCCCTCATAGCAGGACTGGGACCGCAAAAGATTTTGGGTGGGTCATAAGGCTTTGGTGGAGGTTCAGGTTTGGTGACCTCTGATTTTCCTGCTGGTTTTCCAAGCTCAGGCTTTTTAAACGCTTCTCTCCGAGTCTTGGGGTTCCCTTCATCTCGCTCTCTGTCATATTTGGATCTTGAGTCTGGAGGATATTTACTGTATTTATACTTTTCTTCATCATCATCTCTTGGACCATATTTTGGGCGGTCATCGTATCTCTCATCATTGTCATTGCGATGCCGGTAACGATGCTCTTCTGCTCTGCTGTTTCTGTGTCGGTCACCCCTCTCCTCTTCGCTGTAGCGGTATTTATCATCCCTTTTGTTGCATTTATAGTTTTCGTCCTCATCTTTCTTACTGTAAGAAGATCGCTCCTCTTCCAGATTCTTGGTACTTTTAAAATCCTCCCCTGTCTTGTTGTCTTTCAGTCTCTCCTCCTCATCCTCCTTTTTGAATATAGATGTTTCTTCCTTCAGAGCAGCATTGTCATCTTCCTTCTTTTTCTTCTCTTTTTTGTGTTTGGCCTTTTCCTCCTTGTCTTTGCCGCTTTTCTCGTCGTCGTCATGCTTGCGTTTCTTTCCACTTGTGTCTAAGGCCAGTCCCGCCTGTCGATCCAGGTTCCTTCTCTGTTCGTACAGCGGATTCTCATACATTTGTTTCTGGTGAACGAGGCATCAAGATAGAAAATTAAGAGATAGTGAAGATAATGTAAAAACAACAAAAACAAACAGCCGAGTTCTTTTAACTTCTAAAAGTTATCTGATCGGAATGAGTTATTACTCTTGTGTACGATTTAGTGACATCTAGTGGTGAGGTCACATATTGCAACCAACAGTGTGTTTAAAGGGATTGTTCACCGGAGAAAAAATTCACTTATCATCTACTCACCACTATGATGGAGGGGGGTGAAGTGTTTGAGTCCATAAAACACTTCTGGAGTTTCAGGGTAAACAGTGTTGCAGCTGAAACCAATACAACTAAAGTCAATGGTAACTGATTCTTCAAACGTAATGAAACAGAATAAAAACATAACATGACTCCATATCGGCTCCTGTGGTGTTTGCAAGCCCTGACATTAAAATTTTACGTTTTAAGCCTAAATATCCTCTACCGGAAGTAGCAAAGCTAGTGGACGTAGCCACACAATGGTGTGCCTGAGGTTCCTAGAACACACCTGGTAGGAAGACATCAGAGACATTTAGGCTTAAAACTTGGTGTAAAGGACCTTGTTTCAAGTTATATATAGATGTCAAGGCTGGCAGACACTTGGTGACATCACAGGAGCAGATATGGAGGCAAGTTATGTTTTTATTCTGTTGTTTTTATACGTTTTAAGAATCAGTCACCAGTTACTTCAATTGTTTTGGATTCTGCTGCAACACTTTTTACAACTGAGACTCCAGAAGTGTTTTGTGGACTGAAACACTTCACCCCCTCCCCCCCCATCCATCATAGTGGTGAGGAGATGAGGGAAGTTTCATTTCTCTGTGAACTATCCCTTTAAGATGGTTCGATGGACAAAGCCATCGTCCTTGAATGTTAAAATATTCAAGTTACGTTTTCATCGGACTGTACTGGAACATTAACACTCCAACTCATCAGTGGCATTGTATGATTTACCGATTTTACACAGCACATTCTATTTCTTAAATTTAATCTAACCCTCGTCATATGGGGAAAGATGCAAAACATTTACATACCTTGTATTTCTCGTTGTGAGCATGCGTGGTGACATGCTCCTCTGCACAGATGGCGTCTCCATAAAACTCTTTACATAGTAGGCAGAAGAATCCTCTGACGGGCTGCAGGAACTCCGAACCTGCAGCAAAACACACAAACCACAGACTGAACCCACAGAGAGTAAAAAAAATAAAGTGTCAATCATGTTTACCTGGTCGATGTCTTTTTTCGAAACCTGTCAGGACAGGAGAGGGTTAGTGCGCTGACATCTGACTGTGAAATATTGAAGTAATTGATGATGAAGAGTGGAGACGTTTTATTTTGGAGGAATAACTGTAGGAAATGTGTTTCAGCTGCTCAGTGACAGCAAACATATGAACACTGATGAGCTGTCAAAAACATTTCCTGCCTTCATCTGATGGAGACACATGATACTAATGACAGGTGAGGACAGACGTCTCATCTGGTTCCATGTTTTCATTAACAGATCCACACTGAGCTCCACCTGGAAGCAGAAGATGACTAACAACATTCAGTGGCTCGCACACCAGCATCATTGCAGAAACAGCAGCATTACCATGGTGTTGAAGAGAAACAACAGTGAGCGGTACAAGTACCTTTGGCAGGTTTAGTCTGTTTCTCCTCCTGTGGCGTGTTCTTGGTGATTTTGGTGGATGCGGAGGCCCAGGGCCGGTCGTACGGGTCAAGAGTCTGTGGAAAGAAAAGGAAATGTAAAGAATAAAATCAAAATGTCCAGTCCTGGTAAAATTAAATGAATTAAATGTGATCCGTCTTGCAAAGTGAGATAACGTGTCTTATGCTTTACGCGCTTTACAAACCTTTCGATGCGTTTTGCTTTGCAAGTGCGTGAAAAAATCAAACATGGAACCAGAGGTGACGTTACAGTTTTTGCACCAGTGGTTTCCAGCGTCATAGTATTCAAACGGCTCCGGGGGAGGGGTCGCAAGTGGGGCGCTGACAGGTGTCTTATTAGGTGACGCTCTCTGCGACATAGATGGCGGCGGCGCTGCTGAGTTCTGCTAGAAAACAAAGATGAAGGAAAGTCAACATGGCGGGTGATGAACAGTCAGGATTCACTCACACAGAAACATTCAGAGAAAGAACTTCATCTGGAAAACAAGTTGAGAAAGTTTCTTACCTTCAGCGACTTCCAGGCTCCAACTTGTTTACTCAGTAAATCCGTCGCTTTTAAAACCAACGATAACGTCTATTGTGAAGTTGGCGCTTCCCTTGTTTTTGAGATCTTGAGTCATAAAACTGATAAACATTTGGTCTTTTAATGAACTGAAGACCCAGTTCACACCAGTTTAAAACTTCACAAATTTTACTGAACGATCAATGTTCACAATCTAAATCAATGACTTTTGATTTATCTTTGAGATGATCAACAAAATAAATCACCGGTTCTTAGCGTAAATCTTGACAAGCTTTGAGTTTCTGTATTTCACAGTCCTGTAAAACTGACTCGATAACAGTTTCAGTCTGTGTGGACTCAAGCTGACTCACTGTTCACTGACCCGAGATCAGTGCGTTTGTCTCTGTGCATCTGAATCTAGATCTAGGAAACAGTAGTGATCAGACTTTTATACTGAAGGAGACAATTCAAGTGTTTTACTATGAAATCTGACAATAGGAATGCAGAAGAACAACCGAGGAAATGAACCCATGCCGCCTTTTTTACTCTGATGACGTTCACATCTGAACACTACGCACATACACACAATACTTCATCCAGCCGCCATCAACAAACAACCTAAAACAAAGGAATTAATTTGAGATCTGGTCATAGTTGTTTTGATCAATCATCACTCAGATCAATGAACTACATTCATGATTTTGAACATTTTTAAAGGGATGTGATAATCTGTGGTGATGACCTGATGAGGTGTGGTGATGAGGTGATGACCTGATGAGGTGTGGTGATGAGGTGATGACCTGATGAGGTGTGGTGATGAGGTAATGACCTGATGAGGTGTGGTGATGAGGTAATGACCTGATGAGGTGTGGTGATGAGGTGATGACCTGATGAGGTGTGGTGATGAGGTAATGACCTGATGAGGTGTGGTGATGAGGTAATGACCTGATGAGGTGTGGTGATGAGGTAATGACCTGATGAGGTGTGGTGATGAGGTGATGACCTGATGAGGTGTGGTGATGAGGTAATGACCTGATGAGGTGTGGTGATGAGGTAATGACCTGATGAGGTGTGGTGATGAGGTAATGACCTGATGAGGTGTGGTGATAATCTGTGGGGATGAGGTGTGATGACCTGATGAGGTGTGGTGATGAGGTGATGACCTGATGAGGTGTGGTGATGAGGTAATGACCTGATGAGGTGTGGTGATGAGGTAATGACCTGATGAGGTGTGGTGATAAGATGATCAGTCATATTTCCTGTTACTTCCTCCACAGGTGTTTGTACCTTTAACGTAGAGCTGCTGGACGCCTGTCGTCCCTCAGGACTCCTCTCTGCCTCCCGTCTCTTCTTCTCTGGCGGCGGAAAGCTCTGGTCTTCAGTGGGTTTGCTAACCCTGCGGGGCCGGTCGGCTGGGCTGAGGCCAAGGATGAGCGCCACTTTGTCGATCTCGTTACGTTTCTTCTCGGCGGCCTCATGCTCCTTGCGGAGGTTAGAGATCTGAGTCATGACCTCCTCCTGCAGTCGGCTGATCTCCTGCAGCAGAGGGTCTTTGTGACCTTCTTTCTCCCTGCGCTTCTTCCTCAAGAGCTCACCTGTAACACATAGCGGCCGTCAGCCACCCGACGATCACGTCATTGATGCTGGTAGTGTGTGAATGAACAAGTGGTTTCAGGTGAATCGTGTGAACTCACCCTGTTGCTTTCTGAGTCTCTCCAGCTCCTTCATCAGATAATCCTTCTTCTTCATCCTCACCTCCCTCTCCTGTTTCAGCTTCTCCCGCTCCTCCAGAACCTGAAAACAAGAGCACAAACACTTCCTGTTTCAACTGTTCGTAACAGGTGGGTAAAAGTGTTGCACTCTGACGCGAGTCAAACCTTTTGTTTCTGACTCTCATTGTTCTGCTCCTCAGACACTTTCCTTTCGTAGCTGCTGAGTTTCGAGACGCTCTTCTCTCGGTCCTGAGCTAACGTCTTCACCGAACCTTTGGACAGAAACAAAACTACCATGAAGATGATAATGAAGACGCCCCCCCGCTTCTGTTAAAAAATCTAAACACATTCACACCTTTCACTCTCAAAACTACTGGAAAAATAATAACAATAATAATAATAATAATAGAGAAAAAGAGGAACATTCTTTTAATCATGATCACTGATTGGACTGACCTTTGGCCCCTGGCTCAGAGGCCAGTTTATGGTAAGGTTCTGGGTACTGCTGAGTTGGAGGGAACTCGTCAGAGCCGGTTTGGGGGGGCAGTGTAATGTTGGGGGGTGGGTACAAAGGTGGCCACTGCTGGTGCATGTAGGGCAGGTAGTTTCCATACTGGCCATAACCTGGTGGGGGGTAATTAGGGGGCATCATACCATGGACCTGTGGGGGGGGGTAGGTGGGTACGGGAACCCCAGAATGAGGAGGGAGAGTCTGGGGGTCAGGGATTTGTGGCAGCAGTTCATTGTGTAGTGGCGGCGCTGTGATTTTCTGTTCAACATTTGTCTCGTCTTTGACAGATTTGTTTGGAGCTGACTTCCTGCAGCTGTTGTCACTGCTCCAACTCTTCCCCCGTTTACCCCCCCAGCTGCGACTCCTGCTCCTGCTACTGCTGCTGGAGCTGCCGCTCCGGCTCGGCCTCCTGCGACCTTGGCTGCCGTCCGAGCTGTCAGAGGAATACCGCCTGCGACGCGTGGGCGTCTTCACAGGCTTGTTTCCGTGGAGACGCTCCTTGGTCCTGGCAGCCATCTTGCTGATCTCTGTGACACCCAAGTCAAGGCCAATGGTCTTCAGCAGGTCCTGGATCTTCTCATACTCCTCCAGTGACTCCGTACCTGAGGGTTGGGCTGGGTTTGACACCTGTACTGTGGTGTTCTGGTCCGGGCTGATAATGGAACGACTAGCGTTCCTTGGGTCCAGCTCCTCTGTGGTGGATGGGGCCTGGAGGAGAGATGAGGCCCCTGGGGGGAGGCCAAAGGTCTGAACGATGGTGGCTTTTGTTAGGGGGTAATCTCCATACAGCGCCTCCTCCGTCACGTCTCCGTACATATCTAGCCCATGGTGTCGGAACGGTTCGGACACCGGTGGAGGTTTGGGCTCCTCAGAGTCTCCGTACAGAAACTTCTCCTCATCATCAATGTCGTCCACGGCCTTCATCTGGGTCTTGACCCCTGCCCCCTCCAACAGGTTGAGGATTTCTTTGATCTCAGTGTCGAACCCAGCACGATGAACTGTTTGCGGGTCGGACCCCAGCTCCGACAAAACGGATGCCACCATGTGAGGGTCCATGCCTTTAACCGCCTGCAGGATCTGGTCGGCCACACAAGACACGTTGGAGCCGTCGAGGCCATGGGGGGAGTCTACATTCTGAAAAACAAAAACAGGCGAGTTCAGATAAAATGTTTCTTCTCTATCAGAGCTTGTTTTGCACTATCTCCATGGAAACAACCTGTGTATGTTACATGTGAATGCAAATACTTCTGTGGGTCCTGTGATGTTGGAGTCACTGAGTGTGTTTTCACATGTTGGCATCCTACCCGGATCGACGGTGAGTCGTTGCGTTTCTTCAGGATGGATTTTGTCGGCAGGCTCAGAATCTCCTCCAGCTCTTTCCTGCGTCGAGCCATCTCCAGCTCTTTAAAGCCTTTCTTGTATCTTTCATCTCCACTGTGGCTGCGGCTGCTTGAGATTGAGCTGGAGCTGCTGCTCACACTGTGGGTTCTACTGCGGCCATGACTCGCTACTTTGCTGAAACTCCTCCCTCTGCTCCTCCCTTTAGAACGGGACCTGGATCTAGACCTAGACCTGCTGAAAGCACGACACTTGCTGCGTCCTCGACTCTTGGCCCGGCTTAGGTCCGGACTCTGGCTCTGGCCGCGAGGCCGACTCTTGCTCCGACCTCGACTCTTGGCCCGGCTTAGGTCCGGACTCCGGCTCTGGCTGCGAGGCCGACTCTTGCTCCGACCTCGACTCTTGGCCCGGCTTAGGTCCGGACTCCGGCTCTGGCTGCGAGGCCGACTCTTGCTCCGACCTCGACTCTTGGCCCGGCTTAGGTCCGGACTCCGGTTCTGGCTGCGAGGCCGACTCTTGCTCCGACCTCGACTCTTGGCCCGGCTTCGGTCCGGACTCCGGTTCTGGCTGCGGGGCCGACTCTTGCTCCGACCTCGACTCTTGGCTCGGCTCCTGTCCGGACTGCAGTCGCGACTGTGGCCCCTGCCCCGCTCATACTCAGGTCGAGCAGGGAAGTCTCTGCAGAGAAAGACGATATACTCAGAATGACCCAACATGCAGCTACCTATGGACATTTTCGACGTGATTTTCTATTATAAAAAAGGGAAACACGGAGCTTCTAACACGGGACACAAACATGAAGAAACTAAAACAAATGCCTCTGGTGAAGAAGTGCTGACACACACGATGAAGACACAGACGAAGATGTGAAGACAGTTTGTGGTGATCAGAGCGGGGTACCTCGCTACCTCTGCAACATTGGGTTTCTCTGCATCACTGCATTCTTATGTACAGCGGTCTGTAGCACCACCAAGAGGCTGTGGCTAAAAGTTGTATTTTTTTCCATCAGAATGTAAGTTTATGGATTTTCTTTTTAGTGTACCTGTCATGATGGCGTGAAGGGGCAGACCCTGACGTCAGCTCGTTGCCAACAGTGATAACCAGGTTGTGGTCGAGGGGAATTGGGCCACGTGGTGACAGAGACCTCTGCAACATAAAACCATAAAACATTAAAACTGAGAAAAACTGTTTTATACATGATCTATTAACATGAACCAGAACGTCTCAGACGTGATGAGCAGTGTTTCTTCCTGTTCGCTGTGCCCAGGTGAGGTCAGAGGTCATTGTTACAAAAAATTAAACAAACTTTGTACATGTGTGAGTCAATTGACAAACACATGACTAAGGAAAATGATATAAACCAGTTAAGACAATTCAGTTTCCTTTTCTTATTGAATCAAACCAGGAAACAACTATTAAAAAAATCTGTTGATTCTCTGGGAATCACTTGTAAATGTTGTTTGAAAATTATTTCAACATTAAACATGTTTTTACTTCAGATGATGAAACAAACAGTTTGAAAACTGCAGTTTGATGGAAGAGGTGATGAAGTGAGTTGAGAACATACAGTTATACCAGAAACCTCATGAAGCAGTTTCGCTACTGTTTTGTGTGACTAATTGTATATTTCTGTTTTTCTTATTTGTATTTATATCTATTTAATTTTAAGAACAGCTGCAACATTCATACTTAAATGTAATTCATTGGAACTTGTATTTAATAAGACTATATATTCATATACGTTTATGTGTGTATGTTGCTGTTTTGCGTGTCTTTGCAAAGTGACATGTTTTCAGTTGTGTGTAATTGAATACTTTTGTTACAACATATCTATACAAATAAAAATCGTATTCATTCTTTTTTTTGGGGGGGGGCAGATCATTAGTCGTTGGTACATAAAAAACGTTATATATTATTTTATATTATAAAACACGTTCAACAAACACCAGCCTTCTTCGAATCAGAGCCCGACTGGAGCCGAACTCACCTCTCTCGGGGGCCCTCCAGCCCAGTGCTCCGCGCCTCGGTGGCTTCCTGATCCGGGGGAAGGGTACCTCCTGCGTGGTGGGGACCGGCGGTACGAGTCCGGTTGACCGTGCTCATGATAGCCGTGGTGGTACGGAGGTCTGGGCCGGCTCCTGTCGTCTCTGTAGTCCGGAGCCGGGTAAGGCCGCGGAGGCCGCGGTCCTCGGCCTTCGAAAGGCGGCGGGTAGCCTCCACTCGGAGGAGGCCGACCACGGTACATATCGTCCCGCAGATAATCAGCAGCTCCTCCCGGTGAAGATTCAAACAGAAGAAGGTTCTGTCCACGAGGCTCAAAACAAAGATTTTAACAGTCAGCCATTAAACAACTTCCTCTTCTTCCTGGTTCCATTAGTTTCCTGCTGCGTCACCGCCACCTGCTGGATGGAGGGAGAATCAGAGGAGAACAAGGGAGGGGTCTGGTTTAGGGCGGAGTCAGACGTTTGACTCCACCCACGTTGAGCACATCATCAGATGACTTCCTGTTAGATCTACTCAAAGGCACCACCTAGTGGCGGAGACCATGTAGCTCATACGAACACTGCTCCATAACCAGTCACACCAGGATATTTAAAAACGTGCGCGCGTCAGTTCTCACGCAAACGTTGGAATTTATAAAAACAAACTTGGAGGGAGAATGTGAGAATTTCCACACGAACTCTGACTTATTCGTATGAACTTGTTGAATCACCTGTTCACAGAATTATATTTATTAGCTTGTTTGTCCTGGGCTGGTTCGGTTCCGTTGGTCGATCTGTGTGATACTGGACTCAGTTCAGCTCGGAGATCACAGATCTATAGAATCTATATCAGCTGATCAGTTATCGCTGAACCTTCATTTCCTCCTCATCCTTCCATTCACCTGCAGCATCACGCACCGGTTTCACATCAGTATGTATTTATTTAGAGCCACCGGACCGATTCCCTGTGTATAATTGTAATTAATGTAATGGGTGAACTATCCCATTAATGTGCTGCATGGCTTAAACTACTAGGTGGTGCCTTAGAGTAAGTCTAACAGGAAGGGCGACTCTCGACGTCATCTGATGACTGCCCCTCTTGCCACCACCCCCCCCCCCTCTCTCCACACTGGCTCTGGTTCTTTCTTCCAGTTAAAGAGTAGTTTCTCTCTCAGTCGTCAGAGCAGCTCATTGTTGAACTGTTGGTGTCTCAACAATATTGTCAATATGTAAAGTGACTTCAGTTCACGTTTTTTGATTTGATGAAATATACATGAACCAGAAAAACGTGAATTGAACAATGTTTTGTTGCTGTTTTATTTTGAACTGAATTACAGAGCTATAATTGTGAAAATGTGGTCTGAAGATTGTGCTGCTTGTTTGACATGAAAAAAAAATAACAGTTCATGTAAAGTTCAGTGGTTCCTTACCCTGATGTGCTGTCTGAGTCAAACCCTCCCACAACTTCATCCTGTCATGTTGTGCTCTTATGTTGAATATTTCTCAAAGCGTTTCCATGAATCAGCAGGAACCTCCGAGCAGACAGTTTCATATATCTCAGACAGGACTGAGGACAGTCATCAGGGCCCAGCTCAGATTCAAACTGTCGCCGTGAAGGATCTTCAATCATCCTGACGGTCTGAACCACACAGCTGAGAACAAAGACGTGATTTCTGATTAACTGTTCCATGTTTTGTGAAAGGCTGCAGGATCGTTCAGTTTTCTGTGATGGTGTGGAGAGAAACACAAACTCCTTGTTTCTCTACATGCATGAGGATAAGTGGGACTGGACAAGCGGAGAAGTCTGAATGTTGGGCAGCGTCCAGCACGAGTCGCCCGGAGCTCCATCTTCACCTGAACCTGCAGAGTAAACAAAGACTCACCTGGTTGTCTCCAACAGCTTCATTACTGCTCAGACACGTCAGTGTATGAGACGACAAATAAAGACATACGTCTATAATCTACTGTGATTACATAAAGTCTTTCCAGGTAAAATAAGCAGATTCACAGAAATATAAACTCTTATTTCATTAAACAAAAATGCTTAAAATATTAGAACCATGAAAACACCAGTTTTTAAGTCAATTTAAATCAGGAACTATAAGATCAAATAGCAATACATGAATGTGTCATTTTCACATGCACCCACACACTACTGCTCTTGTGGTATCATCCAAGTGTCCAGAAGCCCCTGACATTCATATTCAACTCAAAATAAGGTCATATACACCAAGATATAAGACTTTTAGGCCTAAAACAAAAAACATTGTTTCAAGTCGGTGCTTGCTAACACTTGATGGCACCACAGGAGCAGCAGGGAGGCATGTTGTGGTTTTTCTCTTGTTTTATTACGTCTGAAGCTTTGATCACTTGTTTCTTCAGTTGTAATTGATTCTGCTCTAACTCAGTTTCCCCTGAAACTCCAGAAGTGTTTATTACACACTTCACCCTCCCTCCATCATAGTGGAACCAGAACATTAATATGAAACAATGACATCAGCTGTGGCTCAGGAGGTAGAGCGGTGATAGAGTGGGTCATCCTCTAACCAGGTTGGTCGTTCGATCCCAGACTTCCCCATTCCGCATGCTGCACACAGACACACTGTCAATTTTATTTTGTATGTATACATTTGCTTAGTCATAAACCATTTATATTTACCTGTAACATTATAAAAACACATGTTATGGACATAAACACAGTCAACATTAACCAACAGTTAATTTAATCTTTGATGTTTATTAAGAACATTAAAGACTCAGGGTAAACGACAGATCAGCTGATAGTTTATTGTTTCAAGTCAGACAAACATGGATCAACAGTTCCTACGTGATAAGCTAAAGCTTGACTGAATGATTTCAAGATGAAGATTTAAGAACGTGAACCTTTGTAGTTATTCAAATCAATCCATCTATCATTAGAAATAAAAGAGACAACATAAAAACAAGAAAATAACTGATACAACTCTTAATTGTTCTCCTTGTTCACCTCCACCTCCCACTTCTCCAGAAAATCTTGAAGGTTCAGATTGAAAACGTCAATGCCTTTGGGGGACAGGTGGATGCCATCAGCCCGGTACAGGCCTGTGTTTGTGCCGCACCGGATGTTGTCATGAGTGAGTGAAGTGCCACCCAGCTCCGAAATTATGTTCTGGATCCTGCGATTCACAGTGGTTCGGACCAGATCGACTTCATGACTATCGGCTGAGTGGCGCCACACCCTCCGAGGGAGGATGTTGGACCACACGAGGATGCACTGTGGGAAGATGCTCCTCATGGAGGTCAGGTCCTTCTTGACAGCGGCCAGCAGGTCGGTTGGGCTGTCAGTACTCAGGTCGTTGCCCCCCAGATGCATGATGAGGACGTCTGGGTTGGGCCAGGTGACCTTCAGCTGGTGGAGCTGGGGCAAGAGCTGGGACCATGTCATGCCCTGTGTGCCCTTCCACCAGATAGCCACCTTGCTGAGGTCCATGCCCAGCTGCATACCTACCTCCGGAGACTTGGCTCGTGATTCGGCCCAGTACACCAGCGAATGGCCACAAATCCAGACATTCTTGGGCTCACTGTTGATGGGTTTGCCTAGAAATTTCAACAGAATACTTTAATAAGACAAAAAGACCAACGAATCTTTTGCATCGGATCTTAAGAAGTTGTACAAGTGTGCATAGGCAATTGGACTTGCTTATGTTGCCCATGTACACTTGAGCAACGTCTGAAGATACCAAAAGCTGGATGACTGAGAATCTTTATGATATTTTGCATTGGATGATCCCAAACGACTGAGAACCACTCGGACTTGGGCTGGTTTCACAAAGATCTGTCTGACTGGTCTGTTGAGCACGGCCAGTATTTGTTTTGTTCTTATATCCATCTTAAGACGTTGTCATTGTGAACGACACAGCATCACAAACATTTTAAATGGTCTGCTTACATATCTACTATGATTTTGAAGTTCTGGTAGATTGACCAAAATTTACCAAACATTGAGGTGAAATCCGACTGTTACACAAAAGCCAAACGGTCTTTATGAAACAAGCCCGGGAATTTAAAGAATACAATTACTAATATTCAAAACATTCATAGCTGTTTCAATCTTAAGACATTAACCTTTGTCATGAAACCTAACAGCATCTTCTTAATTGTTAACATGTATCATTGAATAAAGAAATAACTATTGCATCAGGAGAGATAATCAACAGGTAGTTTACAGTTTGTATTGAATGGGGTCATAACCTAAAACGCATTAAGGGAAAGCAAAAAACATTAAATGTCTGAATATTTAATAAAATCTACAAACCAGTTAAATAAAAACGATTTCAGAGACAGATGTTTGATTGACTTAAGACAATTATATGATCATTTTCAAAAGAATCTGAAAAGATCAAAATAATCACCTACCTTCACTGTCAAATATTGCCATTCTGCAATATACACATTTTCTTTTCTTTTAAAACCTCTGAGGAATATGAAATAAAACTACAAGTAAATACTTCAGTTAAAAGATTTGAAAAGCTCTTGCGGACTGTTAGCTGCAGATTTAATCGTCTCTCTAGCTAAATGCTGAGTGTAATGGATTAACATACACTAAATCTCAACATTGGCTGTGCATGGAAACATAACGTGCAACATAATTTAAGTACCAAGAAAAGCACTGAAATCATTTGAAACCTGATACAACAAATTAACAAAAGACCGTGAAATAATGTTTTGACTTGTAACCTTCTAGCCCATTTCCAGGTGAATTAAGGTCTGGTATTTTGCTTTGAGAAAAGATATGGATTTTAATCTCAAATAAAAAGTTAACTTCGTGCTTGTCAAGACCCATTTTGTAAATATGAAATTCAGTTGCAATCAGAAATTGTTGAGTCATGTAGGACTTTAACTGTTTCCATATCTGTTCCGACTCCATACTGGACCTCGTCTTCTCCTCTTCAGTCTGAACCAAACTGATCTGTACTGGAGTCTGGTTGTCAGTCACCTGAGCAGATTGTTTGAATACAAAGATTTGACTCACGGTGTCACAGAGGCCACAGCAGATTTAAATGTACAAACACGAGGGGTGACCAATGGTGTACTGTTGTTTGGATGATGGAACAGCAAAAGTGTCTGAAGATCAAGTGAGATGCGATAGTATGCAAAAACCCAAAATCGTTTGGATTAACCGTTTTCCCAAACCCACCATACAAACTGCTCAATGACCCGTATTTTACTTTTACAAATAGCACGACTGTGTCTACTAACTAGAACAACATCTTGCTAGAAACGATATCCGATAACGACGAGTTTTGAGATGCCTGAATCCTCGGCTCACATTCAGGTCTGGGGCTCGGTATCAGCCCCTTAACTCAAAATCTTAACATCAGTCGGCGAGTTTACGATATTTGATGGACGACCTCTGACCAATTATTTTTAGATAAAAACAACAAATAGTTCACAGCCTAGAAATTGTAAAGGTCCTATTCACAGATATTTAATTTTCTAAGTGACACATTCTTAATGGACTCAACTTATAATTTAGCTCATGAACAATCTGACTTTTAGCAAAAAATGTATGGTTAAGGAAAACCATTGACATTAATGGACGTTAGGTAGAGAGTTTACCACTTACCGTGTTGATGACAGACTACCAGTATGTCGCTTTTGAAATTGATTAAGCTAACGATATCCAGCTGACCCCTACGCGATGTTTAAGTTCACCACATTAGCTTGCTGAGCTAACGTAGATCGCTTCAGAGACGGTAGAGAAGACAGAGCTCATGACCCAGACTTTTTAGGGCTCGAATTTACTGTTAACGAGTTTCAATACCAATGCAATATACAGCACTTAGCAGGCAGGTCAACAGGTAGGCACATTTAGCTTCGACAAAATGCTACTCAATATTAGTAAATGTAAAATAATTATTATGCCATTCAGAAGTAGTGTCATTATTGGTGACAGGTCATTCACAGTGTTAATGTGATGGTAACGGCCTTACAGTGAAAGCTTCATGTAGTCGGTCAATCATCTTTGGACAATCATAAATGATAAATATACTGTACATTATCCTGCAGAACACAGCTTACTTTTTGGATGTTTATATGTTTATTTTCAACTTGGAAACAGCCTAAGTGACACAGGAACATCCGTGGATGTGTCCATCACTACCACTGTTGCAGTAAATGATTCAATGACTGATGCAGCCTTGTGTTAATCGGCTTGTTGAACTTGTGAGTCAAACAGAAGAACATAAACTCAGATTGAACTTGAGGTTCGATGGCTTGACTACAACACCATTTACAAAAGGTCATTAAGTAAGGACGGTGAAGTAAAAGTAAATCCTCTGCTGGGGAAACATTAACTGTGCGACCAATTTTATATTAACTAAATCATTTTCACATAATGAAACTTAGTTCACTGCAAATTAACCTCAAATACTATGTGTGGGAACAATTATAACAAGTAGTTTGGATCTTCTGTTAAAACCTTTCTGAATATTCATGAAAAAAAACATCCACTCTCTCCTCAGTTTGACACAAACAGAATTGAGCAAACTTGACTTACCCTGAACAGCAGAAATGAAATATTCTTTATATTCGATGCACAACACAAAATTCTGTAGACAACAAAGAATGAAACATCTGGAGAAAAAAAAAAGTAATTTCTAAAACGTGAACTTTTCTTAGTTAGACCAGGATAAGTGAGGCCTTCATGTAGAATTTATCACCATGTGCTACCTTTTAGTAGCTTTTTCGTTGTAGTAGAGACTGAGCCGTTAGTCCATTGTCTTGTTATTCCTCCAACAACGTTGATCCTTGATTTGATATCTTTGTCTTTAGTGTTTTACCATCAATAATACAATTATAGTACTTTCCTTTTCAGCTAGCTGTACTGTGTACACACTTGAGGTCACTGTTAAAGTAACGACTAGTAGTTCTTACAGGGCAGCGCCGGCCTCTTCTGAAAGAGGGGCGATCGATGCGTACTGAGAAATAGTCAGTAACAGAACATACAGTCGAAATATTAAGTATGAAGTAAGTGATCTCTTACCAAGTTATTAAGTGACTTACAACAAAGACAATTAGAGGCAAATTGCATCAGTGAGCTCAGTTGACTTCTTTTAGTTGTTTAAATGATGTCACACCATCTTTTCTTCATCTCTTCACAAGTCAAAGTCAGAAGTGTGCCTATACATTGATGTTCTGATACTGAGTACTGTATGTCTTACAATTCATCTTTGACTCCTCATGGACAAGGACTGTGGACCGTCAGACTGTGAGAATGAGGCTCAGGTTACAATCTGAGTGACCAATGAGTGAAAAGCCAAGTTCACACTACACAACTTGTGGTCTTCTGATCTGGAGCCTTGAAGTTGTTTTGTGTTCATACAACTCGACAGACTGACAAAAGAGGTCACACACAATACACCATCTTTTACCATGAGAAACCCCAGACTAGTACGTCTGCTCTTCAAACTTTAACCAGCCTTCACCACAGTGTTGTAGTTGTAGCCTGGTACAAATCTAGTCGGACGGCGTGACGTGTTGGAGTCTCTCAAAATGCATCTTTAAAAAGTTCACGCAGCAATAGTCGATCAAACTCCAATTTGGCTTAGATCTGGTAATAACTGTATTTAAGCTGAAGAATACAAACCTTAGCCTGGAGAAACAACCGTATATGAAAGTATCACTGAAACTTGGTATCTAGTATTTACATCTTTGAACTTGGTATCTAGCTAAGAGTAGATATCTCATCTATAAATGACTGAAAAACAACAGACTGACACTCAAGTCAGAATCAAAAGTAAACCCAAAGTTTGGTTTACTTACAGTTTAATTAAAATATGAAAAGATATATCCTGGTGGAGTTAGTACCAAAGATTAGGTATTGTAGCAGCTCTGGTATATAACATTTTCAAATAAAACCTAACTTTACTGAAAACATGTCTTAACCTCTGACTGGACAGTGGTTGTTGGACTCAAATCATTCAAAAGCTAAATTACAACACTCATAATATGAAGAAAAAAGATGTTACTTTGTGGAGTCAGGTTTGTAGTTGCCTTCTTTTCTTGATCGTTGGAACAAACCACATGGTTCGGTTAACGTGAGTGATGGAAAGACCGACAGCCCTTAGCCGCAGAAGAAAGACCAATTTTCGAAACACTGAAGACATCTGGGTTATCCTAACAGCTGCTTTATGGCTCAGTTTTAGGGTACGGCAGTACCTATGTATGGAAGCTCAAGTATTACTCCAGAAATTTCCACTGTAGCTGACTGCAACAGTGTAAACACATGTTGGTGCCAATGAGCGAGCAAGAGCTCCTCAACAAACGTTTACAAGCAAAGCCACACCCAGGATAAACCTGGCTGTGATCATGATCTCTGTCACAAAATGGAAAAAGACATCTCCATAATGCAGACACAGGGTTGGGCGATATGGAACAAAATCTTATCACGCTAATTTTTTCCATATACTTGTGTTAATGTAGTGTTCTTATGTGCAAACATTATTTCTTCTGCACAAAACAGATTTTACTTGCTCGTACACTCATCCTGTGCCACTGCACTTAACTTATTACGTTTCATAAAAACCACTACAGTGAAAAGGTGAATATAATGTAATATATTAATTAATACAAATTATTTGAATTATATTGTTTTATTCTATTGCCTTTTTATATTTCTTTATTCTCGTGTCTACCTCACTCTGACGTGCCTGCTGCTGTAACAACCTAACTTGATGTGGGTTTATCTGTATTCCAGCCACATGATTGGTTTCAGCGCAGCACTATTCTCATTCTCATTGTTCGTGTTGTCAAAACATGGAGGGGATGAGTTCATAACATGCATTATATCGACGTGTCTTAAATTTCTATCGAGGAAAAGTTATAACGTGATAATTATCAATATCGTTATATCGCTCAGCCCTATGCACAAGACATCTCTGTAGCGTTGTGGTGAAGCGACAACACCCAAGTGAAATCCTATGATGAATTCTACGTTAGTTGCTTTCTTTCTGAAATCTATGAGATGACACTGTTGACAACGAGGCACAAATCTATCTAAGACCAAGTAGCACTAGAAAGGTCACTATCTTAGGGCCTAACCGTGATAATTAGGCCTTGTTATTCATAGACAAAACTTACTTGGGAAGCAAAACTTCCATTGTGTTAACGCATATCTTCTTGACATTTAATCATCTCTGGGCTTCTCACTAAAACCTGAATAACTCTGGGAGACAGAAGTCTATTTAAGTATAGTTGTTGACTTTAAACTACAGATAGTATAAATAACATGCAACTGTAAGGTAAGTCAAGTTTTAACTTGAAAATGTATTTACATCTTTGAAACAAGCCGCGAATGTAATCTACTTAAAGCTAAACTCAATGTCTGTAATTCAAAGGTTGCTAATTCCGTGCATTTTCTATTTAATAAGTCCTAATACCTGGAGAGACCACCGTGCCGTCCTTGTTCCTGTCTCCTTGTTTCTTGCGGGCTAACATCTCCTGGAACTGCTGCTCCCTTTTCTCTGAAATCCTCTGGTTGTACAAATCCAGCTGCAACATAAATACAGATGTCTGGTCAAGCGTTCATGTGAAGCAGGTAAAACACAGATGTGTCTGTCTACATCAAGGCTGCCCCCAACCAAACAATTTCCCATATCGAGAAGTTCAAGTTCAAGTCATCAGAAAATAAAGTTTTATTTATACTTAATTTTCGCAAAGTGTCTCATTCATTCACCCATTTGGGATGAAGTTGACCATTCTAACCCTAACCCTCCTTATACATCAGAACAATGTTATCAGCTATCTGTACTGTCTAATGTTACAGCGAGCACCCATGTGGCTAACGCTAGGGAACTTGTATATTTCAAATGGTTGGCCCCGACAATGTCATGGTCAATGACAGGCAGATGTTTGCCTGCAGTTTTCATACCACCCTCTTGGGTCATCTAGTTTTCTATCTTTCTGAATTACTGACAGCGGATACATCTCCCATTGATGCTCCAAGGCAACAAGAATCAGTTATTGTTTCAGGAAATGTATTTCAGTTGCCAGCAACCTCTTGCAGTTCATCAAAACACACACCCTTGTTATTGATATCTCTTAATTTTCATTCTTGAGAACAAGTACCAGTACTTGTATACTAATATTGGAGGTTTTAGTAAATGAGTACTATGGCTGATCATACCTTCTCCCTCTGCTTTGCCTTGATGTCATCCTCTGTGTCTGCTGTGGTCTGAGGACTGGAGGCTGATGGAGACTCTGTGGGTAAACTGAACTGCACTGATTTCACTGGTTTGGATGAAGCCAGAGACTTAACTGTCTCTATGACCTTCAGGCACCTGGCTACTGTTGTAGAGATGGCTGATTGGTCATCACCAGCAGGACATGATGATAGTGGTGTCTGTGTTATCGTGGCGCTGGTTAAAGTCTGTGGAGGACTGGAGTTATTGGCTGTAGAAGGCTGGCCAATAAAAGAAAAGACTTTATGATTGGAGGGTGGAACAAAAGGAGGTTGTCCAGAGGGGCGTCGTGGAGGAAGGCCAGGAGGCGGACCTGGAGGAGGCTGTCCAGAATGCTGTGAAGAATGTCCAGGAGGAGGACCAGGTGGAGGTCCTGGAGGAAATCCAAATCTCTGGGGTGGTTGACCAGCTGTTGGAGTACCTGTGTTGGCGGTTGTGGAGCTCTGTTCTGGAGGAACGTGGATGGTGACTCCAAGTGGCCAGTTTATAGGTGCAGGTGGACATTGGTATTGAGCAGGCGGGGGCCCAGGAGGTGGTTTGGGAGAAGTGGTTGAGAGGGTACTCCCCATTGTCTTGGTAAGGCTCTGCAACTGTTGCGCCTTCTTAAGCGCCTCCAGCTCCTGCTGGTCCAGGAATTCTTCATACTCTGAGACAGCTTTACACTCTCTGCTGAGTGGCTCCAAACTGGAGGATCTGACAGGAGAGGGTGTGTGGATGTGATCGGATTCAACAGAACTTAATCTACGTGTTTGCAGTTGTTCTCTTGAATCCTCTCTTTCTGTGGATGAGGACTTCGAGCCGTAGATTTTCTCCTGAGCTCGGCTCGCTAGCTTGGACATGTCTCCTGTACTCAACTTCAGACCAATCGTACGAAGAAGACTCTGGATCTTGTCGTAGGGTTCTGTCTTGCTCTTTAATTCCTCACTTGTTCTCTCTAGTGATGCATGTTTAGGACTTGGTTGTTTCTTTTGCCCTTCTGGAGCTCGACTGCTGCTGGGTTGATCTTGAGCCAATCCCACAATCCGAGAGAACCCACCACCATCTTGAAGTGCCCGCTCATGAGGCAGTAAGTCATCATTAACATGAATTGGTTCTGATTTCTTTTCATTGCCCACCTTTTTATTGAGCATGTCAAGGAAACGGTCCAGGGGTGGTTTCTCAGCTGGAGGTGGCGTTGTGTTCTTCAGATTTGGCGATGGGCTTCTAGGAGGTGGTTCTGTGGGAGAAGGAGGTCTGAACGAAGGTTGGGAAAATGAAGAATGAGTCAGGGAGGGTTGGGTGGAGGCAGGTGACAGTGTAGACGGCGATGGATCATGGTGTCCTGGAGACTGGCTCCGGTTTACAGGTCGATACTGATCACTGTAAGGTTGGTCCGCACGTGCTGGGTCATGGCAGCGATCGTCGTAGGGTTCATCATAAACATCATAGCGATCAGTGTAACGGTGGCTGGCAGACAGAGGGGGACCACATGATGGTTCAACATAGTGTCGACTTACATAAGGGCTGTCATCGTATGGATGTTTGCTGTATGGACGATCACTGTAAGGGCGATCAGTGTAGGGGCGGCTGGGGTACAGATCACCGCGCTCACTGTACTGCCGATCTTGGTAAGGACTGTATGGTCGATCATAATATGGATCATCATAGGGCTGAGGAGGACGATGGTGGTGCTCAGGTCCTTCGGGTCGTTTCTTCAGGATGGACCGGACTGGTTTGTATTCAGCAAGCGGCATGGCAATCCTGCCATGGTCATAGTCAATGCAGGTCCTCTGTCCAGGCTCCAATCCTCTGGGGTCTATTTCCACCAGTGACTTTTTGTAGGCAATCATTTCATTCAGCTCCTCCAGTTCTCGCTTCTTCCTCGCCAGCTCGTCATCCATGACTCCACGTCTGGGAGATGGGCTCAGTTCCCTCCTCCTCTTGTGACCTTCCTCACGCTCTCTGCTGGTTTTGCTCCTCTTCTTGAAGGCCTTTTCCTTGCTCCTATCCCTGCTCCTACTGTGACTCCTGCTGCGGCTCCTGCTTGAGCTCTTGCTTCGGCTTTTCGTACGACTTTTGCTTCGCCTGTACCTGCTGCTTTTACGGTCACGGCCGGGACTGGTGCTGCGTCTCCTTTTGATGATGCGTCCAAACTGGTCTCTGGCCGGACTCTTGCTCCTGCTTTTACTCCTGCTCCTGCCATATCGACGCCGACTGGCGCTGTGATCCCGTCTGCCAATACCAGTCTTACTGTCCTGCGCTCTAAGACTTTTCACCACCGCCTTCAGCTTGTCTGTCTCTGGTTTTTCCTTCCTGAAATGTGAACGTGATTATTCCATGTTTGGGTTAGGGGTTATTATTATCATTATTATTATTATTATTATTATTATTATTATTAATAATAATAATAATAATAAATAATAATAATTGTTATTATTATTTATTATGAATAAATAATGATAAAATAATAAAGGAAGCAATGACTCACTCAGTCTCTTCTGAAGCTTTTGTCAGCTTTATGGTCATCTACCAGAGGACACAAACAAATATTAGGAAAAACCTTACCTGTAATTTAAGTCAAAACATTGTAAATGCAAAACACAGCTTCATATCAATGAACTAATATGGAAGATGTGTTAATTTCAATATTTTGAACATAAATGGCATCATGCAAAAGAAACAGGAAACATTATTTTACACATCTGGAAAGAAAATCTAATTAACAAAAAACCTTAAGAGTTCTCTCTTAATTTCTTCTCTGTATTTGTATATATATAAAAAATTCGTACTTTTCCTTTGTTTGCTCCGACACCACCAAGTTTGCGAACAGGGAGGAAAACGCTCTCTGTATGACGTTTGACCCTGATGGCCTGAGTCCCCCCCTCTGCCGTCTCATGCTTGAAGAAACAGTTAGTTAGTTATGACTCAGAAACATTGAAGATTACACATATTGAACGATCCAGGAAACTCGATTTAACCGTACGTTGTCTCATTGATCTAAAACTGTCTCAACAGATTAGAGAAAGTGAAGGAGTGAAGCTTTATTAAAATAATCAAGTTTATTATATTATAGTAACATTGTTACACTTCACTGACAGCTCAAAATATTAGAAATGTTTTTTAAATACTTTTACCTGACACATACGTGTCTATGTTGTTTTTGTTGTTAATATCCTGTTAATTTACAATTGTATTGTCAGTTATTTTTATGGTATATATATATATATAATTATTAGCCTATTTGTTCATTAGTTTGTTTGTTTTACAATATTATGGTCATGTCTGCCAATAAAGCTTCATTGACTTGAATATAAAACTTGTTTTCGAATCACATGACTATTATGTCAATCAGTGCTCACTTATCCTTTACATTCAGAGTGAGAGTTCTGATTTACCACGGCAGTAATAAACACAGGCTACCTACCAGTGCCAAGGTAACTTCAGTGTCCATTAAATCTAATCTCTCACTAACTTTAGAATCTTTGATGTTTCCTGTTTTTCACCTGTGTGACGTTGAGGATTTCTCTAGTTTTCTCAGTGTAGCCTAAAGGAATATAAATGATACTTCAGAGTCTAACTGTGTCTCTCTTTAAAAAAAATATATAAATGAATCATCACTGGGTCGAACTGCTTCTTTCTTTAATTTGCAGTCGTTTCATTGTGTTAAGAAACTGTTGAATGGTTCACACACTCCAACAGACGTGGAGACATTACTGTGGCAATGCAGGGTCATTGCAGTTCTATAGCTGACCACTGATTTGTAAGACTGGTAATTGGGTGGCACTGTGTCATGCTCTGCCCACATGAATACTTAATATTCAGCATAGAAAAATGTAATGACAAATTTCATTTATTTTGATGTAAGACGTTTTAAGGAGCTGCGGGAACACTGGAATCTTCAGATTAGTTGACTCCGTTATCAGACGACTCACCGGAACAACGCTGAACTCAACCTTTTCGTTCAGCTCCAGTTTCTTCTTCTCGATCACCTCAGCCATGCGGAAGAAGAGCTGTGGGTTCTGACTGCACTTGATCAGTCCAGAATCGGCAGAGAACTCGATCACAATGCCCTGGTTAGAAAAACGTCAGACACATTAACGGGGAAAACCCATCACGCTGTTGTAGTGGAAAAATGACTTAGTGTTGTGGAAAATAACTAAGTGTGGTTAAAACCTATTTTGTAGTTGAAGAGTAACCCTTTGCATACCTGTCTAAGACTTTTATGACCTGGAACCTGTATGACCTTTCTATTACTTATTGACTGTCCAAGAACCTAATGGAAACGTATGCAAATCAGTTTCCTGTGCTTTAATTCCTGTCGTAAACTGCGCCTACAGAACCAGTCTGAATTGCCTCGGACAAACAGCCTTAGTCCTCCTATATAAGATCCTTGCATTTGACTGTTCTCCATCTTCACTCTGAGATCCCTTGTGACTCTCTGTGTTGATCCTTTCTGCAGAAAGCCCCTATTGAAATACACAAAGACAAATTTGGTGTTCCAGCCTCTTGTATTTTTAGATTTCCATCACACTGTTCTCAATCATTACTGGATCGACAGCTTTTCTCAAGTTCTCCAACTGTTCAGGTTTGATACTCAGAATGACTCAGAACTTGACTTGTCTTCGGTTTGTAAATCCAAAATGACAACCCAGAGTTAGGACCAGGACGCAGAGCTGCAGTCCTACACACTTCTCTGCCCTCCCTTTAGATCAGTCACACAACCACAACCCCACAGAGACTTCTCTCTGATTACCCTTGATCAAATGACCACAATAATCTCATCATCTAAACTCACAACTTGTATCTTAGATCCCATTCCTATAAAAGGTACTCAAAGAAATTCTGCCCCTAATTAATATCACTTTACTGAATACAATCAATCTTTCATTATCATCAGGATATGTACCACAGTTCTTTAAACTAGTTGTAATCAAACCCCTTCTCAAAAAGTAAGTACGGTAAGTAGAAGTAATCTGAAGACTTTCAGTCTGGGTTTCGAGCTCATCGCAGCACAGACAGTTAGATCTCAGTGCAGCATTCGACACTATTGATCACAAGGGTTAGGATTAGTAGAGACTAGAACAGTTAATTGTCATTAAAAGAACCGCCCTGACCTGGTTTGAATCCTGGTTATCAGATTCAGATCCAATTTGTTTATTAATGATGAGTCATCAGTGCACACCAAAGTTAACCACAGTGTTCCACAGGGTTCTGTGCGCGGTCCAATTTTATTAGGGGTTAGGGTTAGGTTTACCCTAACCCCTTCTCATCAATGTAGTAAATCCTGTTGATGTGTTCAGTTCCATCAGCATTTATTGTCCTTGTGTCCTGGGAGAGGATCCTCACATGTGACTGAGCTTTATTCACTGGTCACAAAGTTTCTCTGTAGTTTGACTCTTGTTGAGTGAAGAACAGAGGACGTTGCTCCTTGTTAACATCTATGAGACAAACTGGGATTGGTTTATTGATGTTTGTAAATCTTACATGTCGACGTTGTTCTGTCGACTCTTCGAAGGAGTCCGGGAGAATCTCCACAAAGGTTGCTCGCTCCTCTTTGGTCTCTCGATTGGTGGCGATGTTGAAACGCACCTTCACAGATCAGACAGGGACATTTTAAATGAAGGAAAAAAAGCTGCTGGTTGAGTACAAATACTTAGTTACTCTACAGACATTTTAACATCTGAACTTTCTACTAGTTACATTTTTGGAACAGAGTCGTACTTTTGCTTTAATGTGTTTCAGGGGAATTATACGTTTTTTTATTCTGTATTATAACCTAAATGGACAATGACACAGAAAAGATGATACCTTGTTGTGTATCTATCAGTGCAGATCACACACAGACTTGCATAAAAGGAGAAACATAGGAAAATGAGGAATGAAAGAATATCCCTTATAACGACAATAAAGAGGAAGTAACAAATCTGCATATCTGAAATACGTAAAGAAAATGTCCACATTTCATCTTCCTTGGATATTTTTCATTTTCACAAATGTTTTCTTACTTTTACCTGGTTTTATTTTACAGTTTTTATTTCATTTTAAGTCAGAGTGATTTAAGTGAAATAATCTTTGAACTAGGGGTGGACGATAAACTCGATGTAACGCGGCTTGTACAACGTGCGATGTATAAAATGACTATATCGCGACAATTGAGTATAAATTTTCATGTGACTGTTTTTGCTTCTCTCTCCTCATGCCCCTCTCACAGCTGACTGCTCACTCCCCCGCCCATCCAGAAAACTCTTGTGCACATGCGTATTTTAGTATCAGGAGGGAAGAGACTCAGAGCACGAGAGAAAGAAAGAGAAGAGTCCAGAGTTTACAAGAGTTCAGAGACGGTTATTGACGGTTTGTTCATATTGCTTGTGAACTCTGAACCCAACGAATCAGTTTACAAATGATGAACGTGAGCAGCGTTCACTCCAGAGAGAGTGGACGTTTGTGTGTGTGTACGTGTGCGAGCTCGCTCTTGTGTGAGGGGGTTTGAGTTTAACCATAACTTTAACCGTAAACCTAATTCTAACCTTAAAACCAAGTCTTAACCCTCAAACAGCACTTTGAATTTGTGAGGACCAGCCAACATGTCCTCACAATGATATTGAAGCAAAATTGGCCTCATAACTGTAGAAAGACAAACACACCTTGTCTCCGTCCAGCATGGTGGCAGACGACAGCAGGTCTCTGGGACTGAAAGGAAGTTGTTTCTGTTGACCATCAACCGTCATCACCAGTCGACCCATGTCCTGTTGAGGTTTGACTCCGCCCCTGATGTCAGTTGGCTGATCCTTCTTCACCTCCACCTTTCCCTTCTCTCCATCAGCTTTTTCTTCTGCCTCTTCTTTCTCATCTTCATCCGTTTTCTCAACTTTTATTTTCACCTACACCAGAAAACATCTGGATTTAATGTGACTGTATTAACATCTTTGCAGTACTTACACTTTGATTTTTTACCTGAGCAAGGAGCGTTTGTCCGTCCTCAGAACCTCGTCCTCCTGCTTCTGCTGATCGCGTCGGTTCCTCCGGCTCCTTCTTCACCTCCTTACGAGGGATTTTAGAAATGGCTCGGAGGACGGTTCCTTCGAATCGCTCCTTGCTGATGTCGTCCATGGAGCCAGGGTGTCTCATGGTGAAGCCGAGCGGCGTCCACTGCAGAAAGAAAACCTCCGTCAGCCGCTGCTTGTTCATATCATCAAGGGTTAGGGTTAAATAAAAATTTTAAATAAATCTTACTGGTTTCAATTTTACTTTCTAACAGATCTGTTAAACGAGGCAATGAGCGGGTTCAAGCTCTCGTGGTCAATACAAGGAAGCAGCTCAGCTGCCAAAATTCAAATGAAAAGAGGAATAACAGGTTTCAGGCTTCATAATGCTGGTTTACTAAGTGAGAACAGTCTCTCGTCCCATCATTTTATTGCATGGAGTGGTGCGATAATTACGCACTCAAAGTTGTGCCATTCGTCCATCCTTCATTGGAATTGTACGAAACTTGTTGAGCATGTATAGGAGACAGATTTAACTCTTTCCAGTCAGTTTGATAAGAATATGTCAAAAGCATCATGAGTTATAGTTTTTTCTTCATTTAAATAAAACAAAGTTATATAAGAAGTTTTGCTAGATATTAGATATTTGCTAGATACTAGATATTTGCTAGATAAGTTTTGCTTGAATATTAATTCACATTGACGTCGTCTCGTTCTCACCTTGTCTTTGGCGGATGCCAGCGCCGCCGCCACATCCTCCTTCTTCCTCCTTTCGGCCTCTCTCTCTTGCTCCTCCTCCTCCCTCCTCCTCCTCTTCCTCTCATCCTCCTCCTGTTTCTTCTTCTCCTCCTCACACTTCTTCTTCTTCTTCTCCTCTTCCTCCCGTCGCTTCTGCTCCTCCAGGATTTTGTCCTCCACCCTCTTCGTCCTCCGCAGCCTGATCGCTCTCTTCTTCATCTTCACCTGCAACACAGAGATGGTGAGTGAAGCTCATCACTTTCTGTCCCTTGTCTCCGGTGGCTCTGGTTGGACGGAGCCTCACTCACCAGGGTGGTGGTGAACTCCACCTGCTTGTGGATGTCGCTGCTGTTGAACTCGCTGTCGCTGAAGTTCTCACAGACGTCAAAGGGAAGCTCTTCGTGGTCGTCAGCGTTTACAATTCCTTCTTCAGAGCCAAGATAAGTGATGATGCCCTAAAATCACCATTGATTATTAGAACAGATGATAATTAGTTCTCTCACTCCACCTCAGACGTCTCTGGTGACGCTGGTGTGTGTGCCTGCATGTGTGTTTATGTGTATGTATCTGTAGTTGCTTTCAGACCTGCACTCTGGAGATCCTCCACAGTTTCTCCAGAGGGTTGAAGCAGAGAGCTTCAAGACTTTCTGCTAAAAACAAATCTGGATCCGATTCTCCAGAGAACCTCCAGAGGTCATGTGTGAAAACAGCTTGTGTGTGTATTGTTCTGTGTGTGTATGTGTGTTACCAGCTGTCTTGTCTCTTTTGTGTAGCTGAAGGTGAAAGGGATTTTGGGTTTGATGTTTGCCGCTCTCTTCTTTCTTGTTGCCATGTCGACCAGCAGGTTGATCAGCACATGGTCATTCTTCAGGAGCGTCACGCCACAGTCCCGGTGGCTGAAGGTCACGTTGGTCCTAACGGGGCCGATGTTGGCGTGGATCTGTCCCGGGTAACCTGGCAAGACGGGCTAAGAAGAGAGCAAGAGCCATCAGGATGTTAAATAGCAGCACCGCAGTTAAAAATTATATCACTCGTCAGGGTCGTCACTCACCGTGGGCTCGATGATTGGCTGACTGACGATGCCCTCATACAGCTCCGTGTCCAGCCACATGTGGGGCCCCAGCTCGGGATTGGCTCTTCCTCTGGACGTCTTCATAAACTCTCTGTTGCTCTCATTGTTGCTGTTTTCAACCTCAGAGTCCTCCGTGGCTGTGGAGAGCATCAGGAGGAGCGGCTCCTTCACACGGCGGATTCTGACAGCGTGCTTTCCAGTAATTAGCTGATCAAGCACATTTAAACTTGTCAAAGTGATCAACCAGGAGTAACCATGACAACAAACCCTACAACACATTAAATATGAAAAGTTTTGATGACTCATTATTTAAAATCAAACAAAAAAAATCATAACATAGGGTTAGGGCTAACCCTATGCAGCAGACAGAGACAGGAAGTGACTTATTGACTCTGCTGCAGAGGTCACGTGATCATGTTTACATCACCTGACACCGTCGTCAGCTCTGATCACCAAACTCTCTTCACATCTTCGTCTGTGTCTTCTACGTGTGAGTCAGCACTTTTCACCAGAGATTTGTTTTTGTTTCTTCATGTTTGTGTCACGTGTTAGAAGCTTCTCACCCCCCCACTCACTCAGTGAATGATCCTCTGCTGTGTTCACACTTCCATTTCTCCTTGATTTTTACAGACTTTATACCAGGAGGTCAGGAGGATAAACTCTGTAGAAACTGTGGAGCCTCTGACTCTGACATTTGCGTTTACACATGCACCTCCTCCGGGAAAAAGTACAGAGGAACTCCGGAGTTCAGTGCTTGTCTGAAAGCAGCTTCTGTAATGTGTTTGCTGAATTTAATATTATTTAAATACCAAAAGTAGGGATGGGCGATATGGACAATTATCACGATAATCTTTTTCATATGAGTCAATATCAATATATCGTGATATAAATCAAATATCCAGAAAATAAATGTTTTGCACATTGTACAATGTTCTTCTTACATCCGCACAAAACAGATTTTACTTGCTCGTTCAATCATCCTGTGCCACTGTGCTATACTTATAACGTTTCATACAAACCACTACAGTGAAAAGGTGAATATAATGTACATACTCACCATTTGTTTAATTTAATTTTATTCTATTGCCTTTTTATATTTCTTTATTCTCGTGTCTACCTCATTCTGACGTGCCTGCTGCTGTAACAACTGAATTTTCTCAGTGTGTGGATCATTAAAGTTTTATCTTATCTTAATACAAATGAGCATCACCGAGGCGCATGACTCTGCTGGTCAACATGTTTTCATTCCACTCACTTTAACCCTGATGTTACTTCTCGTGTTGTGTAGCAGGTTTAAACATGCCTCTCATAAACTCTAAAGAATCAAATAAACACAAAGTAAACATCAGTCCTGTTTATTGTTAAAGTGTAAAGTGAGTGCAGGTCAGAGGAGGAAACAGACTCTGACAGAGACTGGATCTTTAATGAGCGTCTGTGCTGATCCTGAAGCAGCTGTGCTTATAATTATTCAGCGGTGGAAACCCCCTGAAACTATGAACGCAGCAGAAAACATGATTATGTTCAGTCACTGTATCAGTGCAGAGTCGTCCTCCTCTCTGCAGGAGCCCAAACATTAACACATGTGATGCTCCTCCGCTCTGTGCCGTGTGCGTCAACCTAACTTGATGTGGGTGTAACTCTATTCCAGCCACATGATTGGTTGGGCTAGGCACTATGCTCATTATCATTGGCTGTTCGCGTTGTCTGTCAAAACATGGATGGAATGTTACCCTCACCACAAGCAATGTAATCAGAGTACTATATTGTAAACGTGTGGACAGGTACAGAGGAGACACTCCTCACCGTGACGACGCTGAACTCAACCTCCTCGTTGATGTCCTCGGTGGTGAACTCCACATCACTGAAGTTTTCCTTGATGTCGAAGGGAAGCTCGTCGTGTTCGTCAGACTTGATGATGCCTTTGTTATCTTTTAGGCTGATGATGACACCCTGAAACACATGGGATTAAAATAAACAACAGACGAGAGTGTGTGTTGGTAAGTTACAGTTCTGGAACCATAACCCTAACCCTGACATTGTCAGCTCTGACCTTCTCCCTGGTCTCGTTGGTGTGGCTAAAAGTGGCAGGTATTTTGGGTTTGATGTTGGTTGCTCGCCGCTTCTCCGTCACAATGTCCATCAGCAGGTTGATGAGCACCTGGTCATTCTTCAGCAGCGTCACCGCGCTATCCTTCCTGTCAAAAGTCAGGTTGGTCCTCAGAGGTCCGATGTTCACGTGAACCTGACCTGGGTACTGACGCTCGCCGGGCTACAAACACACAAACAACGGCATCAGTGACAGGGAGTAAAGGAAGACAAGGACAAAGACAAGAAAAAACTACCTGAGGCTCCACGATTGGCTGAGTGACGACGGCCTCGTAGATCTCTGAGTCCACGTTCTCCGTCCCACCTGGCGCCACTTTAACATCAGTTGCTATCAGACTGTTCTGCACAGCCAAACAACACACGTTACAAATACAATAACACAACATTATTGCAGACACAACACAACATTACAAACACACATAAAAATAATAAAACCTTTTAAATTCAGAACCTTCATTTCATGTAACATGTATGAAAACAGCTGACATGTGTGACATTCTGCTCCTGAGTTATAGAGATGGTCAAAGTGACCTTTGTCCCCCCCCCCCCCCCCTTACCTTCTCCTTACAGCCGGTAAAGTGAACCCTGACCCCGGGCGTCATGGCTTTGGGGTTTCCAAAGAAAGCTTCGAAGCTGAAGATGAACTTCTCAAGATCTTCTCTTTCGATGTAACCGAATGTCGGCTGAAGAACCAAGATTAACAGATCAAATGAGGTCATCGATCGGTCAGAAGAGAAAAGTCTTCTGATAATCAAAAATCAATAACAGCAAATAAGGTTCAAGTGACATTGTGTGAGATTCCGGTTCAGACTTTCCACAACCAGTTACATCCACACTATCACACCTGAAAACATACGACACATGACCATTCATGTAAACAGGAAGTAGATTGTCTCCTCTGCAGTTGGTCGCTTAGTTACAGAAAATCCTGTTGTCAGTGATTCTTACCCCGATGAAGGAGATGATCCCTGTCGACCTGCCAGGAGGAGGCCTGAGGACACACACACACACACACACACACACACACACACACACACACACACACACACACACACACACACACACACACACACACACACACACACACACACACACACACACACACACACACACACACACACACTCTTAAGATTCACATGCTAATGAACTGGCTGCATCTTCTTCAACACATCTTCTCTGATAAACACTTACTTGTCAAACGTGCGTTTTCCCAGCAGGCCGAGCGCCCTGGCAGCCTTACTGGGTTCAGGTTTAGGTTTCAGAGTGGGGGCAGTGGCAGCAGGTGTTTTTGTGTCAGTGGGTTCCTCTGTGGATTCTTTTGTGTCACCTTGAGTGGACTCAGTGGGCGGAACTGAAATCAGCGCTTTAATCTGAGAAAAACATCATTAAAAAAACAAGGAAGTAAAAATTAATAAAGATTTATACTAAAAGTTTTAAGCCTGGTCCTGTCTGTACTGACCCACTCAGGCTGGTCGGGCGGAGGGTTGGGCATCGGATCCTCCAGGATCGTCTGAAGATGCAGAGAAAAAGAAGAGTTACTGAACGCAACAACGCAAGTGCAGGTCTGAAAGCAACTACAGATACATACAACATGACCAGATAATTCTCCTTCAAACGCCGTCACTGACAAACAATATTTACATTGTTTCTAGAAAGTTATGTTCACATATAAAACATTTGTTCACTCGTTAACATGAGTCTGAACTGGTTCTGAGTGTTGAATCTAAATCAGACGGGACGATCCATGGGGCTCACCTCTCCTGCCCAGCCAGGAGGAGGGAAGGCCGGGAACCCGTAGGGAGGGACGCATCCTGGAGGAGGCACTGGAGGAACTGCCATCGGTGCGAAGGCTGCAGGGTCCGGAGGAGGCATCGCCACGGGGGGTGGGGGAGGCATGCCCCGAGGAGGTACAGGTCCGGGAGGACCAGCCTCAGGTCCCCACGGCTCAGGAGGACCTTCGGGACCCCAGCCTGGGTGTCCCCAGCCAGGAGGAGGGGGAGGCCGGTCAGGTCCCCAGTCTTCGGGGTGTAAACGTCTCCAGTCTTCGGGGTGTAAACGTCTCCAGTTTTCGGGGTGTCGATGTCTCCAGTCTTCTAGAGGAGGCAACCAGTCGTCGGGATGAGGCCCCCATCCCTGTGGCGGTCCTCTTGGTCCCCAGTCGGGATGGGGAGGTCCTCTCAGATCCCAGTCAGGTGGCGGGGGGCCCCATACTCCCGGAGGCGGAGGCCCCCACTCATCTGGCGGCCGAGGCCATCCTTCAGGTGGCGGTGGGCCCCAGCCTCCCAGTGGAGGAGGGCCCCAGCCCCCAGGCGGAGGAGGGCCCCAGCCAGGTGGACCCATGTCGAAGGGAGGCCCGTCTTCGCCTGGGGGTCCCATCGGGGGTCTCTTATCCCGTCCCATCCCCACAAAACCGCTCCGTGAGCTAACAGCGGCTAATGCGACCAACGATCCCGGTTCAGAGTCAAACTCATCGGTTAACCCGACTCCGACGTTTCCTTCAGTGTTTAAACTTCACAGAAACTTCGTTCACTCAAATAAACGTCGACATTTAAAACAGAAAATTTACCATTTCCCCCCAAACTCCGACAAACACAAACACGCCAATGCCTGTTCTACTTCCGGTTTCCGATTTCAAACTCGGTTTGGGGTATCTGCTGCCACCACCAGGCAGGAGGACGAAACTACAGCGTCCTGTTGCTGACGGTAGTACAGGAACAGATGATCTTGAGGCCACGTGGTATAAAATAAACACAGTAAAACACAAGTTAAACTCCACAGATCAAAGTGTCCATTAGAAGAACCAGTGGTTGTGAACCAGTTTCTGCTTTGGTGTAAATCAAAGTAACAACAGGTTCAATGGAGGCAGAAGCAAGACGAGCCCCAAACAGGGAACGTCTTTAATGTGGTGTCCACAGACAGCTGCTCTCTGCTGCTCCTTCCTGACTCCTTCTAGTTCTGGTTCTGCTCCTCCTCACTACTGGTAGCATGAGGCGCTACCTGCAGCTCCATCAGACTGCACAGGTAGGGAGATACACGGTAGTCGAAAACAAATCAACAGCACACATCATGCCTGTTCATACATTTTGTGTCTGAGAAACAAACGTAGCTTTAATGAGTCGAATCAAACAGTTTGTAGTTATTAAAAAATGTCAAAGGTCACAAACAACAACCTGAGGAGCGAGAAAAAAAACAAACAAGTAAAGAAAGAACCCCAAAAAAGATCATTCTATCAGAGGGGAGAGTTCTCACACACACACAAAGAAAACGTAATGAATAGTTTAGTAAATGTGTTTATATTGTCGACCTCAACCGCAGCTTTCATCTCAAAGGTTCACAAACGGAATTCGGTTCTTTGTTCCTGTTCACGTTCTCTTCACCCGTGTTTCAGTTCAGTGGCTGAAACCTTTGGAAGCTGCATTTGAAGACAGATTGAGACTGTCAGGAGAAAACTGCACATTTAATAAGAGATGGTTTAACAAGGATAGTTTCCTTGTTGTCCTCAGAGACACACGTGAGGATCCGTCTCCCAGGACGGACACAGTGAAGAGATGTCCCGTGGAACAGAGAACATCAGAAAGATCAGAGTATTTACAGCTTTGATTAGAATAAACACTTTGTAGCAGAACTGAAGGTCAATGAACTGATGGATTATTGTGATGGTCGAGTATCTGAGGAGACGTGTTATATATCAAGCATCTTGTTGTGATCATAGTCCACGATGGTTTCTGTCATTTCAGGTCGTTCTTCTCTCTCTGATCAGTTTGGTTTGAATTAGTTATTTGATGATATAAAAACAGGTGGAGACGATGAGATGATTGACAGCTGACACTGACTCATGATTGGTCAAGAGCGTGGATCTGCGGGACCTCTCCACAATCACTACTGCTTGATTCTGATGAATACAAATATTTGCCTTACCTCATTTTCTCTGTCGTCCGAGTGAAGTAAAGGTGAAGTTACAGGAAGAGAAAGACAGACATCTAATGATCAATGAGCTCGTCCTCAGATGGAGACAGAGGTTCAACCGTGTCTGATGAAAGAGTCACTACAATACAGACTAACACGTCCACTCGCTCACTGTGAAGGTTCCAGACATTTTCCTGCTGTATTCTCATATTTCACCAGGAGGCTGCAGGAAAAGTTCCAGAAAATCTCCAGAGACACTGACTTAGACATTTGATGTCACATACAGAACATTTGAGGGACATGTCAGTTCAGTTGTGTTTCAGTTCAGTGAGCAGTATGACACAGTCAGAGCTCAACACATTGATACTTTGTTTTACAACACATGAAAACCACTTCATCGCTCACAGAGCCCAACAGAATTAATCACCATTTGTGGCTGCAGAGGGCGCTGATCAGAAACAGCTGCAAAGTGTTGTTTAAAGATTCTATGGGTTTTAAATAAAGATGCTCTTTCCTTTTAAAGTGAGTGTCACAGGAGGACATTAATAAATCAATGTAGAAAAACACAGCTCATGCGTCGGGACTTTAATTTGATATAACTGAATTATTAGACACATTAATCCAGCATTTCATTAATGACTTTATTTACAGGATGAGGTCAAACTGATTTACTCCCGCGACACAATCCTCACACGGTTTCTTCAATTATCTCAAAGAAAAAGTGAGAAGATTTACTTTTTATTCATCTTCTCTTGCAAGATCCAGAGCCTTTTATAAAATATGGAGAGGGGAGGGATTCAAACAAAAACACAGATGCATATCCCAGCCCCTCTTTGAAATCTGTAACGAGACTGAAAGGAGTTTCCTGTTGAAACAAGTCAATTAGCTGTTCGTAGTTTTCTTCAGTCGACTGTTCGCCACTGCTTGATTTTCCTTTTCAAAACGAGCTCGAGTTCAGAATTAGATTCTTTCTGAAACTGATCCAAACCATCAAAAATCAATGAACTCAAAGCGATAAACCTTGGATTTTGGAAAAGTAAAAAATGTGGTGTACAGTCATGTCCTGGGTCTATTTCTTCTTTTTCTTGCTCTTCTTCCCTCCCTCTCCCTGCTGAGAGCTGCTCTCTCCTCCCCCACTCTTCTGGGTCCGAGTCTTTAATTTAGGGATCATCTCCGCAACGTAAAACATCACATCTTTACCTGAGGAAATAAAACACATCACATCTTTACCTGAGGAAATAAAACACATCACATCTTTACCTGAGGAAATTAGAAAAAAAAAAACAATACATTTTCTGTTTCTCCAGCTTAGTTCCTAAAATCTGACAAATTCCTCTTCCCACATTAAACCGTTAAGGATCCTTCAGACTCAACAACAACAACAGGAACATGTGGGAACATCCAGGCGAGGGGCGGAGCCTGTAGAGCAGCAGGAGGCGGGACATGACGTATAAACTCTGCTGTGGAAAGATCAGTGTTGTTGTTTCCAGCTCGTCCACACCGGCGTCGGCCCTCATCACCAAAAGATCTGGAACCTCCTCGTGTTTCCAAGTTGACGTCTTCGTCTTCTACGTGTACGGCTCCTCTTCTTCATCCTGAGATGTTTGTGTTCTTCCAGTTTCACGTCCGTCACGTGTTAGAAACCTCATCAACACGTCCACTCGCTCACTGGGAAGCTTCCACACATTGTCCTGCTGTTTCCTCACATGGACTCACTCTGACAGTTTACTTAGGGGCATTCTCACTTACAGCCCATCAGGAAAATTTTAGGAATGTGTCCAGAGATCAGTGCAGGTCTGAAAGCAGCTTCACTCGCTCACAGTGTAGGACTTACGGGAGCTGAATTTGTCCTGACAGAGACAACCATCTTCCTGCTTCAGCTGAACTCTGACACGACCTCTGAACTGGACGTCCCGGTTCCACTCCCTGGGGTGCATTTTGTTCTGTAACACACACACACACACACACACACACACACACACACACACACACACACACACACACACACACACACACACACACACACACACACACACACACACACACACACACACACACACACACACACACACACACACACACAGAGATCGTACATCTTACAATGAAGTTGTTCCTTGACGTCGTGTGTGAGGTTTTTACCTCCATGTAGACGTTCATGCCAGCAGCCGTCAGGACGTCTCGGATCTCAGTACAGGACGGATTCTCCACAGCCTGCGACAAACAACAGCTGCTTTTCATTCACTGAATGAATCACCACCTTCACTCAGCTGAGTGAAACCAGGCACCACACATTGGTTCTAAGTTGGCAGGCCTCACTGAACATGTCACTAGGGGGCATCTCTGCTGTGTGAAAGGTAAAAATGTGTAAAATGTAAGTCACCTTCTCTGTGGGGATCCTGCGTCCCTCAGCCAGTGTCTTCTTATTGTTGATGTAAACTGGGTAGAGACAGACAAACCTGAAACACGACACAGATGACACTGGTTCAGGAAGTCCAACACTACTCATTAACATTTACAGAAAAAAGCCGCAGGATGAAACATACAGTTTTTGATGAAAGCACATCGACCCAGATGTGGGCTCTTATCACCAAAAGTTATCTTGACATCTTCGCAGGCATCTTGTACGTGTGTGGCTGCGCTTTTTCATTCCGAGATATTTGTATTGTTTTTTTATTTCAGTGTGTCGCGTGCTAGCAACGACATCATCGCACCCACTCGCTGGTGGATAAATCCTGCGGGGGTTCTTCTGTCTTTTCTGACTTGGACTCCTTCAGGACTTTGTACTCTGGGCTGGCAGGAGAAACTCCGGACTCTCTCAATCAGACATTTAACTTCTCAAATACAGCTCCTCCGGAGTAAGTCCGGGGTTGGGTCCAAGTCTGAAAACAGCTTTCAGGACACATTCAGGTGCTGATGAGCTGAGGTTCAGATGAACCTTTAAATTAAACTGAACCAACAGAAAATATTAATCAATTGATAATTTCAAGATGTGAACATCAGACTGAAAACAAAGCTTGTTTCAGGACAAAGTGACACAGAACAGGTTTTTGACATTAAAACAGCTGGAGTACTTGAACACGTCATGCTAAAGGACCAGACTTCGTACAAAAACTACCGCGTTTCAACATCCGCCAAGGCTTCTGCTAAACACGTCGTAAATCTTGACTTAAAAATAAACACTTGAATATTTATCACGAGACGGAAAAATAACTTTACCCACAGTTAGTTAGTTGCTCTCACTACCCATCATGCACTGCCGTTAACATCCGCGTCAGTCTTCAAAACCAAACTGTTTTCTTGTTAGATTTAAAAATATAAATACAAACATAAATGAGCCGAGTTAAAGCAGATAACACGAGATAACAAACTGTACCACGTTAATTAAAAACACGTAATATCAACAGACAAACAAGTTGTCCTTAAATTCACAAATGTCCTATAGGAGTTTCGCACTGTTAGCTTAGCCTCACTCGGCTAAAAGGCTAGCTCTGTACTGGAACTCACCTCAACTTGTCGGCGGGATTCTGTGTTAAATGAGCCATTTAGAATTTTGAATATATACTTAGATAAATAAACATGTGTATCTATGGTCTATGATTAAGATTCGTTACAACAATAATAATAAAGTAAGTCTCTGCTGCTCTCAGTGAACAACAGCCCGCACGATGATTCTTCTTCTTCTTCTTCTTCTTCTTCGGATTGTAGCAGATTAGACGCTTCAGTGACGTGTTGCTGCCCCCTTCTGTTTGTTATTAAAACAATCCTTTAACAGTCATATAATACACAGCTCAGTAAAGTGAGGGAACTTTAATGTTCACAGTATAAAGTTAAACTTCAGAGATCAAAGTGTCCGTTTAGAAGAACCAGTGGTTGTGAATCAGTTTCTCTGCAATGGAGGCAAAAGCAAGACGAGCCCCAAACAGGGAACGTCTTTAATGTGGTGTCCACAGACAGCTGCTCTCTGCTGCTCCTTCCTGACTCCTTCTAGTTCTGGTTCTGCTCCTCCTCACTACTGGTAGCATGAGGCGCTACCTGCAGCTCCATCAGACTGCACAGGTAGGGAGATACAACAGCACACATCATGCCTGTTCATACATTTTGTGTCTGAGAAACAAACGTAGCTTTAATGAGTTGAATCAAACAGTTTGTAGTTATTCCACAGACTGTCCAGGAGGTGATGATCCAGGTCTGGGAGGAGAACCCCCAGGACTCCATCCTGCGGCTCCTCAGGAGCATCATGTCCAGATGTTGTCAGGAGAACATGCAGGCAGGAGGAGGCCACACCCACTGAGTCACATGATGACTTGATGAAATTTGCACACTTTGGATCAGCCTGTGGTTTCAGTTTGTTACTGGGATGTTCAGTGTGGTTTTGAGTCCAGTCCTCAGTGGGTTGATGGTTTAAGTTTACATTGACTGTTGTTACGTCATTTTGTTATCAACTAATTATACAATGTTCATCAGTAAAGATTTTATTCTTGAATCATTCATTAAGATCTGCAGTGTGATTGAATTTCTCCCTTCATGTTTCTGAGCAGTGTATTATGTATTACTGTATTAAAAATACAGTAGTTAGTATCGAGTCAATTATTATCAATCAAATTTTATTTGTGTAGTCTCATTCACAAATCCCAGTTTGTCTCAGATATTTAACAAGGTGAGACGTCCTCTGTCCTTAACCCTCAACAAGAGTCAAACTACTAAAACCTCTAACAGGTAAAGAAGGTAGAAACCTCAGAGACACGTGAGGATCCGTCTCCCAGGACGGACACTAGTGAAGAGATGTCCCGTGGAACAGAGAACATCACAAAGATCAGAGTATTTACAGCTTTGATTAGAATAAACACTTTGTAGCAGAACTGAAGGTCAATGAACTGATGGATTATTGTCAGTGATGGTCGAGTATCTGAGGAGACGTATTATATATCAAGCATCTTGTTGTGATCATAGTCCATGATCAGGATCCACCATCGTCCACAGTCATTGTCCACTGCTGCCATCAGGATCCATCATCAGCTGCGACCTCGATCGTGGTCCACCACCACTATCAGATGCCAACAAGATACAGGATCCACTGTTATTATCACGATCTCTGATTCGCGATCCACGGACGATAAGGCAAAGGGACTCCGGGGAAGAAGTCCAGTCAGTAACATGTCTTGATGAGATATTAATATCTTTGATGTGATAAGGATTGAGAAGAAGAAGCTGAGAAGAGAAGCTGTGTCCCCGACCTTCTAGATCTAAAGCAGCAGAACTAAGATCAGGTCTAAGACAAACCTGGACCGGCTCTAACTATAAGCTTCATCGTAAAGGAAGGTTTGAATGTTCAAGATGATTCCACAGGAGAGGAGCTTGATGCTGAAGCTCTGGCTCCTCCTCTGCTTTAGAGACTTTAGGGACAATAGCCTGAGTTCTGGGAGCTCAGGGCTCCAGTGGTGATAAGGTACGATGAGCTCTTTAAGGTTTGATGCTGCCATATTATTAAGGGCCTTGAAGGTGAGGAGGAGATTTTTTAATTCTATTCTAGATTCAACCAGAAGCCAGTGTAGTGAAGCTAATGCAGGAGACATGTGGTCTCTGTTCCTGGTTGTCTTCAGGACACGTGCTGCAGCATTTAGGACAAACTGCACAGTCTTTAACGACTTCCTGCTGGAGCCTGATAAGGAATTACAATAACCACGTCTGGATGGAACAAAGGCCCGGACTCGTTCTTCTGCATCCTTCTGAGAAAGGACATGTCGGATGTTTGAGATGTTACGCAAGTGGAAGAAGGCGGCCCTAGAAATTTGTTTTAAATGGGAATCAAAGGACAAATCAGAATCAAAGATCAATCCCAAGTTCCTGATGTTTCATCAGAAGCAAGGAGAATGTCGTCTAGCACAGCTTCATCATTAGAGAATGAATCTCTAAAGGTGTTTAGGGCCAAGCATTAGAACCTGTTTTATCTGAGTTTAAGAGATTCATTATTATTTAGACTTGATTCATATTTTTTACTGGACCACATTAATCAGTTTTTCAGCTCTGAACTTTGAGTTGATCATGTAGTTCTATTCATGTTTTAACTTGATTTTATCAGCAACCCACAGAACTTCGACACGTCTACTCTGAGAAAAATGACTGGATGGCGCCCTGTCAAAACTTTGCTCTGTTTGAAATACACAAGATCCCAGAGTCCAGAAACTTAAACAAAGTTGCTCTGGTTCCCACTGGATTTAGACGAATTTAGTCTGGAGAGCTTTAAGTATTAATGATATATGGATAAATAATAAAACATTTAAATAAATTATAATAAATGACTGGGACTTTAATTGATGTGGTAGATTTAAAGGAGAACTCGGAGTCGAGCTGCAGCGCAGCAGAAAAAGCTTTTATTTATTTTTGCAAGAAACAGAACTTTTCAGACGTCGACCATATGAATATAAGATCTGTTTAAATTACAGATTAACATCAGATGTCGCTCGACAACAAACCAGAAACATCGTGACAGTCTTTGTTTAACAAATGACAGCGTCAATAATCAATAGATCAGTTATTGCAGATTCTTCAGACACATAGAAAACTGTTAATGTCGCTTTAATTATTTCCTCTCAAACGAAGACAACCTCCATCGTAAAAACAAACCAAAGAACGAGTGATAACCAAAGACAAGGTAACAACAGGTACGAAAAGATAAACGAGAGGACAGCCTGACCCTGGATTAATAAATCCCTTCTTTTTAAACATTTCCTTCTGATCACAAAGCAGAAAAGATTCAGAACCAAGAACGAGCAGACGAGGGTAACAAGCGACGAGAAAAACTGTTCTGCTGCGATTTAAGTCAGGATCATAAAATTGTAATTTTAAATCAAACTCAAACTGAACTGGTTCAAATTGGTTTTCAAAAAATTTCAAATCTTGACCTTGATGTAAAAATGAACATTGAACTTATCATTTAATAAAAAAATTTTAAAGGTGAAAGTCAGAACATGTTTCGGTCTTGTGACCCTCGTCGTCTCGTGCTGACATGACGACATCAAAGGTGAAAAACAGCGAGTGGAGAAGCAGTGCAGCTGTGTTCGGGGGCGGGGTTTCAGGTGAAAAAGGACACCCCGCTGTCCGTCTTCCATCGTTTACAGGTGGCGTTGGATAGTGGTGAAGAGGGGGCGGGGCCCGGGCCCGACTCGCCCTCTACCTTTCTTCTTTCCCTTTGTTTCAGTCGAAGGGGCTAAAGTCCCGTTCGAGATTCTCAGACTCGTCGTCGTCAGAAAAAAAGTCGTCCTCATCTATATCATCCTCGTCGTAGTCCTCGTGCCACTCAGGGACGAATTCTTCATCGTACTCGTCATCCTCGTCCTCGCCACCCTCCTCTCCTGTGTTGTTGTTGTTATCCGAGTCTACAGTGTCTGAAGCTCGAGCTGACTTAGATCTGAGGAGTCGTCACAAGATTTCCTTTTTACCAAAAACTTTTACAAGTGCACATAGACATGCATGTTCAACTTCTGAAAAAAAAGCTGGACGACTGAGAATCCTCACAGATACTCACACTTTGTTGGTGTCACCTTGGTTGGACAGGTTGGACGCCAGAGTCGAGTCCAGTTCCTGACTGCTCTTCGACTGATAACCCACCCGGAAGTCCTGCAGCCACAGAAATAGGAAACATTCAGGAAATGTTCCGATTGTTTTAAAATGTGCTAAAGCTAAATTGTAAACGAACCACCAGTCTGTTGAAAACCAACAGGTTTTATTGTTTCTATTTTAAAGTGGTTTCAGACCGGTTTCAAACCAGGTTTACAACTGGTTTTGACTGATGTTTTCTGAACTTGTTCCAGTCTGTATTTAAACTGGTTACCTCAGATGCAATACTGGTTTGCAGTTTATTTAAGAAAGAACCAGTTTAAATCCAATATGTTTTAAAATGGTTTCACACCAGTTTTTTTCACCTGGGTGGAGTGCTGCAGGATGGCGAGGAGACGCTCCTGGATGCGTCGGATCAGTTCCAGTCCGGTGTTCAGGTGTTCTGGTTTCAGCAGCCGCACACACGAGGCCAGGTCCGTGCACTGCAGCAGCGTCTCCTCTGAGAAAACATGGCAGGTTCAGAAACTTGATGATGATGATGACGACAATGATGATGATGAAGGACAGTCTCACCCAGCAGGATCTGCAGAGCATTGGTGTGAAGATCCAGAGCCTCTGTCTGTTGCTCCATCACGTCCATCTTCTCCGTCTCCTGGTTGTAGTAGCTGTAGACGCAGGAGTAAGCGAGTACCTGCAGACGACAGAGCGGGGCATGGTAAACACATCAGCAGAACCGGCACCTCCGATGATTACGTCCATGACGATGGTTTTACCTTCCGAGCCTGAGCAAGGACTTTACAGGCGTCGATGACGAAGGTCAGCGACTTCATCTGCAGAGCTTCATTAATTGACGACACTTTGTTCTCCAAGTTGATGGCAAAGTCCTGCAACCAAACAAACGTCAACGCCGATGTTACACGGATGTAAACGTCTACGAATAAAACCACAGACAACTTCCTGTTCGACATTTGAAAACACAAACAATATCACGATTGATGTAAAAAACAAATCCTGTTATGCCCTTGAACCTTGTGCTGCTAATCTGTGGGTGGTTGAAGATGAAGAGCTGGTCCACGAGATCTAACTTCAGCAGGCTCCTCAGGAGCAGAGCTTCCACAATTTTCTTTTCTTTTCTTCGTTTAGTTAATGAACTGGTTTATTCAACTTTTTTCTCCTTTGCGTTGCTTCCCTTCGAGCCAGGGTTGAAAGTCAGAATTATGAGTCATCTTCCTGTTTCACAATAAAAGCCCTCCACCCTGTTGGTTGTACCTTGGCCTGATGGTGGAAGGTGCATCTCTCATTATAATCCTGGAACTTCTTCTCCTGACGTGCTGCTTTACTCACCTGCATTAAAAACACCATCATCATGATAAATCAGTTAAAACTATTAGTGTCCATCATATCATCATCAGGGCAGCACTGACGTGTGGGTAACGTGCAATACTCTGGTTTGGGCCACATGTTAAAACTCACCATGGCAGAGCAGTTGTAGTAATCTTTGTGTGTTGGTTTCCATGGTTTCAGACATCGCCAGCAGAACCCGTGGTTACATTTGGCACACGTCATACTGAGGAGGGAAGAAGAAAAGCTTTGTCATCCTGTGTGTGCACACTGCCTCTCTCTGCGCACAGCGTCTGTGTGTGTGTAGTGTCCGTGTGTACGTACTGCAGACAGCCCTCGTTCTTCTCGATCGGAGCCTGGCAGCTCGGGCAGCGTTTGGAGATGAGTTTAGCGAGATGTTTGCTCTGAGCCTCTGAACTCATCCCTTCATAAAATCCTCCGTCGTCCATCCACTGAGACATGTGACTGCAGCTGGATGGATAATGAGCCTGAGGGTCATAGGTCAGAGGTCATCAAAATCAGCCTACTGGTGTGCACATTCAACAAAGTCTGACGTGTGTCTGTCTGACGTGTAGATGGCTGTGACCTCTGACCTCGGGAAAGTTGCAGCTGAAGCAGGACGACCAGCGGCACTTGGAGCAGGTTCCCATACTACCCATGTTCTCCGTACATAGAATCTGATCACAGCCCAGAGGGTTGGTGCACCACGTCAGGTTAGAACAACACTCTACGTACACCCGCAACATGGCCTTCTCATACTGAGAGGGGAGGAGGAGACGAGAGTAAGGGGAGGAGGAGACGAAAGGAAGTGGAGAAGGAAAGCGAGAGGAGGAGGAGACAAGAGGAGGACAGTTTGATCAGGTTCTCATTTACATCAACCTATTGTTTGGACTTCCATTTGACTTTTATTGTGAAATCTTCTTCATATGATTAAATTTGAAACATATTTCACAGACAGGAAGTGACAAGCTATTTATTTATTTACTCTCCATCTGAAGCTGGATCGCCCCCTGGTGTCTGACTGCAGGACAGGTCATAACCCTGTCTCCTCCATTGCTGTGTCTCAATTCAGCGGCCGCATCCTTCGGAGGAACGGGTCTATGCAGCCGACTTTGGTTGCATTTAAAATAAAAAAATGCAATTTGTTGCCATTAAACAACAGTTTGTCACTCCAGCGCAGTGAATGATGGGATATGATGGGAAGGATTCACCTGATGGAGCCTCAGTTGCTCCTGGTTGGAAGGAAACATTTAGAGAAGTTTTCGAATTGTCTAGTTGCGCCACAGTAACAGAATCGCTATTCAAATGCAGCCTCGAAAAGGATGCAACCCTGAATTGGGACACAGCTACTGTTAGATTGAGGAGACAGTGTCAAGCTATAGGTTACCTTGGCGACGGTGTCTTTGTCAGTGAGGATGCTGAGAAAGAAATGAGACGTGGGCTGAGCCTGGCAGTCTGTGATTGGACAGTTACAGTTCATCACCAGGTTCTGTTCGATCCTCGCAGTCAGGTACTCCTGCCAGCACGACTGGAACACACACACACACACAAACACACATTATACACACTGACTTATATACACACAGTCTTGTACTTCTATCTTAGTGAGGACACTAAGGCCCAATCCCATTTCATCTCTTAGCTCCTCCCCTCTGTTTTGTGTATTCACACATAGGGGTTGCATGTCCCGATACTTGTTGGGATGACGGGGGAGGGGCCAAGTGTTCGGGCCGTACAGCCCTTCCAACTGAGATTTTTCAGACCCATTCTTCAAACCGAGGGCTATGAGAATTTCCCAGAATGCCATGGAAGTCTTTTCTCCATTAATGAGGAATTAAAAATTACGACAATGAATGTAATATCTTTGATTAATATTGTTTCAATGAATGGTAATTCTTTTCACAACCCAATAAAAAAAAAAGATCACCAGCATGCAATTTTTCTTTTCACGATAATCCCGTATTTTCATGTACTTTTATGATCCAGTCCATTAAAAGTGGTTCAGAAAGTGAGGACCAGCCAAAACGTCCTCACTCTATAGAGCAGGGGTCACCAACCCTGCTCCTGGAGAGCTCCTGTCCTGCATGTTTTAGGTTTCTCCCCACTCTAACACACCTGATTCTCATAATTAACTTGATTTAAAGCTCGTGACAAGCTTCAGCTGCTTGATGACGAGCCAATAATGAGAATCAGGTGTGTTAGAGTGGGGAGAAACCTAAAACATGCAGGACAGGAGCTCTCCAGGAGCAGGGTTGGTGACCCCTGCTATAGAGTGTATGATCCAAATGGTACTCACAAAGATATCTGTGCAAGTTCACACAACCACACACACCTTGCAGCAGTAGTGCATGCAGCTCAGCGAGGGGACCAGCTCTGTGGCGGCGTTACAGGGGCCCAGGCAGACGGGGCAGGTGGAGGCGGGGCTCGGTGGCGGCTGAGGGTTTCGGCACTTGATTCCGGCGGCCATGATGAGGGAGTCTGGGTCGTCGGTGTAGCGCTGCACCAGCAGGTCCACGTTCCACTTACAGTGAACCAGCAGGTGCTCAGCCCGGTCCAGGTCCAGACTCAGAGTCCCAGAAACCTGAAGAGACCGAGATCAGATCAACTGAGAGAACACACCCTGGGTCCACAGATGTCAGAAAACCAGAGAAACAGCTGAGTCACATGAAATCAAACTCACCTGCTGGACCGTCCTCTGCATCAGCTGACAAACTTCCTCCTGTGTCATCGTCCGACCCATCGAGAAGAGAACCGCATCCAGAACGCCATCCTCAAACTGCTCCAGACCTGAAGCCAGGCTGACACACACACACACACACACACACACACACACACACACACACACACACACACACACACACACACACACACACACACACACACACACACACACACACACACACACACACACACACACACACACACACACACACACACACACACACACCTTTAAGAACAGATGAACTGAGGATGGTCGTGGGGGAAGATGATGAAGACTCTGAGACACTAAACTAATTTAAAGTGTGTGTATAGGGTCAGATGTCACACCGAATATCAGCTTGCTTTTCGGTGGTGGTGGTGTCCTTCCTTAATTCAGTGCGGCTCAAGCAGAACTGGGCTTGACCCTTCTGCGGAGTGGACGGGTCCTCGGGGAGGAACTCCACGATGTGCGGGTTTTCGTCATTGCGGCGGATGCAGCCTTTACCGATGACGTGCATGATGCAGGAGAGAACGTCGCTGGTGCTACAGCTGAAACGACCTGCACCCGGAGAACGAGACGCATCCTGTTTCTGACACGATTCTAGAACCTGGAGGACGGACAAGACCAGAACACAGAGAGATGTTAGAAAATCTGACCTGAACAGGGCACTGGAGGAGAAATTGATGGAACACAAATGTTTTGGCAACAACATAAAAATTAAGTTTATGTAATTCTGGAGCTACGTTTTCCATGATGCTTAAACATGAGTTCAGTTAAAACTGAGTCAGACCAACAAAATAAAAGCTCTTGTTCTTTCAAAATAAAAAGTAAATGTCCATGTGACTGTGGTGTGACCTTGGACCTTAAAGACGAGGTTGTCGATGTGCATCTCCTTCTCCTGCTTCATGATGTGAACAATAAGACAGTATATGTAGTTCCTCTTCCTCTCCAGCGACCTGGCCGCATCCTCGTCCACATTCAGGTACGTCTGTGCGGGCAGCAGCCGGAGCGACTCTGGGACACCATCCAGACTGCGAGACGCCACCTGCTGGTTCAAACTCAGCACACCTGAAGAGACAGACAGTGAGTCAGCGGGAGGGGGCCCTCTGTGTGTGTGTCTGTGTCTGTGTGTGTCTGTGTGTGTGTGTGTGTGTGTGTGTGTGTGTGTGTGTGTGTGTGTAGTGTGTGCTGTCTGACCCTGGCAGGGATCATCCACTTGGCTGCAGATCAGCGGTCCTCCCTCACTAATGAGCGGCATCAGAGCATGCAGAAACATGGCGACTGACAGACCTGTCGCCTGCAGCAGAGCGTCCACCTGAACCTCCTGAAACACAGTCAGTGACATCACAACGACTGAGGACAGATGAAACTGACCAGAGGATCCACATCACACAGACTCTGTGTGTGTGTGTGTGTGTGTGTGTGTGTGTGTGTGTGTGTGTGTGTGTGTGTGTGTGTGTGTGTGTGTGTGTGTGTGTGTGTCACCTCCTGCTCGTTGAGCTGCAGCAGGATGAACAACTGCAGCGTAGACACATGCAGCGTCCAGCAGCCGAACTGAAGCTCAGCGTGTCCAAGCCACGTCCACTGCAGCCGCCGAGGCTTTGCGTGACTCAGACCATACATGGACTGACCTGACGCACAAACATCAATGGTTATGATGACATCACTACAGTAACGCACACCAAGAACAATAATAAGCTCAGCATGGAGACCAACATGTTTTCTCACTGAGTCAGAACAAAGCCACAGGTGTTTGTTCCATTTGATCTGTTAGTTTTGGTTTCTAATTGTAATTTAGGGACAAACAACCCCTATGTGGGCTGCGTCTACCTATACTTGACTCTGATTGGTTTGTAGACGGCGTCTGATGTCGGCATGTTGTCAGTTGGGGGGATATCAGTCTTTCTGGTGGATGGAGGAAATGAATAAAGCTTAATTTGGTTGGCAAGTTAACATCATGATGGTATTACTACCAGCATCAGCACCTTCAGGTGCAGTACTCCACAGTACTACAGTACTCCACACTAGTTCAAATGCACCAAATGAACATCCTCATGGTTCAAACATTATATCGTCGGAGGTGAAGACTGCAGCTTCTTCTTCTTCTATTGTTTAATTCTGTCTCTACTTTCTGTGATTGGTCCAAAAGTCTAAACTCTCCAACAAAGTGTTTTCACTCTGGAACAGAACCATGTTCAGTTTGATCCAGACCCAGAACTCCTCTTCTGGTCTGAGGAACCTTTCACACCTGATGTTCAGGTTCAGACTGAACTGAAGAGTCTGAAGCTCTGAACCCAACCAGGTGTGAACTAGTCCTGAGACTGCGAGGTCTTAAAGGAATAGTTCAACCAAAAATGAAAATTCACTTATCATCTAGTCACCAACATGATGGAGGGAGGGGTGAAGTGTTTGAGTAAACAAAACACTTTTGGAATTTCAGGGATAAACAGTGTTGCAGGTAAATCAATACAGTTGAAGTCAATGGTGATTGATTCTTCAAACGTGTAAAAACAGATAAACACAAAATACCTCCATACTGCTCAGGTGGTGTCATCCAAGTGTCTGTAAGCCCCGATATTCCTAAGTGACTCGAAATGGTATAATTTACATCATGTTTTGAGCCTAAATGTCTCTGTTATCCTCCTCTGGGGTCGCGTGCTCGGGTGGATCACAGCTGACATTTATGATAAAGACATGTACTCGTTTCGAGTCGAATCTGAATGTTGGGGCTTAGGGACACTTGGATGACACCACCGGAGCAGTATGGAGGCCTTTTGTGGGTTTTTGTCTGTTGTTTTTTTTACATTTGAAGAAGGAGGCACCAGTTACTTCAATTGTATGGTCAAAGTATGGGTGAACTGGAACTAACTGTGAGTGTAGAACTGGGTGAACTGGTGCAGATAGGAGCAAAGTTCAGGTGAAAAATGTTTTGCTGGTTCGTCCAGGAAGCAGAGTGAGGACACTGCCCAACAACGAGGAGACAGAACGAGAACCTGGGCATCGGCCTCCTCCTCTGACTCCTCCCACTCTTGCGTCATCTACGGCAACAAGAAAAGGACCGAGTTAAAAAGGGTTAGGGTTAGAGTTAAAATCAATAAATAGCCAGTATGATTTCCACTGTTCACCTCACACCCAGTTTACAATCTCAGTTTAAATTAATATAAACTCAACAGTTGGTGCTTAAATAAACTAAAACCTAAATGACATTAAAACAACCACGAGGAGGAGGCGTGTCTTCCTGCTCACCTCGTCGTGCTCCTGCAGTCGGCAGTCGAACTGCTGCAGTCTGTACAGGTGAAACTCCTGCTGCAGCTCGGACGACTCGCTCAGGTTCTTCAACATCTGCTGAGGGAAGCGATTTGGGAAGCAGCTGCCGATTTGATTGATGACAGCGGTCTCTAACCAAACATTGCCCTGAGCCAGCAGTCGGTCGCCCAGGTAGTACCTGAGGAGAGAAAAAGGGCTCGATGTCATAAGTCGTTATACCGACATGTTGCTGTGTTCGAGTTGCATGTGACTGTTTGTGGTCCATTGTGATGCTTGCACCTGTAGAAGTGTTCGAAGGTGTTGGCGAGCTCCAGGCCTGACAGGAAGAGCATCGGCTCCAGAAACTGCTGCAGCCGCTCCAGAGTTGCCACGGTGCCGGACGCCGCGCCGCCAACCTGAATCATCTGATCGATGTACTGAGCAAAACGCTCACTCACCTGCACACGAAGAAAACAGCGTTATCACACTGGAGAGATCAAATAAGCCTGAATTCAACCCAAGTTAAACTGGTCACAGGTAGAAGAGGAGGAAGTGCTTCAGTCAGTTATGTTTTAATAATAAGTGTGAACTCAAATCTAAATAATGATCCAGGACCAGTTAAACCTGAATCAAAAAAAGCTGCATTTACATCTGACTTAAAACCAGACTTGTGGTGTAGAGCAATGTAGATCAAATTACTTAAACCTGGTTTAAGAATCTGTAAATATGATCCTCGAGGGAAACTGGGTGTGATGAGGCACGTTTGCTTCAAAACAATTTTTATACCCAGAGGATAAGCAGCTGAGTTAAACTAGACTTACTCTTGTCAGGACCTACATGCACGGTTCAGATCATGAAGATAAACCAGACTTAGTTCTGTCAGGACCTACATGCATGGCTCGGAGGATGGAGAGCTGCAGCAGCGCAGCAGAGAAGCCGTGTCGAAGGGCGAGGACAAACGCTGTTTGCTGCCCAAACAGCTCCTCCATGGCATTCTTCAGCCGCAGGTACAGAGTCCGGTAGCGCTCCACGAAGTCTGGATGACTGCAGCTCAACTCCAGGAACTTCTTCACCTGGGGGTAGGGGTGGGGGATTCAACATCTGGACCGAACCACACGACGATCCACTGATGTTCAGACATAAACATGATGTTCTTACCTGGCGCTTTACCACCCCCTGCCAACAGAGGGCGATGCCTGCAATGCTACTGCTGCTCTTCACTTTGGGTTTTGCTGAGGAAGATGAAGAGGAAGACGAGGCAGAGGTGGCGTCTTTGTTTTTACCATCTTTACCATCTGGAAGAGAAGTTGAAAATTGTATAAATTGAAAGAAGATTGTTTTTGACAGAAACGTAAAGAGGAAGAAGCTGTTGACATAATCTCTCCTTCCTTTCCATCTTAAAAAAACTAAAGATCAGTGCTGCAGCTGCAACAGGAAGTGTACCGTCAAAATAAGAGCAGTCCAAACAAAAGGAAAATAAGTGAGAACGTGTCCTGATGACATCAGCGTTGTTTGTTTGAAGCCGCTCAGACAAGGAGCTGAAACATCAGTGTGAGTATTTTTCTGGGGTTTGGCTTTTCTTCTATATTATGGTATAAATGAACAAATTATTACAGCAACAGAAGTGTATTAATCCGCTATTGAAAATAGTCCCTAGGAAAGTTCCTGCTTCTTGTTTGATTCATTTTTAAATTAAACTATTTGTCTGCATCACGTTTTTAAGGATCAGAAGAGCCACAGTCAGCATGTTTTCAGTTAATCTCTGCTGCTGTTCAAGCAGCAGAGGGCGATGTGATGAGTTCCTGTCCTCTTCGGGACATGTAAAATGTCACAGAGCAGACGTGAACACACATAATGCAGACGAGTGCCTCTGAATAGTTACTTACTCTTCTGCTCTTTGCTTCTGTTGAGACCTTCTGGAAAAAAGAAAAAAAAAAAACGCTTTACACATGGAGTAAAAATCTCTTTTTAACCAGATAGGAAATGACAAAACATATTAAGGTCAGTCTCAGGAAGAGACGCTTACTTTCCTTTACAATTTATATTTAAATAGAAATGCTGTTCCTTCCCAACGTGTTCCCAGGTCTCCTTGTGCTCAGTGACAAGGTTTTGTCACAGATGATCTAAACGAAGACGACAGCACAACAAACATGGTGGCATTTCAGACTCACTGGATTTGACGGGCGGTTTCAGCTCCTCGCCGTCCATTTGACTTGTGTCCACGTGAACCAGCAGGTGTGTGAGACGTCTCACTCTGGAGTTAAAGATGGCCGCCCGACTTTTGTAGCGACAGGCTGACTCTGTGTTATCCAGGTACTCGCTGAGCAGCCAGGACAGAGGGCTAGACGCTGAGGATTCTGGGTAAAAAACAGAGCATATGCGAGGACCGAAAAGACTAAACTTTTTTCAAAAAGCAATTTTCAAACACAAACTAAACAAAATAATTAACAGATTTATACATGACAACTGTGTAAGTCGGTGTGCATCTGTGCGTGTACCTGACAGTGTGATGCTGTGGACGATGGGGGTGATCAGAGCCTCCCAGCAGGTTCGACCCAGAGCTTCAGCTGCTTCAGCGTCAGGAAGAAAACGATCAGCAAACATCTGCTCATGTCTCAGAGCGCTGTTCAGTCTGAACAGAGAGAGACAGAGACAAACACAGACAGACAGACTATTTACACTTCAAGGAAACGTGAAAAAATTACATAGAGTTTATGTCATAGAGAAGGGTTAGGGTTAACCCTAACCCGTACATGTCCGTAGACCAGCTGTTGGTCTGTGACGGAGCAGAGAACCTGTCTGTGTCCACACATCAGCCTGAAACTCCAGGTCATGTGTCGCTCTGTAAAAACTAAAATCTATTAAAAGTCTGGATTTCACCATTTTCTCAAACATGTGAACCACATCAACTTTCAGTTCTTCTACTTTTCTTTTCAGGCTCACATACACCGCCATCTTTGCCTGAGCTAAAACAAAGTTTAAAAGCTGGCACTTGAGTTTCCTCTAGCGAGGGGAACACAGACACAGAAATACACACACAAACAAACAATGTTGAGTCCTGCATCAATGAACTAACTCAACTGTCCATCTCATACAACTTATTTTTACTTTAAGTACTCTTACTGCAGCAGCACTAGCCTAGCTTAGCATAGCATAAAGACTGGAAACAGCTAGTGTTGCTTAGCTAGGGTTAGGTGTTAGTAATGCTATATTTCTGTCATATTACTGTATTATCACTACAGTATTATTAGTGCAGTAATAGCATTATTGGTGGCGGTTACTTGTTGAAGAGCTGCAGCAGCTGCGTCTTGTCGTCCGTCACTTCCTGACACCAGGTGTGAGCCTTGGTGCTGTAGAACAGGTACGTCCGACAACACAGCTGCTCCTTAAACACCGGCCAGAATGTCGGCTTTGGACCCAGAACCTCGAACCCGTGGACCCGAGTGTCAATCCCACCCTGTTACAAAGGAGAAGGGGTCAGGATACTACAGAATGATTTTTGATAAATCATGAACTAGAGTAGGAACTGTACTTTTACCTGCTGACATCTCTTGATCCTGATCTGGATGATGGACCAGAAGCGAGTCATGTTCTCCAGCAGAACCACGCGACTGGCTGAAGGAGTCACGTTCACCTGCACAGACACAGAAACACAACATGAACAGTTTATCTGTGTCTATTACAACACATCTGTACCCATGGTAACATGTCGATTTGATGTTCAGGCTCACAATGTTGAGCTCCGTGTTGATGTTGGTTGGGTCGTCTCCTCCCAGAACCAGAACCCGGGCCGGCATATAGCTAGAGTCCTCGCTGGCCACCAGGATGGCCAGTTGCCTACACGGACGCACGGACACGGACGCACGGACACACACGCGCACACACACGCGCACACACACACACACACACACACACACACACACAGTGAGTACACTGCAGTACTCACACATGTATCAGTATTAGCGTGTAAGCGTGTCACCTGATGACGACGCCTTTGTGCATGTAGACGTTGATGAAGTGTGACCCTGTGCAGCCGTTAGACTCCCAGTACGTTTTCGGGTTCTTGTCGGTCAGTTTGTTAGCTCGATGGTGATTGGATGAGACCTCCACCTTCTCCCAGCACTTATCCTCCTTCAGCTCCACACTAGACCCTGAACACAGCACCAGTTCCAGTGGTCAAAACGCCATAACCACAAGATTCACCTGTGTGTGTTTGTGTGTGTGAGTGTCTGCGATTACATCACTATATGACTAGGTTGTGATAGATTGATGTCTGTACAGCGTGTGTTTTTCTCAGTTTTTAGAAACATCTCACAAACAGCAAGTGGATGAACTGCACCTTGGCACAGGTTCCTGAGGAAGACGTCGAAGAAGGGGATGTTGATTGGTTGATGGCTGCGGCGGTGCTCCTCGATCTGACCCAGAACCATCTGGCAGAAAACACAGCGACCACTTAGATGACTCCAGTTACCATGGAAATAACGTTTCCATCTATGACTTTGACCCTTCGCTGCACCACTGATAGGACAGGGGCATCTCTACCCTGCCCTTCCCTCCCTCTGTGGTTACCTGTATACAGCCGGCGAGGACGCTGGTGGTCATCTTCTTGTAGAGGCTGGCATACTTCTCACAGTCGGAGATTAGGTCACGGAGCTCGGTGACGAGCAGCAGGTTTGTGCCATGTTTGTCCAGAGCTTTCACAAGAGCGTCTTTCATCCCCAGACGACACATCACCACTGCGTAGTCTTTGTTCAGAGACGCCAGCCGGTACAGGAAGCGGACAAACTGCTGGACCACCTAAGGACAAATCACAGGAGGTTAATGCATGTCAGCCGGCGGGTTTCCGTTTCCATTGTCACACTGCAGGAGTGCACCTCTCTGTCGTTGACGAATGCCGTCATCGATGATAGGCAGGGCTCAATGCTCTCGTGCCACGGCAGCACATCCTCCTGGTAGTTGTCCAGGATCTTGTTCAGGATCCTGCACAAACCAAAACAAAGTCCAGATTCATCACCATGATAACAATGCCACATAGAGGTCAGGCTGTGATTTGTCCGTACCTGAGGATGGAGAGCTGCACGGCTCGGTCGGCTCGGTGCTGCTCCATTAGACGAACAAGGTCCTGGTACGTGTCACGACTGTGAGTTACCTGATCAAGAAACACAGACTGATCAATAATCATAATGATCCTGTCGCTATGATTATTACATTCAATTATTAAGCTGTTATCGAACCGCAGGATGTGAAGACGTCTCATGACAAACACTCAAGAGTGAAGCATCTTCTCTAACAAAGGATCTTTGGCTGAGCGTTAACATCAAGAATCAACGTTTCCTCCATCGCACAACCTGTGAGGTGTGTGTGTACCTGACTGCGTTCATCCTCCAATTGTGAGGCGTCGTCACACAACAGCTGCTCCAGAGTCTGAATAACCTCTTTAGTCGCTGTCAGTTCCTTCAGACTCACAACCAACATCTGGAGCTCAAAATCCAGCTGTTCAAGATCATCTACAAGAGAACACACACGCACAGTTTAGAAACATTGAGCCTCGTTTCTAACCCTCGCAAATTAGATTTCTTTGTCGTCACAGATTGTTATATTCTTTCAGGTACAAAAGGAATTTATGAAAAATGTATCTGCTGTTATTTGAATAAAGTTTTATTTAATGGATTTAATTTTTCATACATTTGTAACTTATTTAAGTTAATAAATAAATAAACCTCATAGTTACATGATTGCGTTTAAATGATAATAGCTTAAATGTGAACGACTGTGCTGCAAAATCATGCAGCGGTTTTCGGGATTTCGTGCCCCAAGCACCCTAACCCTATACACGCTTACCTTTGCTCTCCAGTTTGTGGACCATGGAGATATGGTTGAGGGCGATGATTGCAAGCATGGTCTCCGCTCGGGACAGAGTCAGACATTTCTTGAGGACAGTGGTGACTTCACATGCTACCAGCTGCTCCGCCAGACTCTTATGGTTGGAGATGAGCATGATGATAACAAGCAGGCCGTTACGCACTGACAGCATGCAGCTGCACAGAAGAAATCAGTAATCAATACTCAGGAGGCAATCAGCAACAGAAAAACCTGAACCAGGAGTTGTTCCATTACCCTTTAGTCTTGAGCATGAGGTCGATGGCGGAGGGGATGGCTCCCAGCAGCCCTCGGGAGCCTTCGGGCGTGGCCGAGCCGATGCTGGCAAAGATCTCCAACATCATTTGAGTGCCCGACTCCGAGAGAGGAACACCACTGCCGACGCTGCGGAGGTCGTGTTTACTGGCTCCGGTGATCACCTTCAGCGTCTGATAGGGGGACACTAACGTTAGCTATGTAGTATTAGTAACTCCACTTGTCTAAGTTCACATGTACAACAACTGATGATGTCATGCAAGATATTCAGTGCCATTTAGTGATGAAGTTATATTTTAGAAGCAATATCTGTGTATAGATAAATACATTGTGTGAGTGTGTGTGTGCTATTTTTCGAAATGGCAGCGGGCAAGATTTCTCACCGCAAGCGCCAGCTGCTGAACATGTGTGACCGCCGAGAACCCCTGCATGCAAGTCAGGATGGCTTTGACTCCGCCCTCAGTGGCGAAGGAAACTCTCCACTCATATTTCAGCATGAGGAGGTGAATGAGTCTCAGCGTGCTGATCACTACGTCTTTACATGATGAAGACAGAAGCTCCACAAGCAGCTTCAGCACCTTGTCCCTGTCGAAACAAACAGAATCAGTCTGACGTCAAGGTCAGAATCTATCCTAGATCACTCCACTCTGTTAGACCAGCTCATCTACTCACGACTCTGCATTTCCTTGCAACCCTGTTGCGTTTCTCACCGTATGGTCTGAGCAGATTCGCTCCTCATGTAGTTTTTCTCCTGCGCTCCTCTCTCCTCCATCAGTCTGGTGATGAAGAGCACACCAGCGAGCTGCTGCACCCGGTCTGAGCCCGACCCCCCCTTCTTCAAGACATCCACCACCTCCCCCATCTTCTCCAACGCTGTCTTCTTCCCCTGGACCATTAGGTTATTAAACACTGCAGGGAGATCAGGTTGAGAGGCATTGATACAGAGACATGGATATAAACTTAAGGCTGAAGATCTTCTTTTTCTTTCTCACCTGTAGGGTTAGGTATCGTTTGTTTTTCTGATACTGGTGATAAATCAATACCAAGGGTACATTGTAAGTTGGAATTCAACATAACCATTAAGGGTTAGGGATTATTTAATTTGAATATAGAAATTCAACATTTTGTTGTCTGGAGTGTAAAGTAGCTACTAGCTAACTGTTGGCTACCGTTACGTGCTGCCAGAGTCATGAAGAGTGTTGTCACGTTGCCTGTGAGCAGAGAAACTATCTCAGTACAAAGCTGAGGAACCAAAATCGGCACTGTGATTGGCCCTGTGGGTAACAGCTGTTTAGGTTATATGTACTGTATCTAAGCCTACTCACCTGTGATCTTGAGCTCCAGGTCATCAGGGAGCTCCCTGTCGTCCTCTGCTGGCAGCTCGCTCTCCATCTCTGAATCAGCAGGAACCTCCTTCTTCAGTTTCTTTGAGACGGAGCCCATGACTGATGATGACGAGGAGCCTGGTGCTCCTCCTCCCAGCGCTGATGAAGCCAGAGAACTTTCAGCTGAAAACAGAGAGTGAGAGTGAGCAGTGTCAGTCTTGACAACAGACTTGTGTTTGTGGCGTCTCCATCCTCACCCAGCAGCTCTTCATCTTCCAGACGTCCTCCTCCTCTCCTCAGATAGTGTTTGGAGAAGGCGTGGGAGCACAGCAGGTCACTCAGACACGACGACGGCAGCTTCTGCTTCAGGTAGTGAAGCAGCTTCTTGGCCATGTCTCCAGGGACGGACAGACTGATCAGGGACGAGTCGTCAAGGTCTCCATCCTGCAGGAAGAGTCAAATTTATTCACCTGAAACCTGTCCCAACACAGTTGAGCCACCTCCATCTGACCCGTTTTTTTTTCCTAAGCTTTATTGACGGACACAACGTACCAAAGGTTCAGTTTCCCAGCATTTTCTCTGATTGCTGTGTTGTCTGCGTATTACCTGCTCCTCAAGGCTCTGCAGCAGGATGCCGTTCACTTCCTGCTGCTGTTTCGGCTCCAGCTTCTTGATGAAGAAGACTATCTCCCACCACTCTGCTCGGCTCAGAGCTGCAGGCTCTGCCTGCAGACCCTCCAACAGGTATGGCAGCGAGTAGAGACCACCCGGCGGCTTCGAGAAGAATGTCTGATTCACTGAGGAGACATTTTTTTTTTCAGTTGCAGGGTCAGATGGATGGTCAGGTGAGTGTCAGGTAATCAGGTCGTACCTGCGGTGAGTTTGAGCGTCTCTGTGAGGGACGAGGCTTTTTCCTGCGTTTCTTTCTCAGCCTGAGTGCTGCTGCCACTGCCCAGGATCTCCACCATGTGCCAGTGGACCCAGTATGTCCTGGACAGCGAGTTCCAGTACACCTTAATGCAACACAAAAACACACACAGTACAGGTCAGAACTGATTTCAAACTTTATTTTTTTATTTTTGTAACCTCAGTTTTCACTTCAGTCTTTACAACAGCAGGGGGCACTGCAACCATCCAGCTGTGAGTTCCCATTTTAAAACACAAACTTCTTTCATTGTTCATGTATCAACTGTTGTTTTACTGAGCATCACTCATCAAAACATCTGCTGCACCAATGGACAAAGAATGACAAACATGAAGATTTATGATCTGAACATGTGAATAAAACAATAAATTTTAATATCTTTTACATTGATTCTGATGATTAAAGATCCTTAACTTGTCATTTCCTCACCTGAACGGGTGGCGAGCCGTCATTGCTGTAGCGAAACTCTCCTTCATCGCCAGCGCTCACCTCCTCGTAGTCCTCCAGCATGCGGACCATCATGCCGCTCTTTAGGTTGTCTTGGACATACTCCACGTAGGCTGAACGGCAGGCGAAGTCGGAGCGCGTTTTGAATCCGTTTCCCAACTTCTTCTTCGGCGGTGTGATGGCGGGCGCTGCGACGGCGGAGCTGATGGGGAGAGCGATGGGGGAGGTGCAGAATCGAGGCTGGAAGATGGACCTGAGGACAGGGTGAGACGCCTCCTCCACCTGCTCTTCCCCGCAGACTCCTCCTCCGGGGCAGTGGGCGGAGCCGTTGGGGAGCAGGCGGTTGCGGTCCCAGCCCATCACTCGGACTAGTTCTGAGATCAGATTGGCCATTGCCATGGTGAAGTCAAACTCCCGCTGGACCCGTAGGTGCTCCGTATGGTGGCCGGTGCTGGTGGAGGGGCTGGCATCCTGTCTTTCAGAGCTAGAATCGGTCCCTGCCGTGTTGAGTTTGTCCATGAGAGACGTGACGCACAGGTAACGCTTTACCAGAGAGAAAAGTAGCTTTCCCGGAATCTGATATACAACAAGAAGAACGTTTAAGAGTAACACCACTCCTCCTTCTGCATGGTTACTGTTGGGGTCAGTGAACAGTGTCTCACCTGAGGCAGGTGAATCCCCTCGAAAGAGATGCCATGCTCCTCCGAGGACGTGGTTTCAGCGAATAGCTCCAGTAGCGTGTAACGGTTGTCGAAGTCCATGTGCTGCTCGATGCCGTCCTGCTGACTAAGAGACAGGAGGACGTATGCTCGACTTCCTGCGGGGATGGACACGAGAAGACAAGCCATCACACCTTTCCTCACCTGTCTGCTGCCCTGATGATATCACTCACACAGACCCATTACAAAACATGCCCCTGTAGAATATTACATTAGTGTTATTACTGTTACAGACACTGTGTGGGCAATTCAGTTCATCACCTAGCTACTAGTTAACATTGATCTTGTAAATAAAGTTTTATTTTGAGCACACCTGCGTCATGTGAGGCCAGTGCGCGGAGCATCTTCCCAGCACTGCGTCTGGTCTGTGTCTCCTTGTTGCACAGCAGCTCCATCAGCAGGTTGAGGGCGCCAGTCTCCTTGAAGACTCCGACCAGCGAGCCGATGCTGGCGTAGGCACTCAGCACGTGGATGGTGTGCGTGATGCTGATGGAGAAGTCTCTCTTTTTTGCCATTTGCTTCCTTGCCCGACACACCAGGTTCTTCACGTCCTCCTTCATGTCTGACAGCTCCACCTCGTCAAAGGTGACGTCTGTCGGGAACTCGTCGCCACCTCTCCTCTGGGCTCCATCTGCTGTCTCATCGCCCTGCTGCTTCTGGTGTAGCTGCAGGGGGCGCTGGGTGTCTGTTTTCCTCTTGCCCAGCAGAGTGGGGCAGTTGGCATACACATCCTCTGTTGACATCCACATCAGGATGTTCTCCGGTTTGGATTCACCTGATGTGGAGCTGCTGGACCCGCCCACGCCAGAGCTGCCACCACCCGCCCCACTTGTCTCACTAGCCCCGCCCGCAGAGCTGGAGCCGTCATCGATGGTGACGAGGCACCAACGAATCAGGTACTCGGTTTGGCTATCATGGGTTCGGCGTTGGCGGATCAGCTCCTCAGGATATGCCTGCAAGTTCGGGCCGAGCTGGACCAGCAGGTTCCCATTGCGGCGTTCGCCCACCATGGTCACTATGGAGACAGAGGATCAGAGGAAAAGACAGAAGAGGAGGAGACAGAGGAAGGAGGAGGAAGAGGAGATATTAGAGATGGTGCAGGTCTCCTCTTGTCACAAGTTGCAGAGTTGAGCCTTGTTGCTATAGAAACACTGGACCTGAGTTAATGAGATTCATTAATTGCCTTCTCTCCATCTCCAGTGTGATGTCCCCCTTCACTATCAACCAGTCAATCAACTGATGTGAAGTGAATCTGCAAAGGTTGAAGTAAACAGCAGTGAGACGTTCACGGTCACACTCAACTGCGTTTCAGTTCCGCTTTAACACCACGAGCCGCTGCTGGGCTCCGTCTAATACCTGGACTAACCCTCAGACCAGACCGAACCCATGAGCTCAGACACGGGCTGACAGTAGCTGGTGAAGCCGGCGAAGCAGTGAGGGACTCGGCCTCTGCTCTCGGATCATCGTGGGTTTTTGGAATTCACAGAATTCAAAACTCCTCACGCAACACATCAGAAGCTAGCAACGCTGCTAACGTTAGCACAGATTTTTCATATGATCGGTTAACTTCATCAATGGTTCTTTACCTGGTTAACAAAGGAACGGCTTCACTAACCCACGTCACTGACTCGTCCACTAGTTAACC
>CM048050.1:23352966-23359870 GCA_026259375.1 Verasper variegatus
AGAGGAGGCGACTGCAGACAAAATTGCCTCATTAACACCCACAGGCTGGGGGCGGAGCCACGAGAGAATGGGATGTCTGTGTACTCAGCTCCTCAGTATCAGGGTCATGTGGTGGTGAGTGCCCCCACTCAGCAGGAGCATGGCGGCGCTCCTCAGCTCCTGAACCCTAGTGCCCTCCTCCCTCACCGAGGTGGTGGTGGACCCCCACCTCAGGCCAACCCCAGCCTTCCTCCCCTGCCTAGACGGTATCCTGCTGGCATGGGGGGAGGCAGGGGGAGGTGACTGCTGCGAGACCACCTTCATTGAGGGGCTTGTTCCTGATGCCTCCTCGTCCTCCGCCGCCATCGCAAAGGAGGCGATGCTGTTCACTGAGGGGAGGTTTCTTAATTTTCCAAGAGATAACACAAAGATTCACACGTTGTCGTACGAAATCGACGATGACGATGAGTTCCAGGAGCTGGAGGTAAAAACGTTCATTTAGAGAAGGCTCATTAAGAGAAGTGTGTTGTCAGCTTAGAGAGTGATTTTAGTTGAATTCAGAAGAGAAAGAGCACGCACCTGTACTCAGGTCACTTTGTGTTTTACTCCCTGGTCTATAGATGAATGATGTCACAGGATGCTGCAGTCGGCCGTTTTTCTTTTAGATCAAATCATCAGGTTTGGTTATGGAGGGAACATGAATTTCATCATAATAGTCAGATTGTACACACTGAAAACTGACCTAGACTCTGAGAAGGGGGGGGGGGGGGATACCACAGTGTGATTGACAGCTGGTAACGTACAATGGGGGCAGGTGGCACGTGTAGGTAGGCTGAGCACTAGCGCACAAACCAGTAGGTGATGTCAGGGTGAAGGTTGATACTGGATTCATCCTCTATCCGGTAATTAGTTCCTGTTACTGTTACTTTACTCTGAAAGTCACAGAGTGGAATCAGTTCTGGTGTTGTGTAAGTAAACGTCATAGAGAAAAGATGAAGGATGTTCAGTGGCCTCACAATACATGTGTATTGTCTGTATTTATATAAAGAAAATGGATTGAAACAAAGAAACCTTCAGACAATACTCAGGGCTGAAAACCCTGCATTCTGACTGACAGGAGAATAAATGTCTGTCACAAATACAGTTCATCCAGAGTGACCTGTGTTTGTGTGTGTGTGTGTGTGTGTGTATGTTTTCAGAGTGATTACTCCAGCGAATCAGACAGCGAGGACACCTTCTTGTTAATACCTCCCAGAGATCACCTCGGTCTCAGTGTCTTCTCCATGCTCTGCTGCTTCTGGCCACTGGGCATTGCAGCATTCTACCTGTCACACAAGGTGAGGACACACAAACACAAACACAAACACACACCTTGTATAAGTGATCTGCAGTCAGCTGGATATATGTAAGTATACATATATTATATATTCTATATTTAAGTATAAACTGAAAAACAATTGAAAATGATCAACAGTTTTTACATTCACATTGCACTCCTGTTTTGCATTTTACTTTTTACTTTACTTTTTATATCTTTTATATCTTTTTATTTTATTTATTGTTTTTGTTTTTCTTATGTGTAGTACTTATTGTGTTTTTATGTTTATGTTCATTGTATGCACCTATATACCAAGGCAAATTCCAGGTAGGTGTAAACCTACTTGGCAATAAATACTTTCTGATTCAGATTCTGAATAATGACAAATCAATCAGCTTTCTAATTATTAGTTAAATGTTCCTGTCAAACTTTATTGTTGTTTATAGTTGTGTTGTAAGAATGGACGTGTGTGTCTTTATATCAGAATCTCATGCAAGAGTGGCAGATGTGGTTTCCACAGAAACTGCACATGTAACGCTCCAGAAAAACCAGGGCTGGTTGCCAGTGGCAACAGAATGAGGAGGAGGAGAGGAAGATAGTCACATTAAAGGAACAGTTCACCACCAACAGGAAAACATGGTCATCAGTGTTCTGGAAGTTTCCTGGAAGCTGGTGAAAGGAGAACAACTGTCTCCCCCAAGTCTGAAGATGTCTCCCACAGCCTCCCAGTATATCTCCCTCACCCTGCGTCACCCATTCCAACAGCACATCCATGAATGTCACTCTCTATGTTACATGGAGGTGTTTGCATCCTATTGGATAGTTAAGCCTAAAGTGTGCATAACTAAATCACATTGTGTCCTTGCATCTTGCCACTGGTGAAATACGCAAAAAAAGAGTTAAAGTTGGTGAGAGTTGAAGGTGGTGTCTCTCTATGTGGCTCATCTGAGTTAGATATGAAAGTCCCTCAACGTAGACACAACAATGCACTGTTGTTAACGTACATTTTGTATATTTCATATTTTATGTTATATATTTTGTAAATCTTATAAGATTATATTTCTAATCTTGCATGGAGCTTTTGGAACAAACACAATTTCCCCCTGGGATCAATAAGGTATTTCTGATTCTGATATCCTAACCTTGGGTCCTGCTTAGAGAAGGGAGTATCTGTGGAATTTAGACAGGCACTATTCTCCTGTACAGATATGATGTGTAAAATAAAATATACATAATATATAGTGGCATATACAGTAATGTGTGAGGATGTTCAAAAATTCCTTATCAATCAGCTCCGCTCTAATAATAACAATAATTATTAATGGTATTGTACAATGTCTCAATTCAGTAGAGGCCTGAGGAGGATTGAGACTGTCTGTTCTTCCTATTGCGTCAACAGCAGTCATCTATCACTGAAGCTTCGGACGAAAATAATCTTCGGTTGATTAAAAACAACTAAAATATGTTTTTTAACATTTGTACTGTTAGCTCTTTGTGGGGTTAGGGTGAGATGGTAGAAATGGTGCATGACTCTAGAACCACAAGACAACCTGTGTTTTGGGAGTGCAGTGATCTATTTGAACAGTACAGTGTTATGAGCTCTTTGATATATGAAGGGTTTGATATTCAGATAAGCTGAAGAGCCAATGCAGAGAAGCTAAGAGCAGTAATATGATCTCTTCTGGTTCCTGTCAGCACTCGTGCTGCAGCATCTTGGACCAACTGGAGGCTTTTCACAGACTTACTGGGACGTCCTGATAATAAAGAGTTACATTGATCCAGTCTTGAGGGAACAAATGGACGAGTTTCTCAGCTTCCTTCTGAGACAGGATGTTCCTAATGTTCATAATACTGTGCAGGTGGAAGAAAGCTGTCCTAGAGACTTGTTTTATATGTGGGTCACATGTCCTGGTCCTAACTCAGGTTCCTCACAGTGGAGCTGGGGCCAAACTAACACCAAGGGGACTATCTGGTCACACTGTTTCTCTCAGATGTTTAGGGACAATTACAATGAGCTCAGTGCTGTAGTTAGTTATATGGTTTCTGTAATATACCATGTGTCTGTGCTGTCCATGGTGGTGGTGAATTGTTTCCCTGATGGTTATAATTTAATTTGAAAGAAATTCATGAAATCATTGCTCCTCAAAGGAATAGATGGATCAGTAGAGCTGTGACTCTCTGAAGAGGAACCTGGGCTTCTTCTTATTTTCTTCTAGTAATAATTTATAAATAGTAATTAAAACAAAACTCAGTATCGAATTGGCAGCTTATGTACTGTCACATGATCTAATATTGAAACAACATGTATTCATTTGTTTAATGCAAAAGTCACTCAGGTGATAATTCTCTGATTCAAATAACTACAAAAAACAACTACAATTAAAGCACAAAGCATTGAAGCTACACCATAGGTGTGCACATAGCCTATGCAATGGGGCAGAGCATTCATAGTTGTGCGTAGGTTTGTGTGAGTCGTGCTAAAATTACACCACCGAAACACCAGTGATCAGGGGGATACGGCGTAGGGCTCTATGTAGGGTACACATGTATGCATCGGCTACGGCGTAGCTTCAACGCAGAAGCATGAATTGGGCTTAATGCGCTGTGGCCGTGTTCCTCTGTCTGTCTAACCTTGTGATTGTTTACATAAAAGGAATTGAAGAAAGGTTATTGTGTGTATTTTTGGTGAAAATTATCACTTCACTGTATATAGTGTATCACTTTACTGATATGGTGTTCTGATTGATCACATTCACAAGAACATGAGGTCACACTGAGCTTTGAGGTTTGACCACTAAAATCTAATCAGTTCATCTGTGAGTCTCTCTCACACACACAAGAGAAGACAGAGAGGGAGTTAGCAGTTAGCTGCTGTGTTAGTGCCCAGGCTAACAACAGGAAGTGTCTTATCAACAGTGTGTGAATGTAGCATCATCACAGTGTTTGCATTTCAATAAAAGTTTTTCGTGTTTGCTTCCTCCTCAGACCAATAAGTCAGTGTCTAAAGGAGACTTCCATCTTGCCAGCTCCAGCTCGAGGAGGGCTCTCTTCCTGGCCGTATTGTCAATCACTATTGGGACAGGTATCTATGTGGGTGTGGGCGTGGCACTCATCGCCTACCTTTCCAAGAACCACCACTGGTAGCGATGGAAACTATGCCCTGTTCTCAATCTGGACTCTGGCCTCCGGTGAGCGTTTCCTCAGGAGTTCGGCTCAGGAGGATGAGACTGGTGTTGCTGGAGCTATTAAAGACTTCAACCTTAAAGCTTTGAACCAATCAGATCCCAGGATCTGTGTGAGAAATTGTGGGAGTTTGGAACCAAGTGGAATAAACAAAGCTTTAGCTTCTGTTTTTCTGTGTGTTTCTAGTGTTTATTTCTCCTTCTGGATCCCTGAGACTGGATCACTTGAACTTGATGGGTAATTTCTTGTCAAACCGAGTTTTTGTCTGACAAAATAAAAACTGTTAAACTTGCTTTTTTGTCATTGAATGTGTATTTTGTTATTGTTTTCTTAATCATCTTGACGTTAAAACAAAAACAAATTTAAATATCTGATCAATAAACTGTCTGCAACATTAAACTCCACCCACCTGTGTTATCTTAGGTTACAGGGTGATGGAAACAAACGTTGCTCTGCAGGGAGTCAGATGATCTGACAGGTGGCATGTTTACAAGGTGGAGCTTGGACAGAAAGCTGAGCGAGACACTCTTCTCTTTCTCGTCCTGTTCCTTTACATAAGCTTGATGCTAAGCTAACCTAAGTACTCGTCAGGTGTCATTTGGACCAGCCAATCAGGTTCTCCAAGCCTCCAGATTAACGAATGATGTTTGTTCCTATAGGATCTCAAAGGTTTAATAAAAGACGTTGATGAAAGACAGACGACATGTGGGGTTAGGGTTAGGTTCTTATTTTCTCATCTAACAATTGATGGATCCTCGACTGAACAATAGCTTACCTGAGAACAGGTGAGGAACCTGAGATAAAACAAGGTAAGTGTGAAGGTCTCGCTAGCACTGTTGCTAGCTATCAACCAGCTTAACATTCAGGAGATATTTTGGTTTAACTTTTTCTTTGAATGTGGTAGAGACTTGGGAGTGGGCTCTACCCCCACTAAAGTGGGGCTTCCCGATCGATTGATACCATCCCCGAGTCTGTAGAACCTTGGGAAGATTTGCCATTTTCCATTTTTGATGAATTGAAAGTGTTTGGGTTTCAGTTAGGGCTGTGTTTGGTGTTGTAGTTGGGGTTTTGTGTGTGTTTTAGGGTTGTGAAAGGGTTAGGGTTAGGGTTAGGGTTAGTTAGGGTTAGGGTTAGGGTTAGGGTTAGGTTTAGGTTAGGTTTGGGTTTGGGTTGGGGTTCAGGGTTCAGGGTTTTGATTTGATTTGCGCTGGCCTACTGACCTGTTAGGTTTCATCCGGTTGGGCAGTTGGTTTTATGGCGGTTAAGGTTGGTGGTCAAGTTGGACAGGCTCCGCTCTTTCATCCCGGGGACCAGGGCAGGCAGAGCACATCCCGCAAGGACCAAGGGGCAGAGGCAGAGGTGGGTTTGGATGCTGTCTGGTTTGGTGCAAATGGTGAGCGTCTCGCTGCCTGATAGAATTTTATGAGCTGAGATGGAAAAAAAAAGGGGGGGGGGTTATGCTATAAGACAAAATTAGATGGTTAGTTGTCAATGAATAAACAAATTTTTAACAGCAGAAATTTGATCTAATGGCAGAGATGACGCCCCTGGCACCAGGAACCCCGGCTCGAATCCCCCCGAAGCCATTGGTGTTGATGTTGCAGTCGGGGGGTCCCGAGGGTCCCCAGGCAGCAGATCTGTCAGAATAAAAAGAGGGGGGGGAAAAAAAACAAAGTTCAGTAAAAGACAGGCAGGAGGATGGGTACTTTGTAGCTATGGCAGCAGGTCTGACGGAATAAACACGGGGGGGAAAAAAAAGGGACAGGGAGTTCAACAAGAGACAGGCAAGAAGGATGGGCACTCTGCAGGTATGGCGGACCGGTGTTATTTATCATTAAGACCTGTTGGGATGATGGTGTCCAGTTTGAAAATCCACAACTTCTCCGCCCTCTTTCTCTGCCCAACGGTCCAATGGTCATCTGATTCCAGGCCTGAGATGGTTAAACTGCTGACCGGATGATGTTGGAAATGACGGATCATGGGGGTGGTTAGTTTGCCTTCCCCAATGTTGTACAGATGTTGTTTGAGTCGGATGAGGATGGAATGTTTTGTTTCTCCGACATAATGTTTATTGCAGGTGGTGCATGTAATGATGTATATGACGTTGCTGGTGTTGAGTGTAAATGTGCCTAATGTAGGGAATGCTGTCTTGCCGTGGGGGTTTGAAATGAATTTTCTGTTTCTGTAGTGTGTGTGGTATTGTGTTTGTGTTGACTGGTTTGTTATCGGAGTATTTAGATCGAATTAGTAGACTATGAAGGTTTTTGTTCTTCCTGTATGCAGATATGGTGGTATGATTCTGGAAAGCCGGCTGTACTGTTTGGATATGGACAAAGTTTTGTTTGATGATATTATGTAACCCGGTGATTCTATGGGAGAAGGTGGATATAAATGGTATTATAACGGGGTTCAGGTCGGGGTTGT
>CM048051.1:0-10000 GCA_026259375.1 Verasper variegatus
AGGACAGGGGCCAGGCCTCAGGCGGAAGCCCCTCAGGGTGTTTTAAAACTATTAGCTTTTAGTAAAAACAAAAACAAAAACTCCAACTGGTAAAAGCAAGCCTGCTTTAAAGCCAGAGTTTAAAAAGATGGAAGGAGTCTACTGTTTAAAAACCAGGGGGAAGGCCTAGGCAGAAGCCACTCAGGATGTTTTAAAACTATTAGCTTTAGTTAAAAAAGCAAAAACAAAACCCAAACTGGTTAGAAGCTAAGTTGCTTTAAAACCAGAGTTTAAAAGGAGTTAAATGTTTAAAACCCAAGGAAGGCCTCAGGCAGCAGCCCCCCAGGACAATCAAAAATACTAGCTTTAATAGTTAGAAACAAATCTTCAAAATAGTTTAAAAGCAAGGCTGCTTTAAAACCAGAGTTTTTTTAAAAAAAAAGGTTAAAGAGTCCAAGCTGACGTACCGTTGAGTGGTATTAAAATCCTGACGTTTCGCATTGGTCGATGCTTCTTCAGAGGATGTGTACTTAGACTGACAGCTCTGGTGGTTATAAAGTGTTGGAGGAAGGGAAGTGTGCCCCTCCCCCAAGGCTCAAACCACCAATCAGAAAGTTGTGTAGCGAGTAGGTCTGTTGTGATAGGGCTAGGAGGGTAGGCCATTTTGTAGGGTTTCCCTCCAATATATTTGGATTTTGGGGGGAAAAATGGTTATCCCATATGATTGGTTCCCTTGGGGGGCGGCGGCTAAAAGGTATCTGAGTGTCTGTGTTCTTGCTGAATGTAAAACAGTCAATGTATGGCTTACCAGGATGGATCCCAGTCTCCCATGCGGAGGACCCGGGTTCAAACCCCCTGGACTCCCCCAATGGGGACAGAAGTCCCTAGAATTTTCTGAAAAGTCTGGAGGGGATTTTTTTTGGATTTGTATTTTGGTTGGGGGGTTTTTTGGTTCCAACCGGATTGTGTCTGTAGGTCAGTGGCACGGGCGGGGTTAGGTTTGGGTTGGGGTTGGGGTTCAGGGTTCAGGGTTTTGATTTGATTTGCGCTGGCCTACTGACCTGTTAGGTTTCATCCGGTTGGGCAGTTGGTTTTATGGCGGTTAAGGTTGGTGGTCAAGTTGGACAGGCTCCGCTCTCTCATCCCGGGGACCAGGGCAGGCAGAGCACGTCCCGCAAGGACCAAGGGGCAGAGGCAGAGGTGGGTTTGGAGGCTGTCTGGTTTGGTGCAAATGGTGAGCGTCTCGCTGCCTGATGGAATTTTATGAGCCGAGATGGAAAAAAAAAAAAAAAAGGGGGGGGGGGGGGGGGGGGGTTTATGCTATAAGACAAAATTAGATGGTTAGTTGTAAATGAATAAACAAAAATTTTTTTCACAGCAGAAATTTGATCTAATGGCAGAGATGACACCCCTGGCACCAGGAACCCCGGCTCGAATCCCCCCGAAGCCATTGGTGTTGATGTTGCAGTCGGGGGGTCCCGAGGGTCCCCAGGCAGCAGATCTGTCAGAATAAAAAGAGGGGGGGGAAAAAAAACAGAGTTCAGTAAAAGACAGGCAGGAGGATGGGTACTTTGTAGCTATGGCAGCAGATCTGACGGAATAAACAAGGGGGGGGAAAAAAAGGGACAGGGAGTTCAACAAGAGACAGGCAAGAAGGATGGGCACTCTGCAGGTATGGCGGACCGGTGTTATTTATCATTAAGACCTGTTGGGATGATGGTGTCCAGTTTGAAAATCCACAACTTCTCCGCCCTCTTTCTCTGCCCAATGGTCCAATGGTCATCTGATTCCAGGCCTGAGATGGTTAAACTGCTGACCGGATGATGTTGGAAATGACGGATCATGGGGGTGGTTAGTTTGCCTTCCCCAATGTTGTACAGATGTTGTTTGAGTCGGATGAGGATGGAATGTTTTGTTTCGCCGACATAATGTTTATTGCAGGTGGTGCATGTAATGATGTATATGACGTTGCTGGTGTTGAGTGTAAATGTGCCTAATGTAGGGAATGCTGTCTTGCCGTGGGGGTTTGAAATGAATTTTCTGTTTCTGTAGTGTGTGTGGTATTGTGTTTGTGTTGATGGTTTGTTATCGGAGTATTTAGATCGAATTAGTAGACTATGAAGGTTTTTGTTCTTCCTGTATGCAGATATGGTGGTATGATTCTGGAAAGCCGGCTGTACTGTTTGGGTATGGGCAAAGTTTTGTTTGATGATATTATGTAACCCGGTGATTCTATGGGAGAAGGTGGATATAAATGGTATTATAACGGGGTTCAGGTCGGGGTTGTTGGGCCGAAGAATAATGGCGGTCTCGGAGGGATCAGGGTTAGGATTTGGGTCAGGGTTAGGGTTAGGGTTAGGGGGGTTAGGGTTAGGGTTAGGTTTAGGGGGGTTAGGGTTAGGGTTAGGGTTAGGGGGGTTAGGGTTAGGGTTAGGGTTAGGTTTAGGGTTAGGTTTAGGTTTAGGGGGGTTAGGTTTAGGGTTAGGGTTAGGGTTAGGTTTATTGGGGTTAGGGTTAGGTTTAGGGTTAGGTTTAGGGCTAGGGTTAGGGTTAGGGTTAGGTTTATTGGGGTTAGGGTTAGGTTTAGGGTTAGGTTTAGGTTTAGGGTTAGGGTTAGGTTTATTGGGGTTAGGGTTAGGGTTAGGGTTAGGGTTAGGTTTAGGGTTAGGTTTAGGGTTAGGTTTATTGGGGTTAGGGTTAGGTTTAGGGTTAGGGTTAGGGTTAGGCTTGGGAAAGGGTTGGTTAGGGTTAGGGTTAGGGTTAGGGTCCTGGTTGGGAGAGTTGGGGTCAGAATTAGGCCTGGGGGGATCTTGGTTAGGGTTAGGATTTGGGTTGAGTTTGGGATCCATCTTAGGGTAATGGATAGGGTATACCGGTAGGGGACCTGTGGGCGGGACGCCCTCCGAGATCAAGAACCGGGGTGGAGCAATATGGGGAATGACGCGAGTAGGAGCGAGAGACGCCAAAGTGCTATTTTTGATTTGGCGGAGGAAGCGTTTAGAGTAGCCCCTTTGTCTGAGGCTACAAAAAAGGATGGAGATGGATGAATGCAGGTCTATTGCCAGGGATGATATTCTGTAAAAACGAATGATTTGGGATTTAATGATACCTTTAAATGTGTGTTTCGGATGATAACTTGTTTTATGGAGAAGGGCGTGTGTGTCTGTTGTTTTAAAGTAAACCTTGGTGAGTAATTGTGAGTCTGGCGAATTATTTGACCGGTCAAAAAAAACTGTTGTATCTAGAAAATTTATTTGCAGTGGATCTATGATGTACTTAACTTTAATGGACGGGTGGTGGCTATTCAATGTGTCTATGAAGTCAGAAAATAAAGAGATGTCATGTTGCCAGATACCAAATATGTCATCTAAAAATCGGAGGTAGGTAAGAGGTTTGTGGGTGCACTTGGCTAGTGCCTCTCGCTCCCACTCGCTCATGTAAATGTTTGCATATGAAGGTGCGTATCGTTGACCCATGGCCGTTCCGTGGATTTGCAGGAATTGTTTGTTATTGAATGAAAAATCGTTATTGTTGAGACAGATAGTCAGGAGTTGAATGATTTCTTTGTCCGGTCTATTGTTGTCGGGGTTGTTATTGAAGATGGATTTGATAGCCTTGATACCGATTTGTGTATTGATATTTGTGTACAAACTGTCTATGTCTATTGTAAATAAGTATGACTGATTTGGAACAACCATGGGCCGGATAGTGTCTATGAAGTGGTAGGTGTCCTTGATGTAGCTGGGATGTTTATTGGAAAGGGGTCCAAGGAAATGTTCTATGTATTCTGAGATATGATATGAAGTGCTATTACAATCCGAGACTATAGGTCTGCCGGGGGGAACCACATAGGGAATGGTCCATGATGGGGGTTCTTTATGGATTTTTGGTAGTAGGTAAAATTGTCGGGGGCGGGGTTGGTCGGGGCCGAATAAGTAGAGTTTTTGCTTATGGGTAATGGTTTTATTGTCATATAAAGTTTGTATAATCCTACGGAGAAGTGGTTGAGTTTGAGTTTGTAAGTCTGACGGAATGGGTTTATAATGTGTAGTGTTTGAGAGTTGTCTGTTTGCCTCCAGTAAATAATCGTGTCTGTCCATGATGACTATTTTGGAGCCTTTGTCCGCGGGTTTAATGATGATATTGGGATTTTGGGTAAGTTCTTCTAAGGCCCTGCGTTCCGGCCCCGAGAGGTTGTCTGCAACGTCCCCTGGGGGCCGGTAGTAACGCAGGGCCTGTATGTTCTTTTGCACAAGGTTTATTGTGGCTGCGTGTGATTGCGCCGTGGTGGGTTCCCAATTAGACCTGTGGATGAAGGGTGTCTGGATGTGGTCCGGTTTTCCATGAAAATGACTGATAATTTTTAACCTTCTATTATATTGGTGTAGGTCCCTATGAAGTTCCTCCCAGTCAAACTTTGCCGGGCGTGGGATGAATGAAAGACCCCTCTCCAATAAATGGATCTGATCTGTAGTGGGAGTAAATAATACGGATAAGTTGAGTATGTTTGATGTAGAGCTCCACCCCAAGTCAACTGCGGGGTCAGTGTGGGGTACAGGGTTAGTAGTTGCGTTTATGCCCGGTTTGGGTTTGGGTTTTATTATAAATTTAGCTGTTTTAACCAGTAATTGAAAATGAGTTGAGCAGTGGCCGGTTTCCAGTGGATGTTGTCCTTTTCTGTTAAAAAGGTATCGTGAGGGATCTCTGCTAAGAACGGGAAGTAGGTGGCTATTGTGTTATTGATATATTTCAGATTGTGTTGTTGTTTAATGCTGAGGTTGTCCGAGAAGTTTATTATTGGAAAGTAAATGTCGGCATTAGGGAAGGCAAGTTGGGCTTGTTTATATAGGGATTTTAATTGTTTGCAGGAGGTCTGCTTGGGGTCCTGGTCCTTATTATTGATCCCGATGGAGAGGACCACTATTTTTATTGCTGGGTTGGGAAGAGTTTTTTCACAGATTCTAAGAAAATGGTACATATTGGCCCCCGGGTAACTGTCAAGTTGTATGTCTGGGTTGTTGTGGGGGGGGATTCTGTTGATGTTTGAATCCCCCAACACCAGGACTGGTCTACGGCTTTTGAAAGACCAGTCCTGGAGTTTCCTGGTGTGTCGTGCGATATGTGATGTGGGATGGAAATTACCTGATGTGGGAGTGTGTGGTGGTAAGCTGAATGGGGAGGAGGTGGAGGAGGGTCCTGCAGGGCTATCGTCGGGGAGTGAAGGTGTGCCGGACTCCAGAACGGCACAAGTGGGAGGTGGACTTCCGAGGAGTAGTGGTAGGGAGGTCTCAGATACGGTATCAATGGCAATGTTAGCCTTTAATTGCCCGCTCATCATGTTTGGTGACCCTCCCGTTATGGTTTCAGGGGCTCCTCGCTGTTCCATTATGCCGATCCAGGGACCAGCAACACCTGTGGGTGTAGAGGGGGGAGAGGAGATGGTGTCATGATTGAAAGTAGAAACATTTGAATAACTGTGTGTATTGAGTGTTATAGACTGGAGTTCTAGGGTATTGTTTTGTGTGGCCGGTACTTGGTGAATTTGGGCTTCGGTTTGCTGTGTCCGTCTTCTTAGTTCTGTTCCTGTACTGATTGTCGGTGAGTCGGGGGTACTGGAGCTTGGGGATAGTCGTGTTGTTAGGGTTTTCCGTCTAGTCACTGTCGGTAGGATGGGGGAGAGTTTGGAGTTGGGTTTTATGATGATTTCTGCCTCCTGGGAGACCGGTTCGGGTCCCCAGGAGGCTAATTTCTTACCCCTCACTGAGGGAGGGGTGGAGGTGTTTGGGTCTGGAGGGGTTTGTCTTGAAGTCAGTTGTGCAGGTGTCCTCTGTGTTTGTAGAGGGCCCTTGTTGTAAACCGGGTAGGTCGGCAGTCCATTCAATGGCTTTCGTCTTGGTTTGGGTATGGGGTGGTCAGGTAGTATCGTTTGTAAGGGGGGCCTGGTTTGGGGTAAGGGGAATGTCTTCTGTCTGTTAGTCTGGTATGGGCGGTCATGTCTGAGTTGTTGAGGTTGTGGTTGTAGGTCATCCAGTGTTGTCTGGCGCTGGGTGGGGGTGGGGAGAAGTGGTGTCCGGGACTGTTGAATTGAATAGGGCTGAAATGCAGGGGGTAACTTACTGATGATGACTGGTAGTGGTGGGAATTCCTCTTCATCGGATAATTCCGGGATGGTGGAGAGGGAGCCCATCAACCTGCTCTTTGGGTTAAGGGAAGGTTTATTGTTGTAATTGGTGTTGTGATGTTGCGTATGTTTGCTCAGTATACCTTCTGTTGCCGTTATTGTGTCCGCTCTGAGTCTCTGGCCATAACGCTTCCTAGCCCATCCGGTAGCTATTTGAAACGCTATGGAGTTGTGTGGTATGTGGCAAGGGTGTGTATTGTGTTGGTGTAATGTTCTTGTAATATAGCCATGTTTGTTCTCATCCAATTATCCGTATTGTTTTGGATTTTGTGCCGTGTGGTGTCGGATGGTGTGGCCGGTTTGATGAAGTCCGTCAGTCTGGTGACCTGACGCATCATCCCAGGTGGGAAAGTGTTGGTTGCAAGTGAATTATCTGTTGTGTGTTTATGGTGTATGGCCTGTATTAGTTGAAATATTTGTTTTGAAGCGGTACGGGTTGCTGGGTCCGGTGCCTGATTCAATGTGTTGGAGGGTGCTGTGTTCATGTTTGTAAACCTGCGTGTATTGTTGTGTTCGTATTGTGATGTTGACTGCGTGTTTACAGACATCAGGGGTTGTAGGGCTATGTTAGTGTGTGTGTGTGTGAGCTGTGGTCTGTGTCTTAAACCACTCGATGGTACGGGCTTCACTCTGTTAAAAAACATTTTAAAAGTCACTGGAGGGGGCTCTTACCCTGGTAGCGTAGGTGGAGGTCTCCTTGGTCCAGTAGTTGTTCCTGGGCCTTCCTAGTTGGAGCTGGGGTGGCGTTTGGGCAGTGATCCAGCAGGATGAGGTTCAGGTGCCTTTGTTTCTGTAGCCTGGTGTGTATCTAATGCAAAAAAAAAGGGGGAAACTCCACAAAAACGTATCAGTGTAGAAAAAGCCAGGCGGGAGGTCTCCAGAAAGTTAGTTTTTTAATATAGTCCAAAAAGAATTAAAATTTGAAAATCCCCAAAAAAGAGGAAAAATAGGTCTCAGATGTGGGGTCCTCGTCCCAGCGGGAGGAGGATCACAGAAAAGGTAGTAATACGAGGAAAAAGAAGGAAGAAACAGTCATTCTGTGGAAAAAGTTGTTTAACTTAGGAAGGCCTTTAGCAGACGCTCTCAGGATGATAAAACTGGTAACTTATTTAAAAAAAAGGGGGGTTAAAAATCAATAACCCATAATAGTTAAAAGCAGGGTCGCTTAAAACGAGAGTTAGAAAAAGGTACAGGAGTCTAGGTTTAAAAAACAAAAAAAAAACCAAAAACAAAAAAAAAAAAGGGGGGGTGGGGGTTTTTAGGGTTAAGAGGGAGGACAGGGCCAGGCCTCAGGCGGAAAAGCCCACTCAGGTGTGTTTTAAAACTATTAGTTTTTAGTATAGGGACTTCTGTCCCCATTGGGGGAGTCCAGGGGGTTTGAACCCGGGTCCTCCGCATGGGAGACTGGGATCCATCCTGGTAAGCCATACATTGACTGTTTTACATTCAGCAAGAACACAGACACTCAGATACCTTTTAGCCGCCGCCCCCCAAGGGAACCAATCATATGGGATAACCATTTTTCCCCCCAAAATCCAAATATATTGGAGGGAAACCCTACAAAATGGCCTACCCTCCTAGCCCTATCACAACAGACCTACTCGCTACACAACTTTCTGATTGGTGGTTTGAGCCTTGGGGGAGGGGCACACTTCCCTTCCTCCAACACTTTATAACCACCAGAGCTGTCAGTCTAAGTACACATCCTCTGAAGAAGCATCGACCAATGCGAAACGTCAGGATTTTAATACCACTCAACGGTACGTCAGCTTGGACTCTTTAACCTTTTTTTTAAAAAAACTCTGGTTTTAAAGCAGCCTTGCTTTTAAACTATTTTGAAGATTTGTTTCTAACTATTAAAGCTAGTATTTTTGATTGTCCTGGGGGGCTGCTGCCTGAGGCCTTCCTTGGGTTTTAGACATTTAACTCCTTTTAAACTCTGGTTTTAAAGCAACTTAGCTTCTAACCAGTGTGGGTTTTGTTTTTGCTTTTTTAACTAAAGCTAACAGTTTTAAAACATCCTGAGTGGCTTCTGCCTAGGCCTTCCCCCTGGTTTTTAAACAGTAGACTCCTTCCATCTTTTTAAACTCTGGCTCTAAAGCAGGCTTGCTTTTACCAGTTGGAGTTTTTGTTTTTGTTTTTACTAAAAACTAATAGTTTTAAAACACCCTGAGGGGCTTCCGCCTGAGGCCTGGCCCCTGTCCTCCCTCTTAACCCTAAACCCCCCCCCTTTTTTTTTTTTTTTTTTTTTTTTTTTTTTTTTTTTTTTTTTTTTTTTTTTTTTTTTTTTTTTTTTAAACCTAGACTCCTGTACCTTTTTCTAACTCTTGTTTTAAAGCGACCCTGCTTTTAACTATTATGGGTTATTGATTTTTAACCCCCTTTTTTTTAAATAAAGTTACCAGTTTTAATCATCCTGAGAGGCGTCTGCTAAAGGCCTTCCTAATTTTAAACAACTTTTTTCCACAATAAAGACTGTTTTCTCCTTCTTTTTCCTCGGTATTACTACCTTTTCTTGTGATCCTCCTCCCGGCTGGGACGAGGACCCACATCTGAGACCTATTTTTCCTCTTTTTTGGGGATTTCAAATTTTAATTCTTTTTGGGACTATATTAAAAAACTAACTTTCTGGAGACCTCCCGTCTGGCTTTTTCTACACTGATACGTTTTTGTGGAGTTCCCCCCTTTTTTTTGCATTAGGATACACACCAGGCTACAGAAACAAAGGCACCTGAACCTCATCCTGCTGGATCACTGCCCAAACGCCACCCCAGCTCCAACTAGGAAGGCCCAGGAACAACTACTGGACCAAGGAGACCTCCACCTACGCTACCAGGGTAAGAGCCCCCTCCAGTGACTTTTAAAATGTTTTTTAACAGAGTGAAGCCCGTACCATCGAGTGGTTTAAGACACAGACCACAGCTCACACACACACACACTAACATAGCCCTACAACCCCTGATGTCTGTAAACACGCAGTCAACATCACAATACGAACACAACAATACACGCAGGTTTACAAACATGAACACAGCACCCTCCAACACATTGAATCAGGCACCGGACCCAGCAACCCGTACCGCTTCAAAACAAATATTTCAACTAATACAGGCCATACACCATAAACACACAACAGATAATTCACTTGCAACCAACACTTTCCCACCTGGGATGATGCGTCAGGTCACCAGACTGACGGACTTCATCAAACCGGCCACACCATCCGACACCACACGGCACAAAATCCAAAACAACACGGATAATTGGATGAGAACAAACATGGCTATATTACAAGAACATTACACCAACACAATACACACCCTTGGCCACATACCACACAACTCCATAGCGTTTCAAATAGCTACCGGATGGGCTAGGAAGCGTTATGGCCAGAGACTCAGAGCGGACACAATAACGGCAACAGAAGGTATACTGAGCAAACATACGCAACATCACAACACCAATTACAACAATAAACCTTCCCTTAACCCAAAGAGCAGGTTGATGGGCTCCCTCTCCACCATCCCGGAATTATCCGATGAAGAGGAATTCCCACCACTACCAGTCATCAACAGTAAGTTACCCCCTGCATTTCAGCCCTATTCAATTCAACAGTCCCGGACACCACTTCTCCCCACCCCCACCCAGCGCCAGACAACACTGGATGACCTACAACCACAACCTCAACAACTCAGACATGACCGCCCATACCAGACTAACAGACAGAAGACATTCCCCTTACCCCAAACCAGGCCCCCCTTACAAACGATACTACCTGACCACCCCATACCCAAACCGAGACGAAAGCCATTGAATGGACTGCCGACCTACCCGGTTTAC
>CM048051.1:15000-25000 GCA_026259375.1 Verasper variegatus
GCAAAACAGCATTCCCTACATTAGGCACATTTACACTCAACACCAGCAACGTCATATACATCATTACATGCACCACCTGCAATAAACATTATGTCGGCGAAACAAAACATTCCATCCTCATCCGACTCAAACAACATCTGTACAACATTGGGGAAGGCAAACTAACCACCCCCATGATCCGTCATTTCCAACATCATCCGGTCAGCAGTTTAACCATCTCAGGCCTGGAATCAGATGACCATTGGACCATTGGGCAGAGAAAGAGGGCGGAGAAGTTGTGGATTTTCAAACTGGACACCATCATCCCAACAGGTCTTAATGATAAATAACACCGGTCCGCCATACCTGCAGAGTGCCCATCCTTCTTGCCTGTCTCTTGTTGAACTCCCTGTCCCTTTTTTTTCCCCCCCTTGTTTATTCCGTCAGATCTGCTGCCATAGCTACAAAGTACCCATCCTCCTGCCTGTCTTTTACTGAACTCTGTTTTTTTTCCCCCCCCTCTTTTTATTCTGACAGATCTGCTGCCTGGGGACCCTCGGGACCCCCCGACTGCAACATCAACACCAATGGCTTCGGGGGGATTCGAGCCGGGGTTCCTGGTGCCAGGGGCGTCATCTCTGCCATTAGATCAAATTTCTGCTGTGAAAAAAATTTTTGTTTATTCATTTACAACTAACCATCTAATTTTGTCTTATAGCATAAACCCCCCCCCCCCCCCCCCCCTTTTTTTTTCCATCTCGGCTCATAAAATTCCATCAGGCAGCGAGACGCTCACCATTTGCACCAAACCAGACAGCATCCAAACCCACCTCTGCCTCTGCCCCTTGGTCCTTGCGGGACGTGCTCTGCCTGCCCTGGTCCCCGGGATGAGAGAGCGGAGCCTGTCCAACTTGACCACCAACCTTAACCGCCATAAAACCAACTGCCCAACCGGATGAAACCTAACAGGTCAGTAGGCCAGCGCAAATCAAATCAAAACCCTGAACCCTGAACCCCAACCCCAACCCAAACCTAACCCTAACCCTAACCCAAACCTAACCCTAACCCTAACCCCCTAACCCTAACCCTAACCCTAACCCCCCCTAACCCTAACCCTAACCCCCTAACCCCCTAACCCTAACCCCTAACCCTAACCCTAACCCTAACCCTAACCCTTTCACAACCCTAATACACACACACAACCCCAACTACAACACCAAACACAACCCTAACTGACAACCAAATACTTAGTCAATTCATGGAAAATGGGAAATCTTCCCAAGGTCCTACAGACTCGGGGATGGTACCAATCGATCGGGAACCCCCTAACCCTCTAACCCCACTTTAGTGGGGGTAGAGCCCACTCCCAAGTCTCTACCACATTCACAGAAAAAGTTAAACCTAACCTAACCTAACCCAAAATATTCTACTAAATACTTATAGACACACGTCCTGTGAAAGATAGAGCCTAGCACGGTGGTGCTTCCATTATGACTTCCTTTTCCACAAGGGAAGTACATCTCTGGCCAGTTTCTGTTTGGTTTTTTAAATGTATGTCATCTCAGCCACTTCTGAATTACAGCCATGGGAGATTTGGTTACTTGTTTACTTTTATTACAAGTGAATGCTTTTCTGCTATCTTTAACAAATGTTCACTTACAATACTGTATATATCTTGAACAGGACTTCATGTACATTTAAACACTACTCTGACAACTAAAACTCTTTGTGTATATATATTTCATCTTTTATTTTATGTCTTCTTTTTAAACCTTTATGTGCTTATTTGTACTCTTGCATGGACCAATTGTAACAAACACAATTTCCCCCTGGGATCAGTAAACTATTCATAATTCTGTCCATGTGTAACATATTTTTTAATAGCATAAGTCATAATAACATGATTGGATAAGATATATACACATATATATACATGAATAAATAGTAGGAATAAATAGATACATTAATAGATAAGGCAATACAAAGTCACAATTCATCAATATGAAAACATACAAATTCGTAAAAAATTCTAAACTTATAAACTATACGATAAACATGATTGATTAAAAAGTACATAAATACTTTTCAGAGTGGAGCTCAGAGTGGAGCAAGTAAGTATGTAGGATGGAGGCGTGGTTGGAGGCGCACAACACTGTGACAAGATCACTTTATTTTCATTTAATGTTTTTTTTTACATTAAATTGTATTTAATTTTCAATCAAGTTTATTTACAAACATTTTTTAAAACATATTCATTATTTTCTTTGTTATTAAATAAAAAACACATCTACACTAACACACTGATAACAATTACAAACAAACTCAGTAATGGGTTTCTATGATGATAATGAGGGTGGAACCACAGTGCATTATGGGAGGCGGCACAGCTGTCCCCAGCAGCGTACCTGGGACCAGGGGGAGGGAGCATCCCAGGGGAAGGGCAGAGCAGCCCCGTACCCTTTCATAGGAGACAGGTTCAGTCCCCCTGGTCTAACCAAAGATTGAAATATAAAGTCAACTGACAACTGCAAATTCACATTGAATGAAAGAACAAATGTCTCAAAGCCTCTCCAGCTAAGGGGTAATGTGACAGTAGAGTGCTTTGGTGGCGTCTGTCGCCAGTGCATTGACTTTGACCTAGTCGACGGACAAAGCAGGGGGAGTTGTCAAGATTATTCCATACTTCCTAAACCTAACCAGGAGGGGGGCACCCTACAGGCCTCGCTGTCTCTGCAGCTACAGCCTCGTCTGTCAATCACCTCCTAAAATAGAAACCTGCAGTCTGACACCCGTTCTCCCTCTCTCTATTTGGCTCTATGTCTCTCAACCACCTCCCCCCCTCTCTCTGGACCTGCAGTCTGTCAGCAACACTCAGCCTGACTCCACCACTCTTACTCTCTCTCTGCATATCTGAACTTCTTTCTCTCGGGCAGGACAGTCATAGTCAGTGTCCGGACAGAAAAAACATGTTTATCAGAAAACAGTAACTTGTCTTAACCAGAACCAGCTCTGATGGACTAATGAACCTAAATAGTTCTATATCATGAAATATCGATTTAAAGTTTCAAATTGGGACAACATGAAAAAAAAATCCTGCATCTGGACTAAACACTTGGATTACACCTGGTCCACAACTCTGACTACTTCAGCCAAGACCAGGATGTCTATCAGAAGTCTAAACATGGACCTATGATTGGAAGTGATTCCATCGGTTCCTTTTGAATCATCAAATATAGAATTTGATCCAGGAACAGGTGAGAACAACTTTTTCATTATTCATTGATTGAATCTATTGATAACCCTAACCCTTCTTCTGAAAATATGATTTCAAACTTAAGGTGGAAAAACAACAAGGTTTGTACAGATATGTATATGTGCACATATTTTTTCTTAAAGAAATTAATTAATTTACTTTCAGTCATTTTACATTCAAACTAGAAACCTTCAGTGTTTAAAACTAATAAACTTTACATGATTGATTATGATGGCATGAATATAAAAATGTATCAAAATATCAAATCGATTAACAACAAAAATAACCATGAAATCAGAGACTGAATACAATTAACAGTGTGAGTGTGTTTCCAGATGAGGGTTAACACTTGATCAAAATATTTACTGGAAATAGATGAAAAAAACACAATGAATTAGAATAAATTCACATTTGAAAGATGGACATGGACAATAATCAATAACAATCAATTCTAAGGGTCTTTAATCAGGTAATAAAATGTGGAAAAAAGATATCTAAATTAGCATTTAGCATCCTAACCCCATCAACTGACGAACAGAAAAGTGTCAACCAATAAGACTCATCACTCCCTTTGCTTGCCCCGCTGCTGTGTCAGTATTACAGCCCCTCCACCACCCATCATGCACCTGTAGGCTCTGACGGGGGGGTTATAAGTATTTGTTCATCACTCCCATCATATGTGATCATCATCTCGTGAGTTGTCTGACTGAAGTACATTAATCTGAACTCCCTTCTGTTACTGACGTTATGTTTCACAATTAAGAACCAATCACAATGAAGAATAATCATATGATTACAACACAAACTGAGTTTGTGTCAGAGAAAATAACATTAAAATGTCTTCCCTAACCCAAATCTTTGTTTTTATATTTTGTCAAAATTTTGACAGAAACAGACTAACGTCAAAAACCTTCAGATTAAAAAGAAAAAAATGATGAGCAGCAGAGGAGGAGGAGGAGGAAGAAGAGGGAGGGAGGTCTTCCTCAGTGCTCACCACTGCCCTGAAGTTGTTCTGCCGCATCATCATAATTCACGACTTTCTGCTGAGTTCACCTGTACTCGTCCGTCAGAGGCCGATTACCTGGACGTTTCCTCTAACGTTCACTCTGAGGAGGAAGAGTGCATCAGTGACTGGTCAGAGGAAGATCTCTCCCTCTATTTCTCTCCCTCTGTCATCCTCCCATCAGACGATGAAGACTCAGGTCCAGAGAGCGGCTTCAGGTGCGTTGACGTTGCCATGGAAACACAGGTGAGGCTGATTTACATTCGCAAATGTTGTAAAGAAACTTTTATGGTGTGGTTCCACCAAACACAATGCACATTTGTCACGATGAAATTACAAACAAAGTCAACGAATAGACGTGTCTCTATCAGTCAAGTTTAAATATTTGAAATCAGGCAAAATGTTCATGTGACACAACGTTGTGAAAGCCAATCAGCGCCAAGAATGAAACGCACCGGTCTCCGGTCCTGCAACAACACGAGCAGGCAGGTGATCAAACAGGCCACTGGTCAGCCTCAGGCAGCAGCTCATGTAGAACATGGTGAAATCCCAGAGCTGTGGGCGTCTCCTGAGGGTTTTGTGGACTCACACTTGACGGCGCTGTCTTCTTCACATCGTGTACAGCATTTGCAGTCACTTCTGACACTTCAACCCAGAACAGGCAAAGTCACTTGTTTAGTTTTGCTTGACTGAAAAACTAAATACAATTTAAGGTATTCAAAAATATTTCAGCATTTTTTGGAAACTTTGAGTTTAACTGGCTCAATAATCATCAATAGATGGATAAATTATTTCTCTTTTAATCATCAAAACAAATTATCAACAAACTTCACAAAATAATCAAAGAATCTGATGTGATTAAAAATCCAAAATGATGTTTAATTTAAATAGATTTTGTATGAATCTAAAGAAAAACGAAACATTTAAAAATGGTTCAAAAGTAGAGGAAACACACGCAGACACAGGCACGTGTGCACACTTACACACACAAACATGTATGCATATACATGCACACAGACGCACACACAAGGAAAAGTTATAAATTCACTTCTGCTCTGATTGGCTGCTCCTCCATGCCTCCTGCAGCAAAGGACCATGTCTATCTGCCCTAAAACTAATCCTCAGAAAAAATAAATATGAATCATTTAGAATGTTTGATTCAATTAAAAATGTTTCAAACAACAAACTCTACAAAGTCTAACTATTTCTGTGTAAAGTTCGGTGTGTAAAAGAACAAACTTACAGACAAGGAGAGAAGAGAAAGGGAAGAAAAACAAACAGGATTCATTCATTCTACTGAGCCTAACCCATTCATTCTTTTATCATTTTAATTACATTTGTTTTATATAATGTGTCTTGTCATTTTGTATTATTTGTCATGACATATATGCATTGACATTTGTACATTTCAAGTTTTCAATAAAAAAAAGCTGGCTGCAGACAAGATGGCGGACTTCAGCTCTCGCATGCACAATAGGTCCCTGCAACAGATATCATCGCACTGGACAGGAAATGATGCGAGCAGTGGAAGTTGGTCTTCTTCTGTTGTTTTATCTTCTTGAAGTTTTTTTTTCTTGAGGTGCGGAAACTATTTTTTTATTTATTCCCAACAAACACTTTAGACAGTCAACATACTGTGTTAAAACAGAAGAATAGGATTGTCACAAATAAATTACATAAAAGAAATAAACAATTGAAATAACAACAAAGGACAAATAAAAAGATGACAAGAGTTGGAGGTGTTGCAAACATTGAATCTTTTGATGGCCCAAGGACTTGAATAGATGCCATTTACAGAGTATCTTTATAATTTCAATCAAATAATCTTTCAACAAATTCTTTCTTTGAAGAGATAAGGGGAAGAGATGTGAGACATACATTTGTTATTACATTTCTTGTCTTTAATATACAGATGAGGTAACTGTGAAGTAATGACACTGTAGAGCAGAGTGCCTCCACCAATCATTCTCACTTATCATTGTCTATGGAATTACTTTGGTAACTCATGCATATTGTTTTTTAGTACATGTTATATTCAATTTATGACCTAACCTCTTGGAGTGTGGCCAAGAACGTTGGTTCACCACAACATCCAGAGACGAACAGGTTGCTTTCCACAATTACTTGTATTATTTAATCAGCAAACATAAATCAAAACTTCAACTTAAAGTGACGGCACTTTCTGCTGGCATCTCTGCTGTGTTTCAGTCCCCCCCCCCCCCCCTCGCTGCTGCCTCTTGAATCCAGGGAGAGTTGATTGGCCCACTAGTCTCTAGTCACTAGAGCCAATCCCCTATCCCTGGTTCACCTGGAGCTTCACTGAGCCTCCTCCATGTTGTAGAATCAACTTGAAATTGGCCCATTTAAAACTTCACCAGGAGAAAACACAAGGCTAATGTCCACTGCTAGGACCGCATCATTTCCTGTGTGTTGCTCGTGTGGGTACGGAGGAAGTTAATGCACAGGCGCTCGCAGACGTCCATCTTGTCTGCAGACAGGTCAAACTTATTAGGTGGAAACAGGAAGTAAAGCCAATAACAGACACTTCAGAAAACCGTTTCAAAATAAAACTGAAAATAATAAATATGATACTGAAAATACAAAAAAATTTTTAAAAAACGTTTAATTTTCACTTTTAGTTTTTGCTGAATCATCAACATTGTCAAGTGTCACAACCTTTCAGTAATAAACCTTTAAATTGAATTAAATCATTGTTTTATTCATCACACACCTGTCTATCTCTCTCCCTACCTGTCTGTCTACCTGTCTGTCTATCTCTCGACATCCTCTTGTTTGTTTCTGTTCAGACGACAGGTCAGGGGGGGGAGGGGCTTAAGATGGTTCCTAAACGACAGATTCACCTGAAAAAGAAAAGCAAGACCAAGGAAATTAATGACAAGGAAAAGAATGACAAACTACAGGTACTTGTCTGTCTCTGTCTCTGTCTCTTTCTGCCTTTACCTGTCTGTCTCTTTACCTGTCTGTCTGTTTGTCTGTCTCACTACCTGACCAGGTGATACTAAAGAATGAACCTTTTGAAGGGGGAGCAGCGAACAGAGATGTGTCAACTAATGAACTGTTCTATCCAACTGTCCATCATCGCCCTGATCTGTTGCTACGACAACACAGTATGCCCACTTCCCACGCGCGTTCAATGACCTGCGGTGATGTCGACAGCTGCGGGGTCTACAGGGGCCTGGTTGCAGGAGCCAGTCCAGGTAACAACACCTGACATTGTTAGAGAAATCCGCCTTTTCCTGTGTTGCCCAGGAAATGACCTTTGATGAGCGTGGATGGTTTGTTCTGGTCTCTTCCTATTTCTGGTTTCAGGGTTGCTGATTGGAGGACAATCGGTGGTGCAGAGACGTTTGCAAAAATCTGTCTCTCTGGATGAAACAAAAACAAAGATGGCGTCATGCATCATCAAGAGTGTCCTTTCCAAGAAGATGCAGGTGGAGAAGATCAACACGAAAACATCGTTCCTGAAGAAGAAACTCGCAGCGTCACCTATCGTCCCATCGGAGGGGGGAGGACTGGAGGCGGGGCCAGGTGTGTTTAAAGCTCCGGTTCACTCGGTGAGAGACGTAAGAAGTTTGGTTAAAAACACATACAGCCTCTCGTTCTCTACGGCAACGACACCTGACAAAATCAAACCAGCTAAATTCAAGGTGGTTGGTCAGGAAGACAGCCCACCCCCCACCTACCAACAGGCCGTAGGGGTCAAAGGTCACTCCACCAGAGGACATGTCTCTGAGGTCACTGCATCTTTCAGCCAATCCCGTGACAGAAAACAGTACAATGCATTGAGTCATCCAATCACACAGCAGAGACAAGGAAGCAAGCCAATAATAAGCAGGAGGAAAGATGATTTCATGTTTTTAGACCCACCCCCATCCACCTCTGCAACCATCAGCCAATTAGAAAGAGCTGAAGATGCAAGTCACCAGGCAGGGGCCTCCCTCCCCTTCTCTGCCCCTCCTTCCTCCTCCTCCTCCAGACACCCCCAGGTAGACCAGCAGGAACAACGCCCCCCCCAAGGTGCGTGTTCTCACTCTGTCCCTGCCCCCCTCCAGCGGCTCCAAACCTGTTTCTACACCCCCTCTCAACATCCTCAGCTGAGGAAGGTGAGCTACATCCCCAACCCCCTCAACTCCATCCAGAATCCCCACCTCCACCAGAGCAGGTCACCTGGAGACACCTCGGACCAGATGATGAAGAGCTGCCCCTCCCCAGAGACCAGGAGGACAGCAGACCACAACGTCAGTGCTGTGACCCCGCCCACATTGAAGAATAAGCAGCAGCAGCCTTTTCTCTGCAGTTTTCAGAGTTTCTTACCTGCACAGGTGAGTAATGACTTCCTCATTGACATCACAGGTTCTGCTGTAACACCTGGAGCTGTCTTCTGTTGCCCCGCCCCATGTCACGTGATGTTAGAGCCAAATGGGCGGTACTGCTATGTGGATACACACCCACAGCATCACAGAAAGATGCTGCTGGATCCAGAAACTGGACAGTTCATTCAGGTGTTTCTACCTGGAGCAAGCCCCGCCCCCAACACTATGTTCCCCATGTGTTGTTTCAACCCCGCCCCCACCGTGATAAACCCCACCCCCACTATTCTACAGACGAGCAGTGTCAATCGCGCCGTTCTCTCAGTGATGAGGTTCCAGCCAACCCTGTACGCCACCCCCTGCCTCCCCGTCCCCCTGCACACACACACGTCCCCATGATATATATATATATATATTTATATAGATAGATAGACGTAACTGTAACATATATATGTAAAACAGTATCGATTATTTATTATTATTTGTATAAAAGCAAACAAACATTATCTCAAGGCACTTTACCCAGTGAGTTCACAATGATTTTATTTTACTTTTCTTTGTTGATTTGATGATTGATTGTTTGTTTGATAATTGATTGATGATACAACCAGTAGTGAAGTGACGAGCAGATGAAGTGAAATAACCTTATTTGATTTTGTCTCCTCATCTTATCGTGAATATTCAACATATTTTTATAAAAAATGTACAAGAATAAATTCAACAGCTTTTCATTTGTTTCTCAGACAAAACATAAGAAAAAAAAAGTTCTACAAAGCAGTGACGTCACAATGTTAAATATCACATAATCAACAGTTAGTTGATGAACTGAAGACTTAATGAAATACAAACGGAACTGACTTTTCAGGTTTAGGTTAACCCGGGTTAAGCCTAACTCAGTAACAATTGACCCAAACACGCATTCGTTTAAGGACGAGTGTTAGTTTTAGTTAAACCTGGATTAACCCTGGGTTAAACTAACACTAACCAGAAAATACAAAGAAATTATGGAGACAAATGATAATTTTGTTGTTGTTATAATTCTTAGGATTATTTAATCATATGTGTTCCCATGGAGTAAAATACATTCAAATCAATATTATACAGTTAATCAATGTTTTTATTTCAGTCAAAACTAATTTTTTTATACAAAACCTTTCATGAATAGAATTTTTTTCTTTGTGTTTTTCACACATTTAAACAAAGTACTTCACATTTGAATTTGATAGAAAACAAAACATAAAATATAAACAAATAACACAGTAAATCATTATTACGGAATCATTGTTATTTTAAATTTGTTTTGTATTTTAACCTAACCCAATAATTTCAGACTCACTAACATTATTGATGCACGTCATTAAACACGTGATGGTAAAAATGATTTGTGTCATTTTTCTGATCCTAACTGATTTTTACAGTGTCATCATGCACTCA
>CM048051.1:30000-92500 GCA_026259375.1 Verasper variegatus
CTCTGAAAATGACACCCGCCCGACCTCCATGTAGAAGAGATGTCATCATGTACCTCTCTAATGCGCGGTTGCCAAATGTGTTCAGTGTTCAGTGGAAGGCTCCAGTTCCCATAAATCTCCTCTGCAGATACAACAAATTATTAATATTATTAGTTATCATATTACTCCTCTTAGCTTCTCTTCATTGGTTCCCTGTAAAATCTGAATATCAAGATCCTGCTCCTCACATATAAAGCCCACCTTCATATATCAAAGAGCTCATAACACTGTAGAACACAGGTTCCCTTGTGGTTCTAGAGTCTGTCAGAGTAGAACAGGAGGTAGAACCTTCAGCTTTGATAGAGCCTATAGTTCTGGATCAGGTGAGTCCTGAGGGGGAACTCCCACCATTCACTGAGCACTTCTCCCCTTTCTTTCTGTCTCTCTTCCCCCACATTTATTTATTTTACTGCAATTACTTATTGTAAGTCGCTTTGGATAAAAGCGTCAGCTAAATGAAATGTAATAATGTAACTAACTTTGAGTTTTTCCCATCCAAAGTCTCTCTCTCTCTTTTCTCACCCCACTTTTCTCCTTTCACAAACCACAGTGACTCTGGTTCTTTTCTCTCAGTCGTCAGAGCTGCTCATTGTGGAAACTGTTGGTTTCTCTATCATTTAAAGATCTTAATATGTAAAGTGCCTTGAGATCATTTTTATTATGATTTGATGCTATACAAATAAAGCTGAATTGAATTACAGAGACAGACAGGTAGAGAACATGTCTCACCCTCACTGGGACACCTCCAGCGATCCAGACTGAGGATCCCCTGAGCAGGAATCAGGAAAGCAAACGCACTTGCCTGAAACAGAGGAAGTCTACACACACACACACACACACACACACACACACACACACACACACACACACACACACACCGTGACACTCTGACTTGCTCTGACCCGCTCTGACTCACCTGTCTCGCTCTGACTCACCTGACTCCCACTGTGGTCTGGATCAGGGTCGTGATTCCGACCGTGGTGAAAATGGTTCCAATCAGCTGACTGATGGTGTTCTGGTCTTGACCGACACACATGGCCTCTGCCAGGAGAAACGGAACTGCCACTGTGCCGCTGAAACATGTCAGGTAATGCTGAAGACAGATTAGAGCAGAGGTCAGGTGACATCATCAACAACTCACTGACCTGTCATTGTTCATTGTTTGATCCCAGTCTTACCTGGAGTCCCAGTAAAACACACAGGTACCAAGGTGGAACGTCTTCGATGGTGTAAATCATGTCAGATCCTGCCTTCTTTGTTCCTACTGCCTGCGTAATTTTTTGGTCTTCTCTCATTGGCTTGTTAATCCTGTTGAATGTCTGACTCTGACTTTCTGCCAGGTGATCACAACTCTGATTGGACAGAAGGACACAAACACCTGTTATTACAAATACATAATTTAAAACATTTGGTCACATGTTTTGAAACAGAAATACCTGATACACAAACACACCTGAACCCAACCAAACTCACCTAAATACACATGTATTCACCAGAACTCACATGAACTCACCTGAACACAACTGAACACAACTGAACACAGCCAGGCCTGAACTACGAAGCAGGATTTGTGGTCATCAGGTAACTTCAGGTTTAATTCAGAGTTTTCTGTCCTACGAAGCTCGTTCCCTTGTTATCAGGTAAATCACCATGGTAACTTAACCTGAGCAGCTGACCTGCTCCAGGTTAAGTTGGAGATAAGAGATCAAACAGTATAAAGCTCCGCCCACTGACCAATCACTTCCTTTGAACCATGACATCATGTTCTCAGAGGATCCGTGGAGCTGGTGTGGATTGTTCGAGTCTCTGAGGAGGACCAGGGTCTTCAGAGACCCACAAGATCCTTTGAGCTCCTCTGATGAGTTTCTGAAAGATCTAGATTCTCCTCAGAGGATCCGAACAGAACCAACCTGACCCGTAGGAGCAAAGTGCTCCCAGTACCACAGACTGCAGCAACTTCACCTGTTCACTGAGGCTGATGCAGAGAAACTCAATCTACATTTTACATTTTACACATTAAAGTCTTTTCTCTAGTTTCTATTGTTCTTTATGGTTTTATACTAATGTTCATTTAGTTTCTGACTTTCAAACCTCATTGTACGTGTGTACTGATATCAATATACAGTAGAAACAGTCACAATGTTGTACCTGTTGTATTGTAAAGATATGAAAATCTTCCTTCTTTAGAGTTTATTTGTGTGTTTTATTTCCTGCAGCTGAGCTTAAGGCCACCGGGGTTTCACCTGAAAGACTAAAACTGTCAGACACACAGTGAGAATACGTGTAAACGGGTTAGCGTTAGGGTTAGCCAAACCTGGGTTGATTTATGAGGTTTATAACCAGCTTCGTGTGACAACTGTGTTTGTTAGGTTACGTTAACCTGGATAACTGAAAGATATGCTAGATATGTTGAACTTGCTTTATAGGCCCCAGACACACCTGTATACACCTGTGCTGCTGTTTTCCATCAGTTTCTCTTTAACTGTTTTAGTCTTTAAACTAATCAGGTCTTAGGGTTAGGGTTGTTCTGAGTAATAGACGTGATAACTGGATGTGGTGTTGTTGTTTTTTACTGCTTCACCTATTTGCTGTTTCAAAGTGTCGGCACGGAGGAACTGTGGACAACGACGTGGGTGCGAGACCTGAAACATCTCTCTGAAAAATACAAGCAGCATGAAAGTTGCCACAGTCACTTAGACACAGTGAGGCTATGCTTAGCGTTGCTCAGCAGCTCGATGCAGGCTACAGGACATATTGTCTGTTGTGTTGTTTTTGTTGAGTCTGGGTTTGTTGGTCCCCCCCCAACACTGCACCCCCCAATAAATTTTATCACCAACCGCCACTAGTTAGCAGTGAGAAGTTTTCAACAATTCAACTGTTGATTTATGAAAGGTTGGGTTGGTCATTTGTTTCTGAAACACTTTTTATCTTGTTTTTATCCACCCATGCTTTTACTCTGCATGACCAGGATCTTCAGGCGGAGAGACAAATACCACAGAAACAGAGACAATGGTTACAATTCAGCGAGTCACAGGAGGGCCCACAGGAGGGGTGGGATGTATGCTTTTTTTCAAAGTGTTGCCTGTTCTGTAGCTTTTGCAGTTTCACCAACCTGAGCTTTAATTTTCTGTTTCTGGTCTCTACTGACAAAAAAACACTTCATTCCTTCCACCAGCAGGATTTCCCACACCACCCTGGTCCTATTTCAGATATGAAACACTTCTGGTCCCTTCACCTGACTCAGACAGAAGCTGAATCTTCGCTGCAGTTTAAATAAAGTTTAATACTTCTAGTCTATACAAACAGGAAGTTCCTGGATGTTGAACATTAGCTGTGAATATTTATGGCCCATGAAGGTCTGGGGCCCCTGGACCGGAGTCCCCACTTAGTGACCACAGGTGTGAAACAGTAACCTGTCCTTCATATCACCAATGAGTAGAAATCAGCAGAAAAAGAATTCAGTCTGTTTACCTTCTGATCGGTTTCCATTTCACCTGCCGCTGTTTAACTCCTGGACGATCGACCATCGAAAACTGAAGAGACACAGAGAGAGAGAGAGTGAGGGGGGGGGGGGGGGTAGTGTTTGAGGTGAAAGTCCAGAAAGATTAACAAGATTATTAACACACACACAAAAGACGTGTCTCCATGTGACAGAAACATCTCGCCTGTTCAGGTGTGTCACTTCCACTGATACAACAGATTCAATGATTATTGATTATTGGATTATCACTGAGGTTCAATGATGTCAGTTTCACACGTGCAGAGATGACATGTTGACCACGAAAACATTCACACTTTTTGTGTAGTTGTTGTTGTAGTTATAGGTAACATTGTTGTTGTTGCTATAGTTGTTATTATAGTTGATGTCATTATTGTTATAGCTGTTATTTTTGTTTCAGTTGTTATAGCTGTTGTTGTTGTTGTTGTTACTAGAGCACAAGCAGCAACAGCTGCAAAAACTGCTGGTTTTCCTGTTTTTTATCCGAGTAATGAATCTCATATTTGTAAACATGTGTAACTTTTGCCAGAACTTTGCACAAAATTCTGATTTCTGAGAAATGTATATGTCAATTGTTTTTTGTGCACTAGCGTGTCCAACTGACTCGATTTTTGTCGGAGGGCGTGTCCTTGGCATGGCGTCGAATTTCGAAACAGCAAGTTCTTGTAACTTCAGTGGACATTATTCAATCTGCACCAAACTTCACATGTTTAATAAAAATTGGAGCCTAAACACATTTGCATGCCAATATTCAATCACAGCCATAGCGCCCCCTACTGGCAACAAGAAATGTGTTGTAATGTGATGTACTCTTCGTAACACAGGGGTCGGCAACCTTTACTATCAAAAGAGCCCAATTTGCCCCTAACCCTAACCCTAACCCTCGTGTGTTTGGTTCTGAATCGATGGAGTCGGATCACGTCTCTGTGTCGCTCATTTTAACACCGAGTCCTGACTGAGCGTCTCGTGTTGGACTGAACATGTGACGAGTCATTCTCATGATGTTTACATGAGTCTGACAAACTGGAATCAAACCAACACTCAGTGACTTCCTGTGCTGATCAGGTCCTGAGAACTAGTGATGAGTGTGTGTTAGTTCTAGTGAGAGCCGAGTGGAGGAGGACACAGAAACTCCAGCTCGGTACAAACCAGCTGCAGCTTCTGATCCTGAAGCAGCTGATCACTGAGGAACTCTGTGTTTCACTTCTACAGAGTCACTGAACGGCTGCTTCACGTGCACAAGCTCTGATCTCACTGTGTGTCTCTGAGCGAGTGGGGGGGAGCCCTGAGGCCACCCACCCCACACACATTTTCTCTCGCTTCTGGTATTTCACATGATGGACTGATACAATGATGATTTAAAAAATGAAGGTAAACATTCATCATATGAAAACTGATTCGTTCAGTTCATCGTTCACAAAAAATATGAATGCGTTCATTGAATCCACCACTGTACAGGGAGCCACTGCAGAGGGGCTGAAGAGCTGCATGGTGGCCGACCCCTGTCCCAGCAGGTTGACCACATCCAGCTGAAATTTGTTCTGAATACCATTTAGACATGGTTGATAATATGTTATGAATGTGTGAATTGTTGTTAAACACTTTTGCCGTGGCAACTCACTGAAAGTTATTCAGAATCAGCTTTATTTGCCATCTATGTGTACACATACAAAAAATTTGACTCTGATGTAACTGCGCTCAGTGTATTTACACAGACAGACACACCATTAGCAACAGACTCCCAAAAACTAGCAAAATAAACATAACTACTATATGCAAATAGAGTTAAACTGTACAGAACAGTAGTGCAACCGGGAAACAAGATGTGCAAGAGTGGACAATAAACATTTAACTACGATACGGTTATGGTGGAATTGTGACCAGAGGACAATAGTGCAGTGGTACAAAGAACAAAGATGCTTGAACAAATATGGATCATTAACGAACAGGTTACTTATATACATGAGGTGGTGAATCATATAGTACAGAGTGCAAAGTTGCTGGATCAAATATGGATTATTATGTACACGATGCATATAAATACACAAGGTAGATGAATATTATCAAAGTAGTGCATTTGAGTAATGTACAGTATATAAAGTCCACTTAGATTTATATTGTCAACTGTGTGTTTATATAAAAAAATATGTATCGTTGCACTTATTCAATTCAATTTGTATAGCGCCAAATCATAATACACAATGTATAATATCTCAAGGCACTTTACATAATAGGTCAAGACTTATATGTTGCACTTGTAGTTTGGCTTTTTTTAAGCTAATGTGACAGTGAAGTTGTGAGACAGTGAACATGTGAGACAGTGAACATGTGAGACAGTGAAGTTGTGAGACAGTGAACATGTGAGACAGTGAAGTTGTGAGACAGTGAACATGTGAGACAGTGAACATGTGAGACAGTGAAGTTGTGAGACAGTGAACATGTGAGACAGTGAAGTTGTGAGACAGTGAACATGTGAGACAGTGAACATGTGAGACAGTGAAGTTGTGAGACAGTGAACATGTGAGACAGTGAACATGTGAGACAGTGAAGTTGTGAGACAGTGAACATGTGAGACAGTGAACATGTGAGACAGTGAAGTTGTGGGACAGTGAACATGTGACAGTTTTTATTGCGCATCAGTGAATTCTGTCCTTTTTGTTCTACTTATTTGACCTTTGACCTCTTTAATTCATATTTGCAGCGATCAAAACAGCCGGTGACAGTTTTTATCGGTGGATCAAGATCACTGAACAAGTAGCTTCACACGTGTGCATTAGAGATTCATACTGAGGGAATCAAACATTATACAACGTGCATCTGGGATGTTAGGGTTAGGGTTGAAACAGTTTCGTAGAACAGGAGCATTAGGAGCTGTGAACAACATCTGGAGCCTCTGTCCAGAAGAGCTCAGTAACCCTAACCCTGAACCCTCAAAGTCCCACACCTCTGGTGGATGAACCCAGGACCTCGTGTGGGATGGGAGGGAGATTATTTTATGTTATTATTTATATACAACACTAACCCTAATAAAGCCGGAAGTGACAATCTAAAATGCATGAATTTAAATATGCACATCAGATCACTGGTCAATAATCCAATCAAACAACCAAACTGTGTAACATGTGCACTTTCTTTATTGCATTGATCATCTGCAGTTTGTAACAATATCACAATAATAATTAAACATTAATTACAAGAGTTTCATCATCACATATTTGCACCAGGTCAAAGAAATAAAAAAACAGCGTCTGTATGAGTGAATCTGCTCAATGATTGATTGATTAGTGATTTGGAAACATGAGGGTTGGAAGTCAAAGTTAAAAAGTTGAATGTTTTTTGGGGTTTTATTTCAATAGTTTTTTAATGACGTTATGGGAACTGTTGTTTTCTCTATAGTTTTTAACCCTATGTAAAGAGCCTTGAGATAATGTATATTATGATTTGATTCTATACAAATAAAACTGAAGTGAATTGATTATTGATTATTTTCTCTAAATGAAAAACATTAATGATTCAGAAAATTGTAACTGAATTTAAAAAGTTTTAAAAACATATTTAAATAAAGAAATATATCATAAACATTTCAGACATAGTCACCTAACACCTGAACTGTTCCACAAGAGAACATTTTATTTAATAAAACAGGAACCTGACGTTTCTATTTAAAGTCACGTGAGGGCGGGGTTAGGGTTAACACTGTCAACCAATCGGAATCCACACCACAGAAATTAAAGATCGGCTGACGCACAACAGACTCACAGCAAACACAACAAACGCACAACAGACACACACGCTCCCATTGTGGCCCGAGTGTAAACAGTTTATCATTTAACTAATTGATCACTAATCGTTAATGATCTGATTGTACAAAGCAAAATAAAATTGACACCAATATAAACCTGTTGTCATGGATACACTCAGTGATAAATTCAAACTCTTGATAGATATAAGTCTTTATTAATCATTAATTATTGATTATTAATGTCCATGTGATTGCTCATCGGTTGTTTGGACTCCACCTACATCCTCTCAGCCAATCACAGCACAGGATTCTCTGTCAGCAGCTCTTCAAAGTCGTACTGCAGAGGGAGAGAGAGAGACAGGTGTTACTGATGATGTCATCAGCAGGTGATCACATGATCAATCATCATCACACTGCTACGTTCACCTGAACCCCCAATAACTTAATTATGTGATTATATATAAATAAATGGTTTATAATCAATAACTGATCAAAGTTAATCAGTTTTGCTTTTTAAACTCTTCACCGAGAATCACGATATAACATTTTACACCAACATACATTAATGTCGTGAAATGATCATCTCTATTTTAAAATGTTTGTCCACTAGGAGCTGTATGAGGTCAGAACATTTTAAATAAAACGTGCTCACATGATTCGTAACGTGGTTTTAACAAACTTTTTACCGGCTCCTCACTCTGTAAAATATGTTGTCAAGTTCAAACAAATACATCCTGCAGTTCACCGAGTCACCTCCAGGTGCAGATTTACTTGAGTCAAACTCAGAAAAATTTACAAAACTGAGCAAAATTTCACTTTGAACTTTTAATGAAATCTGCAGTTTCCATGGAAACCTACTCACCTGCCACTTCACTGACACATGAATGCAATGAAATGTGTCAAATCATATTAGTTAGTTATCCCTCACTACTTTATATCATCCAGTAATTATCCAGATCCTTTTGGTGTTTTTCCCTCTAATCAGCCACAAGTTGAAATTTAAAAAGAAATGTTTTTATCTGAATTGTTAAAAGTTTCTGAACACGCTTCGTTGATGTTGATCATCAGTTATTATTATTTGGTTGTTGATGTTTGTGGTAAACCCTTTGGACAAATTTTTACCAAACTGTTTGCAGGTGAGAAAATCTGCTGCCAGCATACTGCTGAGCAAGGCACCACTGTTACTCCTACAGTCAAAGCACCAGAGAAGAAGAACAGTTTAAATGACGAAGACGATGCAAAGAGAAGTTTGACAGTTTATTAATAGATTTAAAACAACAGAAATAAACATGTACAGTTTCTTTTGATCGATTGATGAATTGATCAGTTTCATTGTTTCAGAATCTCTGATCTGCAAACAGACGGTAAAACGAGTCTGAGGGAAAATCACCTTCACCATCATCATTCTAACAGTCAGCGTACTTCCTGTTCGTCTGTCTGCTCATCTGTGAACTTCAAAATAAGAGTCTTTAAATAAACATCAGCAGCTGAATCTTTTCTTGTGAAACTTCCTGAGGAGGAAACTGATGATCCATGAGTTTGATAAAATTCTGGACAAACGACCCAGAACTGATCCACGATTCGCCTAAAAATCTGGTTAATCCTGACTAGAGGGACCTGGTGCAACTAGGGATGTCACGATATGAAATTTTGGTGCCACAATTATTGTCAGAGGAAATATCACGGTTTCACAGTTTTCACACTTATCGATATTATAAAAGGAAAAAGACACAACAAGCAATATATAGCTAATGAACTAAAATATTTACTATCAAGTTTTTTTCGTGTAACGTTTGGCTATTTAAAGGTAATTTATGTAAGCTATTTTATTTAGTTGCCTTACTGTGGAAGGTTGGTCAGTGAATTTGTGTTTCCTGTCATCATAAGCAGTTTATCTGTTTGGGACTTTTGTTGTAAAGTGTCACCGTCCGAGGTTGTACTACTTTTGGGACCAAAGTGTTGACTAGTTGTTAAAGATTTAACGGGCATATTGTCCTGGTTCAAGCACATTCTTCATGTCCTTATCATACCATTACCTCAGTATCGGCTACATGTATAATGGTTAATAGGAAGAGGGTAAAAGAGAGGGAGAGAGAGAGAGGGGTGTGTATGGATGGAGTTTAGGGTTAACCCTAACCCTCGCAATAGATTTCACCGCACGGCGCACACATAAATCACCTAACTCACGAGAGGCAGGACACCATAGTTGGATATCGTGGTTTACAGCTATGAAACTGCTGTTATCATAAAATAGGTTAATCCCGACATCCCTAGGTGCAAGACAGGACTACAGGGATAATGTCTGACAAAGGACAACAGGGACCTAGTACAGTTCCTGTTGGATTGTGGGAGATGAGAATATGAACCAATCAGAGAACAGATGATGTCATTGAACCCTGTTTGGGAACTCGGGCATCAGTTTGAACAACAGTTTCAAATTCTTCTTCAAAAAAGTTTTCAGTCAGGACAGAATGTTCAGGAACCAGGAGGAACAGGAAGTGACATCAGTATATCAGCGTTTCACGTCGCCATCACTGAACTCATAAAATCCAGGTATTACATTATCTAATCAATATTTCAATCAATCGACCAGTGTCTAGATACAACCATGTTTGGCTTAGTAACTAAGTAAACCTTATTTTGTTGTTAATGCGTATTTTGTGATTCATGACGAATGTGACATCATAACTATCACTGCGACATCACTATGACGAGTAATTTGGCAAACTGTCTCTTGAACTAGAAAAAGATGACGCTGACGAGATGGCGAGAGGAAATGCTAACACCTGATGGATAAGTCACACCCCCTGATCACCTCACACTGACTGGTTACCCTCAGGCTCCACCACCTCTGCTAACTAGTTAGCCTCAGGCTCCGCCCCTTACGCTCAAACAAATACGTCAGTTCGTCAAGAATCAATCCAGGCTTCTCCCACTACCTGAAGAGGGTGGGGCAATGATGGGGGTTAGAAGCGTGGGGGGTTGGGGGTTGTTTTATCGGATGCTACGTCTCGAACTGCGTAAGCAGGGCTCGGACTTCAGGCGTTAGTTGTTTGGCTGCACTAGCGGCCTCTGCAATGGCACGACGGTACGGCCCCTTCCTCTTTCTATCGAAGCGAGACTGGAAGGTCTCCAGGAAGGGGGACAACTGGGCAAGTGGCAGGAAGGAGGTGGTGGGAGAGCCGAACCAGGAGACTCGGGCCTCCTGCCTCACCGCCAGTCCTGTGTCACCACGCCGCACGACCGTGATGCCGAGCACTCGAGCCGGCCACCAAGGGAAACCGTAGATCTTTGCCCAGACGATGTCACCTACGCACACGGTCCGACCATCTGGAAGAGGACACTTGGACACAGATTTAGAGAAGACGGTGGAAGACGACGAAGATGAGGACGAGGACGAGGATGTGGAAGACTTACGACGCCTCTTCAGTTCACCTCCCTCCTCGTCCTCCTCGCCGCCGCCAACCTGTGGCTCCTCGCTGTCGGATCTAAGGGGAGGGATGATGGGTGAGGAAGAAGGGGGGTAAAGAGGAACTAACGAGGCGGGAGAGGGGGCAGGAGAGAGGAGGGAGGGTGGGTCTCCAGTGGGTGGGGGTTCAAAGGTCTCTGAGGAGCCGCACTCTGAGTGGGATGAGTCCAAGGACGAAAAAGAGGAGGAGGAGGAGGGGGGCGGTGGGGAAGGACCCTCACCCCCCCCCCTTCCTCCTCCCTGATCTGTACAGACTTCATGTGTCTCCACGACAACACTGACTGCACAGGTGGAGGAGGGGGATGCTTGAGAAAGAAATGGCAGAGCGGTAGGCGGGACCAGGTCCGATGTGGGGGTGGGGTTTAAAGCGGGTTTGAGAGGCGATGAGCGAGTGCCCTGTTTGGGCGGAGTAGGGGGGAGAGCCTGGTTATCATCGGTACGATACCTTTGAGGTTTGAGACGCATTCTTGGCGGCAGCGGAGTGTGAGAGCTGGAGCTGACAGCGGTTCCGCTGAGGTGCTGCAGGCGGCGGGTGAAGTGGACTTTCTGGTTGTGGTTCTGCAGGGCTGCAGCTCGGGTCACAGCCTTGGTGCGATCCTGGATCTGACTCTGGTCTTTGGGCTCGCGATGTGGTGGAGGCTGGGAGCTTCTCACCAGCTTCTTAAGAACCTGCCGCGATTTGGAGCGGTCGCGGGCAGAATCTTTGGCCAGCGCCTTCTTAGAGTTCAGCTTCAAACGGATGTGGCCGGATGAGGATGATGAGGACGAAGATGATGCCACGCCCCTCAGCACGCGACGAGGGGATGATGACATACAGATCCCTGATGATGCCCGTCTGTCGGTGGCCATTCGCCCACCTTTGTCGTCGCTCCTTAGCCTCTTGACCTCCGAGGAGATTGGTCCCTCAGCTGCCCTCCGCCGCCGAGACGCCTCCTCACCCCTCAGATTGACTAGGCCCCGGCGTGCTTCCCTGTTCCCACCTGATGCCACCACGCCTTTACACTTGTCACAGAGCACTTGGCGGGGGCGGAGCTTGATGGCGTTCATGATGGAGGTTGGCTCCTCGCAGCGATAGCGCCGCTTTGGTCGTTTGATCTTTCGTGGCAGTGGCTGAGGTAAAGCCTGGTTGTAGGTGTCCCTGATGAACAGAGGAGGAGGGTAGGGTGCCCCCTCCTGGAACAACGGTGGTGGTTTGGCAGTCCATTGGTGATGGGGTGGGGGGGTTGGGGGGCTAATGGTGGCTTGTTCCTGTTTGGTGGACGTCTCGTCATTGGTAACAGGTCTTGACTGAAGAGATGTTTGAAGTCGACTCTTATCATCTCGTTTTGGAAACACCGTGATGGGGATTCCGTACGGTCCAAACCTAAAAACCACATACAGAGTGAGAATCTTAAAAACTCAAACACAACTCACCAGGTGTAAAACAAGAATGAATCATATTCAAACTTCCATCTGGAGGTGACATTACAACTCGCAGGATCTTCTGAATAAAGAGGTTTGATTTTCTATCGCCATTAGAAACTATGATCATGATCCTCTGATTTTAGACTTTACTGAGGCACGTTTCCACCAAAGGTTCCTGAGACCTTTTTTTGTTTCTTCAGACTGTTTTCACTGGGCTAAAAAACCCAGAGGAGATTAATTATCCCAAAGAATTAACTACTGACGCTACACCAAGCTGTTTAACTCCAGACCACCAGGTGGCGGTAACACAAGGAATTGTACAAACAACATGATGATATATACCAAGCATTGATGTCGTGTTGCGTTCACTTGGAGATTCAAAACAACACGTGTCGACATTGAGGATTTGAAACATTGTCAGGTTCATATTAGGGGTGTGAGATATATATCATCTACAATAATATCTTAATTGTTGTTTTAACGATGTGCAAGCTCACGTTATCGAGTATTATTGATAATGATGATCCATGCGCCACACACTCACGCTCTGCATGTCAATATATTTGGCCGCTTTAGATGATAAATGAAAGACATTCAGATCATTGATGGGTTTTTCAGTCAGTGGTTCATTGTCAGAAGAAGATAATAGAGAAAACAGAGAATTTGAAAACAGGTTTGACGCAGTGACGGGGCTCCGTCAAATCTTGCTACGCCGCCACTAAATTATACTGTAGAAACTTCTAGTGATCACATTTGTCGCCACGATATCAACACTGATCATTACATAATGATCGATTCTTTTATCAATGGGTTAAATCTTTCTTCAGAGCAAAACACCCCCCCCCCCCCCCCCCGGTTTGGTTTGACGCAGTCTGCGCAGCGCGAATGATAGAGACACAGAGAAATTACATTTCACGGTCCAAACTGTGTGAAAAGACCCACGTTAACACTGTAAGTGGACTTAGTGGACTTAGTGGAGCTGTGTGGCTCCGGGCTGTGGAGCTGTCTGTGGTCTCTGCGTCCATAGCCAGGGAGTGTTTATGTTTATTTATCGCAAGTCATATCGTCATCGCAATATTAAACGTTATCTATATCGCATGTTTTCCTAATATCGCACAGCCCGAGTTCATATTATTAATTTGACAATTATGAATTGATGGAAACAGGAAGTGAAATATCAGCAGATGTAGTGAGTGACAATAGAATTATAAACATGAAATGAAATGTTTTATCACAAAATAACAGTTTCACTTTAATACAGAGCAACATCTTGTTCAACTCTGTTTATCTTCGTTAACCGTCAGACCCAACAGTCAGCTGACCGGAATACTGCTCACTGATTGAATAAGGTCGTGTTCCAGTTACTTCTGGCTAGTTTGAAACGTGACAAACCTTTAGACATCAGACGATTCATGGTTTCATTCGTCAGCATCATTAAGACAAATCGTCGAAAGATGTTGAATCATGCGATTGGTCACTATAGAAACCCATGATCAAACAAGAATAAAGATCAGAAGTCGATTGTTGAGAGCTGCCTTGATTTAACGTTTATTTTCTACAATAATAACTAATTACAGCGCCCCCTGCTTTTTCTACAGACCAAACAAATTCAATTTAAAAATAACACAAAAACTATTATTGATTCTTGAAATAGTAAGTTGATTGGTGATGACAGTTTCCTGTCATGACGTCATGTTCATATGATAAATAATAACACCTGATATTTAAATTTTCTCACCTTCTGGAAACGTCCATCAACACCCCGGAAAAAACCTTCTCCCCCCGCCGGAAAGACACCACCAGCGCGTCATCGATGACGTGGTCCAGGCAGACCCGGACCTCGGAGCCGGGACTCAGGCCCTGGAAGGAGGCGAGTGGACCGGGTTCGGGCAGGAGGCGGGAGGATTCCTCCTGCTTGTCCGTCAGCAGGCGTCTCTTAGGGGACCGACAGGGGGGGGACGAGTCCCACAGGCCGCATCCCGGCGGTTCCTCGTTCCCTGCGGTGTTTTTAATGAACCCGGTCTCCGGGTCCAACCCGTCCAGGCTGACTGGGCCCGACAGCCGGTCCGCGTTACCATCCAACAGGGCGTCCTCCGCGGGCCCAGGCCTCAGTTCTGTTTGGACAAGGGCCGTGTATCCCCGGTCTCGTCCCGCTGTCTTGGCCCGGTCCGTCGTCACGTTGGTGGTCGGTACCGCGGGTTCGGCCAGAGACAGTCCGGCCTCGGTGACGGGTGGCGGAGCCGGGAAGGAGTGCAGGAAGACGGCGGAGGGCTGCGGGTCCGGAAGGATGCTGCGGTACACCGCCTGGACAGACACATTCCCGCCGCTCTCAGGATCCCCCGGTAGTCCGGGAGCGAACCGGTCCAGACTGACCCGGTCTAGTTCGTCCGTCACGACGTTTTCACACAGAGCTTTTCCCGCCGCGGGCTCGAGCTCCGGCCTGACATGGCGGCGCTCCTCCCCATCCCCTCCATCCTCCACACGGACAACCAGCAGCTCCACCGCCGGCCCGGACTCCCGAGGCCCGTCAGACTGCAGCGGGACTCCTCGAAGTCCCGGTCCCGGTTCTGCTGGGCCTTCGTCGTCCATTGCCGCCGTCGAACCTGTCGAAACCGCCGCAGCTCCTGGCTCTGCAGCCACGGCCGCCATTTTCTTCCGCTGTGACCTACGGAGCTTTGCCCCGCCCCCACAACGCGGCCAGATGCGCCGGCCCACTGCCATTGGCTGGAGTCCCTGTCAGTTAAAGGACATGAGGCAGAGCGTCCTCTCTGATTGGATGAGTCTGTGAGGCGTCAGATCGCCACCAGGGGGCGTTAGTCTTTACGAGAAACATAAACATCAGGAGTGAAGATCAATTTTCAGCTGATCAATGAATAAGTGATCATTCAACAACAATCTCAATCCATACGACATCCGATCCAAATAAAAGGTATTAAAACTAAAACCTCATGATCAATATGTGAATTCTTTAAAACAGTATGGTAAATATTCTCATATTCCAACTGACAATAAATTAATCATCTAACCATGCAAGTATCAATTAATCCGTAGTAATCTAGATAAATGATTTAATTAATTACAAATTATCAAAACATTAAGACACGAGTCTTCAGAAGTCGTACAAGTGAACGTAGGCAACTGGACTAAATAATGTTCCTCAGTGTCAGAATGTGAGGGAACATGTTTTATCTCCTGAATGTATTTTAATCATCCCAAACTGCAGGATTATTAAACTCAGACACAAGCTGTGATGTCCTCAACAGAAACATTTTATTCTCAAAAGGGGCTTTAGGCAGAAATAGAAATATTATGAGTGCAGACAGGTTTTGGAGGCTGTCACAAAGCTGACAATTCAAGAGTTAAAGGGATGCCCAGAAGATGTGAAGGATATGGTGCTCCTCCTTGCTTATTTTGATGAAAAAGAGGAGAACCTGTTCCATTACATAGAAGAAACATGTCTGGCAACAGAAGTACAAGTAGAAAGCTTGCCTGTGACACCATGCATCATTCTATGTGGTAAGTTTATATTCAGTTTTACTAAAGGAATGACATAAATTGATAAAGAAAGTAATCGTTAGTTGCAGCCCTATATCATTTATTTTATTTTTGGAGAAAATAATGGCTCGTGTGCTCTCCCCCATGAATCTTTTTTGCAGGAACCTCTTTCTATACCTCAAGGCAGTTCATGCTGAGCGTAGACCGTTGTGAACGACCAAATCCCAACCTTCATAACTGCCATCTGTTTGATGTTTGGAAGCTACTATTGTCTCAATATTCACTCTCCAGTGGATCTGGCCTCTACACTTGAGTTCCTTCAAAGGTAAAGAAATATACAGTATTTTCATGCTTTAGAACAAATCACTGTATATAGTAGTTGATTATGAATTCTTGGGTTCAAAAAGGTGTTTCTTCCTCATCAATCCAGAGACGGGCATGAAAGTTAAAACAAAGAAGAACAAGAAGCAACTTGTCGTGAACCCAAGAGTCCTCACCCTCATCGCAGATCTCTCTGATCATGAGTGGAGAGAGACATGTTAAAGATTGACATGTCCAACTGAACTGTTGCACTACAGTATCTGTACACTTAACTGTACCTTAGCTGTTATCCATTGTTATTCAGAACAGTATTTTTTTATGTTTACAGTTGGTTTGAGTGTTTGAATAAGCATGGTTGATTTGGTTCTTTTAAATTTCTGTGAACTGGCTTATTGTACATTTTGGTGGAATGAGTAATTCCTAATTATTACTTCAACAATAATGTCATGGCGACAGCAGTGTTTTATGTTTTTGTCAGGATGATCTTTCAGTTAGATCAAACACTTTGATGGAAGACCAACCTTTATTACATAATTCTGAAAATGGGAACTACTTAAAAATTACATAGAGGGAGGTTTCCAATATGTACTTTTAGATTTTTATTGCCAGAAGCAACTTTCAGGAGGTTACGGTTCCTACAGTGTTTTAGTAAGTAGGGTGGAATGACTAATTCTGAATTATTACTTAAACAATAAGGTCAAGGCAACAGCAGTATTTTATCTTTGTTTTTTACAGGCTACTCTTTTGGTTTTGTCAAATATTTTCTGTGAAAGACATACTTTTATTATATAATTCTGAAAATGGCAAAGATTTTATTATAATTTATATTTATATATTTTTATATTGCCAATAGGATTTTGTCAGGGTATTCGGTCATTCTCAGACTTTTGATATAGTGAAAGTAGAAGAAAATGTGTGAAGAACATCTGAGCCTTTGTTTGAGTGCTTTTGAGACACTTCAGATTAGGTGAAATGGAATTGTTAAGCTCTTTGGATCTTCTTTAAGGTAAGTATACTGAACTACTTTAACATATTAAGAGTAAATTGTCTTGATAATTTGTACACACTAACCTTGTATAAATCGTCTTCATGTCAAATGTAAAAGAAATTAAGAATTTCACTCCTGCCACCTTTCAGACATTGTATTCACACTCCTGAGCGGTGGAAGGGAACAACATGCTGGCTTTTGGGACACCAAGGAAAATGGTTTCTGATCCAAGATGAAAATTTGGGGTTGATGTGCAGCAAAGGACCCAAGTTAGTATGTGTTCCTCTGTGTTTTTACAGTGGCCCAGACTGGACAAACTAAATACCTTTTGAGTTTTTATGACATTTGAAGTTTACCCCAGCTTCTCTTTCATGTTTGGAAGGCAGGGTGAGGTGAGGGGTATTCAGCTACAACATGCAACTTTACCACGAGACGTCACTCACTTCTACACACTACCCTTAACAAAAGAACAACTTACGTTAATCTCTTTTTGTAAGCACAGTGTTGCCATTTCCTGTTCAACGGGTTAGTTAAACCACCTTGGTTCTGTTGCTTTTACTGCTGGATTTCTCAGTAGATTTGAACATTTATGGCCTTCTTTGTTAACTTTAATATTTCATATTATATTTTCACAGAGTGTGTCGGCAGTTCCTGGATGATGAAGGCATTGATGCCATTGACTGACCCTCACGTTCCTCTGACCTAACTCCAAGGGAGCACCTATTGGACGTTATGTATCAGTGCATCCGACGCCAGTGTATTAGACAAGAGTTAAGATTCATGGTCTCCAAGACTTTAGAGTTGTTTTTATTCAAGTCACAGAATTTTAAATTAATTTTATTATTTACAGCACACTTTGTTCAACTGTGATCTTTTTAAATGTGTCATAAAAATATACTTCACGTGACACTTTCTCTTTGTAATCTTCTTGTAACTATCTTTGAATTTCATTCTGGTAAAAATAGGCATTCAGTCATCATCACAGTTCATTCATATCTAGAGTAAAAATAATGAATTGAATAGTTACAAGTTACAAGAAGAATAAATCAAGTTCAAAGGTTACAACATCAGAAAGGTCAATAAATTGAGCCTGATTCATAAATGATGTTATGATGACATCATTACAACATAAAGTGTGTGATAGGGGAATAAACAGGTGTTCCAGGGTCAAAGTCGTGAAAAGCAGCAGGTTTGTAAATTAATATCTGTGGTTCATCACAATGAAAAAAACCTCTGACCTTCACCATGAACTTTATTTCAGCCCAAAGCAAAAACAACAACAATCAGATTGATAATAATCAGTTTTATTAGTGTGTTACAGCCTCATACATATATTATTGATTATTAATATCAGTATTAGTATTTCTACATTTTTGACGTGTTATTGCAATGCTCTGGCGACATCATATACATCTGATCAATAATCAATCATCTGACTCATCACACGTTTACTCTGAACCCTCCTCCTTCATCACTGGTTCATCTTTATGATTACAGCTTCGTGATTGGTTGAGATTCAGCCCTTCTATCTAATTGGTCAGGGTGTAGTCCTGGTCTGAGGAAGTGAAGTCGAGGTTTGTGGTTGCCGTAGTAATAGTTTCAACTGCGTCAGTATCTTTGTGTTGTCACGTCACCAAGGGAACATCAGAAACCGAATGTTCATCATCAGTTTAATAAAAATGTTCAAATGTTTATGATAAAATTCTCAGCAGCAACTTTGAGTCTCTGAGTTGTTGTTGTTTCCTAGGATCATTGTTTCCTACCAGTTGTGGATGTCTACAGTAACCATGGTGACAACTGTAATAATCTCAGATTGACATCTCCATGGTTACAGGAGCAGAGTGCTCCCTTCTCTTCACTCCTGTTCTGACTATGTGATGTGGCAGCATCTGATTGGTCAGAGCGCATTGAGGCCGGTCCCTTCTGTTTCCTTTCGCTCTTTTAAAGTCACACCCTCCTTTGAGACCACGCCCCCACAGGACTTAATGATGTTTTCAGAGGTCATGCCCTCTTGTAAGGACACGCCCTCTTTCTGTTGAGTTGCACGGCATCTTCCAGACCTGTAAAAACAAACAGTTATTAATTACCGATATTCAGTTATTGATCCAGGTAGTGCTAAACAAAACTAAAAGTGTAACTAGTACAGCAACATGTTAGCATTAGCATCTTTCTGGTTTAGGATATGTCATTGTGGAATGTTAATAAAGCTAATGTTGCTCAGAAGTTAACACTGCATTAAAGCTATTGAAGCTAACAAACAGACCGAAGCTAACTGTTAGCCATTAGCTTACCAATTCTCCTCCACATCTTGGATGGTGTCAGGCAGCGGGATGTTCAGAGTCTCTGGTAGGAAACAAGCAAATCCTCCAGCCAACACTGCCGCGCCCCCGTACACCACACTGGGCAGAGCAGGGAATACCTGGGAAATGTTGTCATTAGTGCTGTCAGTAAAATGACCTACGGTCTATAAACGTGTGTCTCTAACAAGAACTAACTAAACTAACCAAACTCACAAGAACTAACTAAACGAAAAATAACTAACTAAGCTAACAATAACTAATGATTCAGTTGATGGATGGTTGTTTCTCACTGGCCCCTCAGATTATTGGACTTAAGTTTGTTTGAATATGAAAACATGAAGAAAATGAAAATTAATGAATTAATTATAATAAATGTTTCTAACAGAGACGTTATTATTTGATTGATTATAGATTAGTACTGATAAGTATTTATAACTATTGATTGATGGATTCAGGATGTGAGAACTTTAAAGAAACAATATTTGTGTCTGTGATGTCACCTCGTCCAGAATGAGGACAGCGGGCGCCGCCATGCTGCCGACTCTCGCCATGGTGGAGACGAAACCCATCCCTGTCTGCCTGAAAACACACACACACACACACACACACAGACATAAAAGCACAGAGTTGGTTGTCAGAGTGTCAGGATTGGATCCAGCAGCTCCTCTCTCTGACACATGCTTTGCTCAGGGGCAGTGTCTGTGTTTTGTGTCTCACCTGATGACGGTGGGGTAGAGCTCGCCACTGTACAGGTAGGCAGTGGTGAACGACGCCGAGGTGAAGCCTTTACCAAGACACGCAAAGGTTGTCCTGAGGACCTGCATGTCTGTAGGGGGGTAAAACAGTCTTCTTATGAGGGTTGTGTGTGTAATGTGTGTATACATGTGTGTGTGTGTGTGTGCACATGTCTATCTATAGTTATGAAGCCAATTTCAGTTCAATACCATCATTGTGAGGACATTTTGTCTGGTCCTCACAAATTAAATTGTCTTTTTGAGGGTTAAGACTTGGTTTAGAGTTTACGCTTAGGTTAGAGTTAGGGCTAAGAATGCATTATGTCAATGAGTGTCCTTGCAACTATAGAGAGACAATCATGTGAGTGTGCATGTATGTGTATACATATAAATAATAAAATTAGTAAATGAAAACAACCAGGAGTGTAGGAGGGCAGAGCGCATGAACATGAAAGATTAACTGGGACAATACAACACATTGATTAACAATGCGAGAACAAGTGACTTTTCACAACTTATTTACACTCACCAACATTATCTATATTCAAAACTGTGGATCAGCTGTTGAACCCAAAACATCCATGTACCCCAGCTGAAAGCGATGTTACTGATAAAGTCGAGTCAATAAGAGCCTCTATTAATGGCCTTGTCCCTGATTATTTTAAAACTGTGTGCGTAAACCCCCTTTTAAGAAAACCTGGTCTGGATCCCTCCCTTCTTGCAAACTACAGGCTGATTTCTAAGTTACCTTTTATATCAAAACATTTTGAAAAAACTATGTCAATCCAACTACTGTCTGTACTAGAAAACAACAAAATCTTTGAAAAGTTCCAATCTGGCTTCCGTAAGTACCACAGCACTGAGACTGCCCTGCTCAGGGTTACCAACAACCTCCTAATGGCTGCTGATGACAGCATGTGCTCAATCCTGGTACTTCTGGACCTCAGTGCAGCATTTGACACAGTGGACCACAGCATTCTTTTAAACAGACTGGAGCACTGGGTGGGGATATCTGGCACAGCGCTGGAGTGGTTTGCTTCGTAGCTGACGTTCTGTGTGTCTGTTAATAACTATGTCTCATCATTTTTAACTGTAAAGTATGGTGTGACGCAGGGATCAGTCTTGGAGCCTATTTTATTAATATTGTACATGCTTCCCTTTGGGAATATAATCCACAGACATGGCACAAAGACCCGGGCATGCTGAATTCCCTCACTAACTGCCTCTATGACATAAAAAACTGGATGACTCAGAATTTCCTTCAGCTGAACCGAACAAAACAGAGATTCTTGTCATTGGGTCCCAGCACATGGCAAAACAAATACTGCTATCTGCTGGTTCCCTATTTATCAATACAAAGCCTGTGGCAAAGAATCTGGGAGTCTGGTTTGACGAAAAGCTACGTTTTTATCACCTGAGAAATATTTCTAAAATACGATCCATGCTAACTTTTAAAGACACAGAGACTCAGAATCATACAAACCACTAAGCACGTTGAGAACCTTGGCTAGAGGTCTCTTGTCTGTTCTGGAGGCCCGGGTAAAAACTAAGGGGGACAAGGCATTTGCAGTCCGGGCCCCAAGGCTCTGGAAAAACTTGCCTGAAGAGTTCAGGTCAGCTTACTCAGTGAACTCTTTGAAGTCCCTTCTTAAAACACACTTTTATCGAGGAGTCTTAACTTTCTTTATAACCTTTACTGAGACTCTTACACTGCACTTGTAATAGGGTATTTTACCTTTCTTCTAAACCTGATATTTTATGTCCTGTCTGTTTTTCTGCTGCCTTTGTAAAGCACTTTATAACATGTTTTGAAAAGTGCTCTATAAATGAAGATTATTATTATTATTATTGTGTGTGTGTGTGTGTGTGTGTGTGTGTGTGTGTGTGTTCACGTCACCTGTGGGGACAAACATGTTGGCGAAGATGACGGCGGCCGATAGGAAGAGACAGACGGCCTGAGAGACCCGCCTCCCTAAGTAACTGAGCATGCCCAGAGCCAACAACTTGGCAGGAAAATCAACAGCTCCAAAGATGATTTGCATCAGGTAAATATTCACCTGAAACAGCAACAAACAATGGAGGCACAGCTCAGTATAACCAGCCAATAGGAGGAGAGGAAGGGATCTTTATAAATGCAACACATTGTCAACCCCACATTACCATGGTAACCACACCCCCGAGTTGTCAGGTGACTTACCCCAAACTTCTGCAGGTCCATCGCCAAACCATAGTATGCAAAACTAGTGGCGAACCTGAAAGACAGAAGTCTTTGTGGATATAGACATAGTAAGAGGTCAGGTGTTACAGGGAATCAGGTGAGTTCAGTGGACCAGCTTGGTTTTTATTTCTGCGCCCATGTTAACAGATTAGGGTTAGGGTTAGGGTTAGAGCAGAGACCCTGGCTGCTGCTGCGGCGCTGCTCAGCTGCTCTTTTACAGGACACAACAGAATAAATAGTGAAAATTACCTTCCACCAAAGAGCATTTCTGTTCAATATCATCGAGCTGCAGAGCTGGAGAGCCCAGCCCCCGTTCTAGACGTACGCATGTGCAAGGTTCAAAAGGTGTAACCCTAACCCTAACCCTAACCCACAACTAATGGTAAGCTCTTATTGAAAATGAATATAGTGTAATTTAACAAAGAAGCATAATATGAATTATGATTATTTACAGTTTAGGAGTAAGGCTTATATTGGGAACACATCCATAAAAGTGCTCTACTGTGATCTAAGTTAGCTTTGTTAATAAACAGTCGAAATGTGTGTGGCCAACTCGTTATGGTTTCTCTCAAATGTCGCTACAGTACAACCTCTATTTACTGAGATACATATGTTTGGTTACTCTATAAAGAATATGAGCTGCAGAATCTTAAACTTGCTTCACTATGTCATAGTGTTTTTATTTCTATTTTTTACATGGTGAAACACAACACTATGAGAACAGGGTGGAAAAACAATTAAAACAAGAAGAGAACCAATCACTACAATTTTTGAAACTCAAACATTTCCTAATCTTCATTCAAACTAATAAACTACATTAAACTGAATTAATACAAGGTTGTTCATATCGTCATATGTAGGCATACAGCTTTTTTAACTTAATAAATGTTTATATTGATAAAAAAAATATATTATATATATATTTATATATATATATATATAGATAGACAAAACAATATATGTATATATAATGTTGGTAATTTGTATGTTGGTAAATGTTAGCAATCGGTGCTCAGTTGGTTTAGGGTTAGGTGTCACCCATGACGCCATAAAAAGAGGCATTCCGTGAGCATACAAAGTGCCGCATTTATCGCAGCTTTTCCTAAACATAGTGTGCCCGGGACGTTAGGTGAGTACTGGTACAGGTGAGACGGCTGAGTTTAGGTAGTATGGTGAGTACTGGTGTGTACAGGTGAGTACTGGTGTGTACAGGTAAGAACAGTTGAGAGTACAGGTGAGTACTGGTGATTTCTGGCGAGTAGCGTGAGCGCATGTAAGTACAGGTTAGAACACGTGAGACAATTGAGTTCAGGTGAGTGTAGTTAAGTCAGGTGACTACAGATGTGTACATGTAAGAACAGGTGAGTACTGGTGAGTACTGGTGAGTCAGTTGAGTACATGTGAGTACAGGTAAGAGCACATGTGGACATTTGAGTCAGGGGAGTTACCAGACGGCCATCAGACAGACGGAGATGCGTCTCATCGTTCTGGTTTTCAGGAGGTCGTACGCTGTAAACGTCGAACGACTCGACTCCATCTCTTTGATCATGTGTGAGTGCAGCACCTGCAGGTCACATGGTACTGATGTCAGCTGCTAAGTGGATCATACACATCTGTTACATGTGACAGACAGACAGGTACCTCCAGCGTTAACTTGTCAATGATCTCTGGTTTTCCGTTAATTCGAGCGACTCTGTGTAAACTCTTCAACGCCTCCTCAGACCGCCGGTTCAGAACCAACCAACGGGCTGACTCTAAGAACCACCTGACCAATCAGAGAGCAGACATGTTAGAACCACCTGACCAATCAGAGAGCAGATATGTAAGAACTACCTGACCAATCAGAAAGCAGAAAGTCTCCACTGACCAACTGTAGGCAAAGAACAGAAAGTATGGCGCACAGACGACGACCTGCAGCTTCCTCCAGTCTCTCAACCAATCAGCGAGTCCCGCCAAGACCATTTGACCAAAGGTGAAGAAGAATGATGTGAGCGTCCCAACGAGTGTTCTCTCTTTGGTCGGAATCCACTCCACCTCTGAAGGACACACACCGATGATCACATCATCAGAAAAATGAGTACAGACAAGTATGAAGATAGACAGACAGACAGGTAGAGGGATAGACATGTACTCAGTGAGACTCCGTTGAGGATGATGCCAGACACCGCCATCCCGCTCAGAAACCTAAAAATACAGTAGGTGGTGTATGAGGGAGAGAGGGCGGAGCAACAGCCCAGCACGCCCAGCTGCAGGTATGACCATATGAGGATAGATCGCCGCCCAAACCTGAGAGACAGAGAGACAGACAGATTATTACTGACAGATGCACAGGTACGTGAGACAGGTTCATGTTTTCACAGGTAAATCCCACCTGTCCGACAGGCTGCCAAAGATGATGGCTCCTGCCAAAACTCCGCCCATATAGATGGTCTGAATCATCTGCTTCAGAGGACGCAGCGAACACACCAAGTCCCACTGAGACACAGACAGATTCAGACAGACAGGTTCAGTGAAAGAGAGACAGATTCAGATGGAAAGGTTCAGAGAGACAGAGACAGAGAGACAGACAGGTTCAGACAGACAGGGACAAAGAGACAGACTGGGTCAGTTACCTCAGAGACAGTGGTTGCGAGGAACTCGGAGCGGTCGAACGTCCATCCGTCCACACACTCTTCTGTCTGTAGTTCGCTAACATTAACTGAGTTGTTAATGGCTAACAGTTGCCACTGCGGCTCCACATACCTGAGCAGGTAGGAGGAACAGGAAGTGATGTTGTTAGGTGTGTTCGACTTAACATGATGCATGCTGGTCCTGACACAATGGATGCTGGTTAGAACGCTTGTCTGACTTCATCCAGCGCTTCATAACGTCACCAGGTCACAGACAGATGTGAATTTCATCTCCTGTGTGTTTACACTTGGTCACTTTACACTATAGTTTAATTTCCTTTAATTTTCAGCTGAAATAAAGTTCTCAGTCAACTTTGTTGTTTATTGTTCTTAGGATTTCCTAAACATCCGTTTCATCTGCAACAAAAAAATGAAAAGCATTGAGGTCGTTGTTCTCGCCTCTGACACAACGTCTTTGTTTAACCTCCACCCCTGCAGCCGCCGGCTGATCACGTCAAACACGAGGTGCGTTCGAGTCTGACTTGGAGACTGCGGCTGTCTTGATCTGAAGTCTGTTTTGCTGGAAATTTTGTATTTTGCAATAAAGTAAAACTATATAATGAGCTCATCAGTAAAAGAAAAAAACACGTTCTACTTCTCGTGTCACTTTGTCCATCACTATTTTACTGACATTCAGCCGGTGGAAAATCTCACAATGAATTTGAAATGTTTATTTTACACTTTTAGTTAAAAAGCTTGTTGAATGTTTAAAATTTGAAATAAACTTGTGACATATTCCAACCTAGATTTGTCTCAAGGTCGAGCTGCTGCCTTCTCTCCTCACACATGATGGTATATATTGCTCAGTTAGTGACCATCGGTTGTAAACTACTTGTTATGATGCATTGTGGGAAACAATGCGTGCACTATATGGGGAATAAAAAACGTCACACAGAATGGTTCAGGCCGTTACCTCCTGCAGCGGTCCAGTCTATTTCCTGAGGAGTCCAGAGGAATGAAAACCTTGAGCAACTGCTTCTCGTCCACCTGAAACAACCAATCACATTCACCACATCCTTCAGGTGACCTAGTGGTGAGACAGGTGACTTGGTGTTGAGACAGGTTACCTGGTGGTGAGACAGGTTAGAGAGGCTGTGATTGGCCGGCAGGGTGCAGTGGTGGGCGGGGATTCCAGAGACAAAGTTGTTGAGCAGGTTCTGACTCGCCATCAACAAACCAGGTAAACTGATGAGAGTCACATGGAGCCACTGGTACCTGCCGAACCCGCCCACCTCACCATGACGATGAGGGGGGGACATGTAAACATGTTAAACACCTGAATCAAACATGTGGTCCGTGTTCATCTCACAACTGTCACAGTTACATAAGCTTCCTGATGGGGGCAGTGTTGAGTTAGAGCACAATGAATAATCCAATTACAGTTACTTTCTTGTATTTAACATACGTAGAGAGACAGACAGATAGAGAGCGAGCGAGAGAGAGAGATAGACAGACAGACAGACAGATAGAGAGAGAGAGAGACAGAAAGAAAGAGAGAGACAGAAAGAGAAAGAGACAGAAAGAGAAAGAGACAGACAGACAGGTGAGAGTTAGTAAATTACATTACATTATTTAGCAGATGCTTTTATGTGCAGTGCATTCAACATCTATGAGGGACACTTGCATGCAGGTGGGGATCGAAACGCCGACCTTAGGACGACCACTATACCCGTCAGCCGCACCGATTGTAGATCAATCGCTCGTTATTGACTGACTGACGCTAGGTAAAGTGTTTTTACCTCGGCCCTTGCAAATCGAATGCTCCTGACATCACAGACGAGCTGATACTGTGATGTCATCAGTCACAGTTATGATGTCATCAGTGACTTTGATAATGTGGTGACATCACTGTGACATCAGAATGTTGATGTGTGATTTTTAATTCATCAGCCGATCAGTGATGATGATAATTATTACTGGTCTGCAGTAATCAGATTTAAACCAAACAAGTAATCAGATTACATTAGTAGTACATTTACCTCGTCCAGCAGTTCGGTGAAGCCCATCGCTCTCGTGCTCTTTCTTTAATCTCGTTTTTATTTCACTAACTTTTCAAATATTTTTCAAAACAGTTTGTTCATATCTTTACGTCAACTATAAAATGTATAAATAATAATAATAGATGTTTCAGAGCTTCACTTCCATCAGAAAAAACCTGAAAACAAAATTAAAAAAAAGTTAGGGTTAGGGGTAAGATTCACCTCAAATCTTGTCAAACTGGAACTGTGACGATATCTTCACATGTAGAACATGTAGAGCTCACATGTTCACATGTAGAACTCTCATGTAGAACATGAAGAACGTAACCTGACGACTGAAAACCTTCAAACCTTTACAAATGTTTCCAGACGTGTGTGAAGTCTGTGACCTCAGTCTGCTGAAAGTTCTTAAAGGATTAAAGACTGAATGAAAACATACTTACAGTCTGACGGACAAGTGGACGACTGAGAGAGTGATGAACAGAACTGACGGACGAGTGGAGCAGCAGAAAGCAGATGACTGGACATTAATGAGTGACTGCAGTGGACGAGAGGAGACCTTGTAACCTGACTGACCCTCTATCGCTCTCTCTTTTTGTTTTTCTTGGCTCTACTCATTCAGTGTTCAGTTAATGGTTGAACTTAATGTCTCTCTCTCTCTCTCTCTCTCTCTCTCTCTCTCTCTCTCCAGGTCATTCCACCAGAGCTCAGTGATTGGTTGAAAACTCTTCCTCTCGGGTTGTTTTCGTGTTCCAGCTCCTTGCTGAGTTTGTGTCTTGGAATTTGTCCGACTGAATCTGAGTCAACAAACGACTCAGCGGGCTCACACCAGACGACGTGACGGCGACAGCGGGATGACGAACTGGACACACAGATGCAGGTGACATTGGTAAAAGGCCTGATGGGACGGATGATGGCGTTATGTCATCATGATGCTACAATTCTGAGGTTCATGTAAAACAGTTTGAATATTCAATAACCTCCTGTTGGAGGGGCGGAGTTAATAATCACCTCCTAAACAACGATTTGTGTGACGCAGTCAAAGAATATAAAAGTGTAGATATTGCAGTTCCCATCAAGACAATGACACGTCAGTATTTGACTCAAACACTGTTTCAGAAATGAGGCCACTCTCGATTGAAGGATTTAACTCAAGCAGCGAACAATTTATTAATAAGTTTATCAGAAAAATCTCAAACATGAAAATAAAACATGTTCTTCTGGGTTATAGTGAGGACCTTATCTGACCGTACCTAAAGCAAAACATTAAATTAAACTTCTTTGAGAGGGACATCAAGACTGTGGAACATGTTTTCACTCTGATCAGAAACAGAAATGTCCTCTGAAGAGGTCGATTAGACTTTTTAATTGATAACCTGATTGCGTTCGGTAAACACTTTATTCACAGGTGTAATTATTGAAAAGACCACAGATGGAAGAATGAACTTAAAAAATTTGCTAAACTGTCTTCAATGCACCACAGACTGGACTCGTGCTGATTGAATGATTTATTTCAGGGTTTTATTTGTGGTTGTTGTTGTTTACTCCTTCATACTGTAAACTTTGATATGTAAATAGATGTTTATGGTTTGTACTTGTAACCATTGTTCTAAATAAGATCAGTTCCTGTTGAATGGGTGGGGTTAATAATCACTTCCCGGTTAAGAGGTGGGGTTACAGGGTTCCACTGAGTTCAGGTTCCACTCGACTCACTCTTGGGGATAAAAAATAACTTCAGTTTATGAAACATTAACGAGTTCAGATGAATGATGGACCTTCTGTCCTTCATCGTCTTCACCTTGTCATGCTCGTCTCCATCGTCCAATCACACGCTGTAAAAACAGACAATCACTGAGTGTCCCGCTCGTAATAACCTGATATACCAGAGGAGCCAAGTTGTAAAGGTTTATTCCACCCAAATACTACTTTGTCTATTTATAAAGATGTACAAATACTACTTTGTCTATTTATAAAGATGTACAAATACTACTTTGTCTCAGACCCTTTGCTGCTTTCTACTTGGGGGTCAACTCATCAACATATCTCTCTCTCTCTCACACTCACACACACACACACACACACACACACACACACACACACACACACACACACACACACACACACACACACACACACACACACACACACACACACACACACACACACGTCTGACCATGTGGTCATCCAACTTGAGCCACTAGATCTCTCAGATCCAGTTTGTCGGTCCTGCAGCTTCCTCATGCTGAACAAAGATAAAACCAACGTTTTGGTGTTTGGACCTAAATCACACAGGAAAGCTGTAAATGAGTCTGAACCAAACCTGCTGCTGTGAAACACAAACTATCAGGCTTCTGACATTTAGGTATTACTCTGTTTAACTGTACTAATGTGTAATGTAATACTCTGTGTTGTAGTATTCTGTCACTGGAGTTGTAAACTTTTTAAATAAAGTATGAAATGAAAAGTGAAACCAGTGACATCTTTATTCACCTGAATGCATCGTCATGATTACTCAAACACACACTCTGGTCTGATGGCACAAGTGGGGACAGTCAGTCTAACCTGAAGGTACAAACACTAATCTACGAACACACTTTAAAATGTTTCGACGAAATATAAAAATAAATCTGTACAAATCTGAAGAAAAAGACGAAAACTGATCGAGTTCTTAAAAAAAACACTTGGTGTGAATCTGACGCAGCAACATCCTGAGCTGTGATTGGTGGATGATTCTACAGCGTGGTGAGGAAGTCTCTGACCTGCAGCACGAAACACACTCGAGTTACAACTAAAAAAAGTTTCAGCAGAAAAATATACAACAAAATTTAAATAAACCTTGTCGATGATGACTTCCTGTTTGATTCGATCATTCTTGAAATCGTCGTCAACATCCAGAGTCAGAACAGGAAGATCGTTCAGATAATCAAAGTCCAACCTACACACACACACACACACACACACACACACACACACACACACACACACACACACACACACACACACACACACACACACACACACACACACACACACACACACACACACACACACACACACACACACATTGACAGGGGGTTAGGGTTAGTAAGGTGAGAGGAGGAGTGTCATTGATGTGGAGTTACCTGAGGCTCCTGTGGTGAAGCCACGCCTCGTGTCTGAAGTGAAGCTGCTCCAGATACTCAAGAGGAAGTCCCGCCTCCTCCTCACGGCCCCGCTGGAGCAACCTCTGCATACAGCGCTGAAATATACAGACTAATACTCAGGACCCTGAAGACAGCTCTGAAATATACAGACTTATAGTAGTAGCAGAAGTAGGATGAGCAACTGTGGCATTAGCATTAGCATTAGCAGTAGCAGTAGCATTAGCATTAGCAGTAGCAGTAGCAGTAGCAGTAGCACCTGTGGCTGTGCTCTCAGGTAGATGATGGCGTCCAGGTGGATCTCAGGTGTGAACTGCTTCAGTAACCAGGTGTGCCAGTCCTGATACACACTCCACTCAGTGTCCGACAGGTTTCCACACTCAAACAGGTTTGATGCAAACACGTACCTGTACACAGAGTAATCTATTACCTGTACGCAGTAATCAGTAATCAGTTACCTGTAGTCACCAGTTACCTGTCAGAGTAGACAGAGCGCTCGTAGAACTGAACGGGTTTTTCACTTTGTTGAAGTTTGATCGATGGCGACTGAAGCTGAGAACGAACTCTGCTGAGACATGCATAACTCTGAGAGACAGACAGGGGGAGAGAGAGACAGGCGGGTGGAGAGGGGCATCTATAACTATTTTAAATATTATCATAATTAATATGGTTCTTATTATTGTTAATATGGCTGGGGGGGGTCTGGAGCTCACCTGGAAGGTGTAGGACCAGCGGCTCGGTTTATCGTACAACATCTGCAGAAGGTTTCCTCCGCTCTTCTGAGACGAGCTCAGCTCCTGAACACACAGGAAGTCGTCGGCACTTTATAGTGAAAGGACAGGGAGGGCAATGACATCATCACTGTGCTCACCTGGTAAACGTTGTCGCTCTCGTTCTGCACGTTGCACCATTTTCCAATCGGCTCAGGAATCACCTCCCAGTCCTCTGACGCCCCCTGGAGGAGACGCACAAACGTAGACTTTCCTGCAGCTGACAACCACACAGACAGACAAGAGAGAGAGAGAGAAAGACAGACAAAGAGAGAGAGACAGACAGACAGACAGAGAGAGACAGACAGACAGACAAAGAGAGAAAGACAGACAGACAGACAGACAGACAGAGAGAAAGACAGACAGAGAGAAAGACAGACAGACAAAGAGAGAGAGAGACAGACAGACAGACAGACAAAGAGAGAGAGAGAGAGACAGACAAAGAGAGAGCAAAAGAGAGACAAAGAGAGAGAGACAGACAGACAAAGAGAGACAGACAGACAGACAAAGAGAGAGAGAGAGAGACAGACAGACAAAGAGAGAGACAGACAGACAAAGAGAGAGAGAGAGAGAGAGACAGACAGACAAAGAGAGAGAGAGACAGACAGACAAAGAGAGAGCGAAAGACAGACAAAGAGAGAGAGACAGACAGACAAAGAGAGAAAGACAGACAGACAAAGAGAGAGAGAGACAGACAGACAGACAGAGAGAGACAGACAGACAAAGAGAGACAGACAGACAGAGAGAAAGACAGACAGACAGAAAGACAGACAGACAAAGAGAGAGACAGACAGACAGACAAAGAGAGAGAGAGAGACAGACAAGAGAGAGCAAAAGAGAGACAAAGAGAGAGAGACAGACAGACAAAGAGAGACAGACAGACAGACAAAGAGAGAGAGAGAGAGAGACAGACAGACAAAGAGAGAGACAGACAGACAGACAGACAAAGAGAGAGAGAGAGAGAGAGACAGACAGACAAAGAGAGAGAGACAGACAGACAAAGAGAGACAGACAGACAGACAAAGAGAGACAGACAGACAGACAAAGAGAGACAGACAGACAGACAAAGAGAGACAGACAGACAGACAAAGAGAGACAGACAGACAGACAAAGAGAGAGAGACAGACAGACAAAGAGAGACAGACAGACAAAGAGAGAGAGAGAGAGACAAAGAGAGACAGACAGACAAAGAGAGAGAGACAGACAAAGAGAGAGAGACAGACAGACAAAGAGAGACAGACAGACAAAGAGAGAGAAGTCTCAGATTAACTTCGGTCCTCAGAGGAGCGGAGTTTCTTTGGAGTTCAGCCGGAGAAGCGTCATGTTCCCGGGGTTAAACACACACACAGACCGGAGTAACTCACCGATGTTTCCCTCGATGGAGATTTTCTTCTCTTTGCGCCAGAAGCTGTCACTCAGCGTCGGACTGGCGGGAACACGGCACGACCTCTTCGGTGGTGTCGCCATGTTTGATCTGATATCGGTTATTGATCCGTGACGATCGATCTTTGTTTTCCGCGAGGAGGGAAACTGACGTGCCGCGCGCGAGCTGCTTCTAACATCGAATCTCCGCGCGCTGTCACTTGTTTCCGGGGGCGGTATGAGGACTGCTTCCGGGTGAGCAGTGTCACGACGTCATCACTTTAAATCGGTATCTCTGGTCCAAATGATCATAATGTAGTAATGGGTCGAGTCCCAACCAACACCTGCTTGTAACAGGAACTACACACCAACCTTCCACAATGAAGCCACTGAATGAAATAGCTTACATACCTCCTCCCTAAACAGTGACAGTAGCAATACACCAAACCAATAACAACACAAAAAAGAAAGAAAATAGCTTACAATAATAATAATACTGCTTCGCCATGGTGTTTCGAATTCAGTACAAGTTCTAAATCTTATCCATATAGATTATATTGCTGTCTAAAGGACACAACGTTAGACCTTTAGTATATCACACTTGTTTTCCAGGTTTTATCTTGTTATCTTCAGTATATATATTTATAATATATATTTAAATCTACGAATTGGGACAGCGCCTCAAGAAGCCTTTACGTCATCGGGAGTCGTCTTGAGAAACATACGTCATCAGCAGTCGCCAATGTAAACAGACGCGACTAAAGGTTTTTCGGGATGTTGTTGGTATAACATCGTTAAGATCTAAACCAACGCTTTTGGTTGTAGTTACTAAAGTGACAAACCTGTAATATATATAAATAGCATCTGTGCTAAAGCAGGATAATTACATTTCCAGGTAAGGACACGTTTTCTCACTTTCCCTCTGGACTTATTATTTAGTATAAAGTACTATGATGTTTAACATTAATCCAAATTAAAAAGTTTGGATGCTCGACATTATTTCACATATAAATCAAAAGTTCACAGCTCCAGGTTACGAGTCTGGTTCACTTACATCGTGTGTCTTCAAAGATGCGACGTGAAATTAGGTGATTATCGAGTAATAAATCAGCAGTCACGATGTAGCGTTACCATGCTAGCGTTAGCATCGGCAGGTGTAACTGCAGTTTTTAAGGTTGTTGTGAAAACAATTATTAAACATTATCTGCGCCATTAGTTACGTCTTTGTCGCAGGATTATGACGTACAACAACAACGCAGACCGGTGGTACATTTTTAACGTTTGACTTAGTACTACTTAATACTTTTCTGTAAAAAAACTCATTGCATGATCATATTAAAATGTAGAAATGAACCTGTCATGTTTAACCGCCACAACTCACAGATTTGTCTCATGCAGCTCAAAAAACCAACAAACTAGGGCATCAGAAATATTCAGTCATAAAACTGACTTTAGAGGAGTGAAAGGCTGTTTGAGTCCGTCTGTCAACATCCGGATCCTGATGGTGGATCCAGATGGTGGATCTAAATCCTGATCGAGGACTAAGATCACAACAAGACTTCTTGATACACAACATGTCTCCTGACATCTTCTACCATCACTGACAGGAACTCCTCCATTCATGTGTCTGCTCCTTTATCTCTATCAGACATCATGTATAAATACTTTAAACATGATGTTACAAACTGTTTCTTCTCATGTCCTGTTCTAGTGTCAGACTCAGTTTGTGACATCATGAATCCAGGAAGTGTTTGGATTGACACTAGTACTAATGTAGTACTGCTGTAGCACCAATGTAGTATTAACGGGGTACTGTGTGTTGCAGGAGGACATGGCGGCCCCGGATCTGAAGGTTCTGGTTACCGGTGCAACGGGTCTGTTAGGTCGAGCCGTGTGCAGAGAGTTTGAGAACAGCAGCTGGTTTGTCATTGGGACTGGATACAGGAGAGCCAGGCCCCGCATCCTCCGCTGTGACCTCACGGATGAGGACGCCATCAGACGACTCCTGCACAACTACAAGGTGAACACATGAGTACCTGTCTGTCTGCACCTGTCTGTCTGCACGCATCTGTCTATTATTTAATTTGAACTGTCTCTCTCTCAGCCTGATGTGATCGTCCACTGTGCCGCAGAGAGACGTCCAGATGTGGTAGAGAGACACACAGATGCAGCTGTTAACCTCAACGTAAACGCCACAAGCATGCTCGCCAAGGAGGCAGGTCAGCGATCGCACAACACTGTCATGTGTAAGCGATGACATGTGTGACGAACATGACGTATTTTGAACGTGTTTGACTGTGTGTGCAGCTGCGTGTGGAGCGTTCTTCCTCTACATCAGCAGCGACTACGTGTTTGACGGACGGAATCCTCCGTACGGAGAAGACGACGTCCCGAACCCGCTCAACGTCTACGGACGAACAAAACTGGAGGGAGAGAGAGAGACACTGAGGCACTGTCCAGGTACTGTCCTGTCTGTCTGTCTGTCTAACCTGTCCTCACCTGTCTGTCTCTCCATACCTGCTTTTCTCCCTCTCCTCACCGGTCTGTCTCTCAGGGGCGGTGGTGCTCAGGGTGCCTGTTCTGTTCGGGGAGGTGGAGTCAGTGATGGAGAGCGCCGTCACGTCGCTGTGGGTCAAAGTTCAGGAGGCGACAGAGAGCTGCACCCTGGATCACTGCCTGCAGAGGTTCCCCACCGACGCCCGAGACGTCGCCGCCGTCTGCAGGAAGCTGTCCGAGAGAGCAAGACAGGTGACTGTCAGAGAAGGACAGATGGGTAACTTTCAGGACCCGTCTGTCTCACCGCCTGTCTGTCTTTCAGGACCCGTCTCTCCGAGGCATCTTTCACTTCTCGTCTAACGAGCAGATGACCAAATATGAGATGGGCGTGGCCATCGCTCAGGCCTTCCAGCTGCCATCCAATCACCTGATTCCTGTAAATATGTTTATTGATAAAGTTGATTTCAACATTATTACATTAGTTCAAGTGTTTGCAAGAGTAGTGGTTTTAAGAAGTTCTGGTGTTTGTAGTTTCATCATGTGGTATTAACGTGTGTGTGTGTGTGTGTGTGTGTGTACAGCTGACAGAGCAGCCCGCCTCCTCCTCAGCTCTTCGTCCAATCAACAGTCGTCTGAACTGTTCTCGTCTTCAGCTGCTGAATCTGAATGTGGAGCCGCGACCTTTCACCTCTGCCATCAGTGACTGTCTGTGGCCGTTCACACCCGACAAACGCTGGAGACAGACAGTGTTCCACTGAGAGACAGACAGGGAGAGGGACAGACAGACGGAGTAACACTGAGAGACAGACAGACAGGCTTCCAATGAGAGACAGACATGATGATTTCAGGTTCATGTGGAAACAGAACCGGTTCAGTCCAGATTGTATCAATGTAAATAGATTAAAGAGCAACATCTTAATAAAATCCAGAGTCGATCTTTAACTTGAACCACAGGAAGTGACTGATATATACACACTCCCTCACATAACTTGACAAAATAAAAGTCTCTTTTCCTCCATCTTGTTTCTTTCCTCCTGTTTTCTTTACTCCACTTGTCTCTTGCTTCCACTGTTTTTCCTGCCTTCTCCTGCAGGTGGTGCTGCAGCGGTTTAAGTAATATGACAATAAAATTCAATGACAACTGGGTTTTTCTGAACGATGAACTATAACATGATAGTTTATCGAGATAGGAAATTGATTTTCCAGCTCAATGATGCTGAAAGTTAAATCATCTTGTGTTTATCAAATATTTATGACTATGACATGAACCCAGGCTCCACAGCACCAGGAGGAGCCCTGGTAAGGTCTGACAGTCGCTCTGAGGATTTCCTCCTGGTACCTAACAGCAGTCAGGGAACCATTGGCTGTGCCATGAAGGTCTGTGTGACCCTCCCAGGATCTGCCTCCTCAGACCTTCACTGATCCACCAAACCAGTCGTGCTGGATGATGTGACAGAAGCATCCCGTTGAGTGCAAACCTGCTCTCACCTGTGAGGAGAACGAGGCTCCAGTGGTGAACCTAAATATGTATATATAATGGGTTAGGGTTAAAAACATATGTATTTAAATACATATAATTGTATGTATATTGTGTGTATGTGTTTATATTAATATATTTGTGTGCATTGTAAGGTTTTCAATTATTTTTATTACATTAAATGCGTTCAACTCAAATAATGTCATTCACAAGAAGAACAGCAGGTGGCGCTAATAAACATCACCTGCCGGAAACAGGACGAAGAAGAACGCGCAGTTTCCGGTTCAGACTTGTTAAAAATGGCGGCGACGATTGACCTGGAATTAAAGAAGGTAAAAAATAAAAAATTCTGTGTCTCTCGCTCTGTCTCTCACTCCACCTCTCTGTACGTGTCTGTCTTTCACTCCCCCTCTCTCTGTATGTCTCGCTCCCTGTGTCTCTGTCTCTCACTCCCCCTCTCTGTATGTGTCTGTCTTTCACTCCCCCTCTCTCTGTATGTGTCTCTCTCTGTATGTGTCTCTCTCTTTCTCTCTGTCTTTCACTCCACCTCTCTGTATGTGTCTGTCTTTCACTCCCCCTCTCTCTGTATGTGTCTCGCTCTCTGTCTCTCTCTTTCTCTCTGTGTCTCTGTCTTTCACTCCCCCTCTCTCTGTATGTGTCTCGCTCTCTGTGTCTCTCTCTTTCTCTCTGTCTCTGTCTTTCACTCCCCCTCTCTCTCTCTCTCTCTCTCTCTCTCTCGCTCTAATTCATTATCAGCTGTTTGCAGTGCACAGGTTTTAATTGGCCCTGAATGGTTCTTCTTTACTCTGATTGGCTCCTCAGGCCTTCTCCGAGCTGCAGGTGAAGATGATTGACACCCAGCAGAAGGTGAAACTGGCTGATCTGCAGATCGATCAGCTGACACGGGTCCACAAACATGCTAAGCTAACACACGCGGAGATCACCACGCTGCCTGACAACACCAGACTCTATGAGGGGGTTGGACGCATGTGAGTCTCCATGACAACCAGTTTATTTACACACTGACATCACTATGAATATTAAATAACAATGACATCACATTATGTATGACATCAGTGTCACACTTCATAAGTCTGATTCTTCAGTTGTTGCACCTCTATGGCAACGTCACAGCAAATGAGCTAATGTTGAACTGATCACGTTTGAGTGACAGCTGCTCATCAACTGGTGTTTGTGTGTTTCAGGTTCATCCTGCAGTCGAAAGAGGAAATCAACAATCAGCTGATGGACAAACAGAAAACAGCTGACGAGAAGATCAAAGAGTTAGAGGTACAGGGTGTGTGTGTGTGCCTGCGTGCTGACTTACCTGCAGTGTGTGTTGGTCCTGACTGTGTGTGTGTGTGTGTGTGTGTTTCTTCCAGCAGAAGAAGGTGTACCTTGAACGCAGCGTGAAAGAAGCTGAAGACAACATCAGAGAGATGCTTTTGTCCCGGAGAGCTCAGTGATCAGCACTGATCAATAACCCTCATTGTGATTGTTAGTTCTTCATATTAAAACTTTGAAGCTTCACCAAGTCTCTGGTTCCTCCTTTGAATCAATAACTCATTAATAACCAGCTTCTATTGACACTGAAAACATACAAAAAAAACGGGAAACTGATCAATTCAACTTTATTGAGGTGAAAAATAGAGCGGTGACGTCATGATGACATCACCTGTGGGTGTTCTGGACGAAGTTGATAGAGTACGATCCTGACTGATCCTGGTTCACCTGGAAGTTGTTGGTTGAAAGTCCGAACGGCCTCAAGATCATGTTCCCAACATCCTTCAGTTTACCTGAGGGGACATATTGATCAGTTATGGATCTTATTGATTGATTGTATGATAATTAGTGTGGTGCAGAACATACCGAGCATCTCCTCCTTCAACTTCTCATTTTTCTCCTGAATCTGCTGAGGTAATCTCTGAGAGACAGACAGGTCTGAGTCAGTTTATATTTTCACTGACGTTATTAATAACAGGTCTGGTTCGTCCAGTGGTCAGTGAACTCACCATGCAGGCCTGTCTGGCACTGGTCTGGGTCGGGTCTCGCTCCAGAACCTTCTTGTAGTCATCGAGAGCTTCATCCAGCTTCTCTGTCTGTTCATATAGCTCCGCCCTCCTCAGCAACGCCCGCACGTAGTCTGGATTAAACTCTATCGCTATGGCAACCACATAAACACAGTCTGAATTTAGCTTGATTACCATGGCAACATGACTTAATCAATGGATCTAGTGATGTCACCACTCACCTCTGGTGCAGTCTGAGATCGCCTGCTCCTTCAGATCCTGACAGAGAGACATCATTAGCATCATGCTAATGTCACTGTTAGCATGTGGTTAGCATATTAGCATGTGGTTACCAGGTGAAGTCTGGCTGCAGCTCTGTTGGAGAACAGTACAGATCTTTCTCCACGGAAACACACGGGACACAGAACCAGAGCCTCTGTGTATGTGACGTCTGCTGCCGTGTAATCTATAGACACCAGAGATAAATCAGGCTATCAATGACTGTATATAAAGACAGTCACTGAATATATATATATATATATATATATATATATATACACACACACACCATACTGCAGCCACCACCAGGGGGTGATACAGAACCTACCTCTGACTTTAAACTGGATGTTTCCTTTTTCCTTCAGAATTAAACTCTGCTGTCGTCGACTCTGAAACATAAAAAGCAGATGAACTCAGATTTACAGCAGCACCTGAAGCATCTTTACACACTGATCTGTTTATAGGACTTGTTGTTTGTGTGAACTTGAAGTAAACAGAAAACAACAGAAACAGCAGTTTGATGCTTCAGCCTAAAAGACGCCACCTTGAGGAAATATTACCACCAGGTAACAAACCCATGACAACAAGGAACATGATTTATCAGGACTGTGGTGGACGCTGTCTTCTCACCTGGAGTTTAAGTATCGGCTGATACCATAAACTGACCTGAGGTCTGTATTATGAACTGAGTACAACATATCCAGGATCTCTTTATCCAGCTGAACTTAACCTAACAATCACAGTCAGGCTAAGTGGTCACATGATGCTGGTAATCAACTCGTTAGGTTAACTGAGGTTTTCCTCAAGATCTGAGCATGTGCACGTTAAAGGGGCGGGGTTTATGGCATATGACCAATCACAGATTCAATCCACACCAGCTCCACAATATATATAAAATTGAGGTGAATTGAATAGGGTTAGGCTAAATCCAAACCCAAACATATACAATCCTACTTTTACATTCATGCATGTGTAATAATAACATACACTGAGTGTATTCACTGTGAATATGGTAAAGGTATTGTCCAGTCAGCATCATTGGAAATTAAGTTTATAATGTAATTGTTCAGATCAATGCAACGAATAACAAATTCTTACAAATGAAGCCAGGTTGAGCTCATCAAACTTCACACAAGCATGTTGTTAATCTGATTAACTGATTAACAAGCCAACACCATTTACCATTTACCACCTCTAATGTTAGCCGGGGGTTTGGCTGGATGTTTGAAAAAGTGACAGAACTTCATCACTGCACTAAATATCTAATGTCATCAATGGCATGAAAACCACTGGGCCTGTGTCGTTGTAGTATTCTCTGAAACTCCAGGGGGCGTACATGCCCACACACTAAACGTTCTGTGAAGAAGCACGAAGAAGTCACCCGTGTTTATCATCAACATGCGCAGAGCCCTCTGTTGCCCTGGTTACAGCTTCTCATATCCAAGGAACAGCTGATCTGTGTATGGCTGTTAAAGTCCACCTGTGTGTCTCAGTCCCATTTGATGAGCTGCTGCATCACGTGGAACCGTTCATACAGGAGGGACCCACAGACACTGTTTACAAGAGACACTGGACTTTGAGAGAGTGCAAGCAGCGAGCACTGTGCACTAAGGAGGCGGGAGAGTAGGGGTCTGGTTAGGATTAATGCTCAGTAAACAACCGGGATGAATATACCTCAAACTTTTTTTTAAAAATCGAACAACAAAGTAAACCACCATATAACACACAAGTGTTTTGTATTTAAAAAAGGTACTTACACTGCGCGTACCCCCCACTACCGCCCTGATCTCAGCTAGCTCTGGCTAACGCTACACTATCGGAAATCACTTCTTCTTCACTGCTCAAAACGTTCTTGCCAGTGGCAGAGTTGCTGTTCTGGAGGAGTGATTTTTGGGAAAAGAAAGCCGTGTTAGACATGGTATTGGATCGGCATGTTTGCTGTGTCTCAGTTCAGGGGACTCAGTATCACTTCTGATTATTGGATATTGAGCAGACTCTGGTCACATGATCAGTTGTTACCTCTCTCTCCTCATCTGTCAGCTCTTTCTCCACCTCGCTCAGATATTCATCATCAAACTCAACATGCCGACTCTTCTCCTCCTTCATCTCCGAGTCCAAGTCCTGTAGCCTTTCGTCCTGCAGCACGTCGTCCTGCAGCATGTCGTCCTGAAGCCTGTCGTCCTGCAGCCTGTGGTCCTGCTCCTCCTGATGTCCTCCTTCTGTCTCACTCTCTGCGTTGTCTCTTGTTTCAATCAGTCTCTCAGTTTTTTCAGGATGGTTTTCTGACTCTGGTTGGGTCTCCTCCTCCTTCCTTCTCAGGTCTGGAGGCCCCAGCGTCTCCTTACAGTCGAAGAAGTCCTCGTCATCGTCATCCTTCTCTTCCTCTCTGTGTTTTCCTCCTCTGTATCTCTTCTCTGTGCTCATACTGAAGCTCTGCAACACAATAATCAATAAATCAATATAATTTATCAAAACTGAAACTTCACACTCAGGGTGTGTTTGACCGCATGGGAATATGTTTATATCCTGGTGAAGGAAGTGGAGAAGTGAGGGAGGTGAAGAGGAGTTTACAGCAGATTTCAGGTGGAAGTTCTGAGCAGGTGAATGAACGATACAGAAACTGAATGAAGTTACACACAGCTAACAGTTACACACAGCTAACAGTTACACACAGCTAACAAATACACACAGCTAGCATCTAGACACAGCTAACAGCTACACACAGCTAACAAATATACACAGCTAACAGCTACACACAGCTAACAGTTACACACAGCTAACAGCTACACACAGCTAACAAATACACAGTTAACAAATACACACAGCTAACAAATACACACAGCTAGCATCTACACACAGCTAACAGCTACACACAGCTAACAGTTACACACAGCTAACAAATACACACAGCTAGCATCTAGACACAGCTAACAGCTACACACAGCTAACAGTTACACACAGCTAACAGCTACACACAGCTAGCATCTAGACACAGCTAACAAATACACAGTTAACAAATACACACAGCTAACAAATACACACAGCTAGCATCTAGACACAGCTAGCACCTAGACACAGCTAACAAATACACACAGCTAACAGCTACACACAGCTAGCATCTAGACAGAGCTAACAGCTACACACAGCTAGCATCTAGACACAGCTAACAGCTACACGCAGCTAACAGTTACACACAGCTAACAGCTACACACAGCTAGCAGCTAGACACAGCTAACAAATACACACAGCTAACAGCTACACACAGCTAGCATCTAGACACAGCTAGCATCTAGACACAGCCAACTGCTACACGCAGCTAACAGTTACACACAGCTAACAGCTACACACAGCTAGCAGCTAGACACAGCTAACAAATACACGCAGCTAACAGCTACACACAGCTATCATCGAGACACAGCTAACAAATACACGCAGCTAACAGCTACACACATTGCTAACTATCAACGGCTTTAAGTAAAGTGGTTGTGACGCAGCGTTGTTGTATAATATAAGTAAAAAGAAACCGACATCACCTGCTAACAGCTGTTAGCCTGCCGAGGACACGCTCTGATGTCACTTCTGATGTCAGAAGACGAAGAAGTCCTTCTTCTTTTTGTTAATGGCGGGTGGCACCTAACGTGTAAGGTGCATTACCGCCAGCTACTGTGCCGGAGTTTGGGTCTGTGGAAATACATAAACACAAAAACTTGAAATCCTCTTCATTGATCCAGTTTCTTAAAAAAATTCAAACGTAATATTTCCCTCCGCCAACACTGAACAGATTATTTTGGTTGACCTCATTTCTTCTGAGCCACATTCACAGTGATGGATGATATTAAATCCATTAAACTGTTTAATCCTGTGAGTCCTAATCTTAAAGGGATAGTTCACCCAGAAATTTAAATCCACTCATTATCTACTCAGCATGGAACCAAGGAACCAGCTGCCTGATCTTCTTCTTTGTGTCCCTGAAGATTTGACCAGTAATTTAGCATTATCTGTTTGTATCAGAGATTCAGCAGCATTTCTCCATCTCCACTTGAACATCTATAGTTGGAGAAGTCTTAACATCCCCACAATAGTCTCAGTGCCAGATTTTGTATTATTTCTACTTTCTTTAGCACAGTTTATGTTGCTGACCTGTAAACCCCACTTCCATAGACAATCACTAATCTAATTAAAGCTATATATATATATATATATATATATATATATTCCTCAAAGTTTGTCTACTGGCTCCCCATTCAGACCCATTCAGACATCACATTATGTTGAGAAGCATCTTGCATTTTTTATCAATCTTATTTATATGTACATTCCAGGTTAGGGTTATGGCTTTGTGTCAAATAAAACCCCCAGATATCAAAAAGTGTTTACCTGCTCTAGCTCTTCCCCATGCTTTGGATCACTGCTACACGACAGTGGAGCCTACCACGCTCCCCCGCGCTGCACTGGGACACTCTGACCACCTCATGGACCACCTGATTCCTGAAATTAAAGCTCTCAAAACCTGTTGTGAGGACATGTAAGAAGTGGACCAGGGAGGCTGACTGACAGGGATGTCTTCAGGTCTGCTATCAACTGTCTGGATGAATACACAGAGGCTGTGACTTCATACATCCTGCATCTGGCCAACCAGCTGAACGAGTTCTACTGTCGTTTTGAAAGACAATGGGACCGACCGGACACCATCACCAACCCCAGGTGCCAGCCAGCTTCAAATCCTCCACCATCATCCCTATCCCCCCAAAAACCAGGGAGCCCAGGACTTAATGACTACAGACCTGTCGCCCTGACTTCTGTGGTAATAAAGTGTCAGCGTCTTGTCCTGTACAACCTCAAGGATATTACCAACCCCCTCATAGACTCTGAGACGTGCAGGTAAGATTGTGGCCAACCCCTCCCATGCTGGACATGGATTCTTTAAGCCACTCCCCTCTTGCAGGAGGCAGCAGGCCATCAGGACCAGACCTCACGCCACAAAACAGTTTCTTCCCGACTGCTGCTCCTCATCAATAAGACCCGGGACCCTTTAATCGAACTGATGTCGCTGTGACTTTGACACTCTGACACTTTGCACAATCCCTCCCGCTTATAGTATATTTTTTATTTTAATAATATATAAAATTGAAAAAAAAAAGTTTATATTTAATTTTTGTTTCCTATTTTTATATTTTGTATATTTATATTTGCACAAACACACCTCAGCAAATTCCTTGTATGTGTAAACCTGCTTGCCAATAAAACCCGATTCCGAATCTGTCTGAAACCTATTTTTACTGCTTTCAAGGTCACTGCTGGAATCTGAACATAACCCTCAATACTTAACTTTTCTTATCCAGTTCAATGTCAGTTCCCTGTATACACTGCCAGGTCATAACTAACCTTTACATAATGTTAAATGCTATTCCACCTTTATTTTCCTGTGTTTTTGATGCATCACTATGCATATATTTTGGTGTATTCTGGATACTTTCCTTTGAAATAACTACCTACTTGGTTTTGGTGTATTCCTTTATCCTTCTTTGTTAATAAGTGAAAATCAACTTCTCCTTCTTTCAAAGTCAAAGGTTGGGTTGCAGCGCGTGGCACTGTGGGAATTTATTTCTTGTCCACTATCCCCATGTCCTTCACCCTCTTCTCAAAACTCTTTCATAGTCATTTTCATATTGTGTTCATCGTACCTGGTTTATCTGCACTGAAGATTTTAAAGTCAATGATTTTCATCAGATGAAACTGAATTTTCTTTATTATCAATCAATCAATCAAATGTTATTAGTATAGTCTCATATTCACAAATCACAATTTGTCTCATAGGCTTTAACAAGGTGAGACGTCCTCTGTTCTTAACCATCAACAAGAGGGTTAAGGGATCATTCCTGTTCACTTGTGTGGTTTATATATAAGTTTGAATTATTTACTACACTGATGTTATTGTTTCATACATCAAATGTCAACTGTTTCAGAGTCTGTTAAACATCGGACACAATTTTCAGACCTAAACTCACAACTTTTCAAGATAAAAGCTCTGTCCTGCAGCTCAGTATAAAACATGACAGCAACAGAACAAATGTTGTGCTTTTACTCTATTCTGGAACTAGTTTTGATGATTTGCTGCTGTAATCAGTGAATCAATCAATAAAGTTAATCTTATCTTATGTTGTGGTTGTTGTACTCAATCAGCTCACAGTACTTTGTAACAAAGTAAATGTGTTATAAATTAAAGTTGATGATTTAAAGCAGATTGTGTACTTAGACGCAGGATGAAGAAGTATTTGAATTAATTAGGGGAAACAGACAAGATGGTCGACAGAGGTCATAAAGAATGATGTCATCATTAGTTTATCATTATAGGGCAGAGTGTACAACATGTGACCAATCACAAATTGACGATGACTCATAATAAAGGTTCAACCAATCAGATGCTCCAGTAGGGTTAGTAGAGTCATGTCAGGGAGAGAGAGGAGCGTCTGGTCCGGGCGATCCAGGAGCTGAAGGCGGAGACTCGGGCATAGACTCCAGGTCTCTGAGGTCGTCCACAGCCAATCCCAAATGAGGTCACACCTGGCAGGAACCAATCAGAACATAACATTTCTTCAGTCCTCAGCTTCATGAAGCTCGACACCAGGGAGGGAAATCAGTCCTTTCAGAAATGAGTGAAGACAACTGCCATCGTTCAGTTTATCCGAGCCCTATCCGAGACAATAAAGCACTTTTGTCATCTTGGCGTTATAAAACCTGCAGGTGTCCCCAGTTGGAAATTTATGTAAATTACAAGGTTAAGGTTAAAGATAAAGAATAAATTTAGGTTAAAGTAATGGTTGGGGAAGTAGTAACTATGGTTAAGTCAATGCCCGCAAAAGTCACGACAGTTCGGTGTGTGTGTGTGTGTGTGTGTGTGTGTGTGTGTGTGTGTGTGTGTGTGTGCAAACAGCCGCCTGAGGGCCACACCTGGCCCTCCAGTGAAACTGTGTGGCCCCTGATGTTAGGGAGATACTGACCAATCAGAGTCCAGTATCCATCTTCCAGACATATGAGTGGACCACCAGAGTCACCCTGAAAACAAATTCATTAAATCTTTATTAATAAAACAACACTAACATTTACTGTCCAACCGACCAATGAACTCTCAGATCCATTCATGAGAACAACAATCAAGGGCCATGTGGAGGACACGGCCTGATTCAACAGGCTGGTTTACACCTGAGTCCAGGTGAGTCCATGTGAGTCTTTACCTGACAGGAGTCGACTCCACCCTCAGGGAACCCAGCACACAGCATGCTGGAGGTGATGTTGTACTCAGGTAACTGACGCTGACACTGATCCTGAACCACCAGAGGAACCTTCGCCTCCTGGAGAACGTCAGGAAGAGAACCTGAGAGGCAAACAGGTCAGAGAGAGAGACAGACAGGTCAGAGAGAGAGACAGACAGGTCGAAGAGAGAGACAAACTGCTGTAGAGAAGAGCTTGTTGTGTTATGAAGGTGGGGGTGGTTGAGCTGATGTCCATCTGAGACTCAGTCAGTTGATGATGTCAGAGCTGAAGGTCCCTGGTCCCCAGGACTCAACTGAGGAAAGAAGAAGCTGCAGCAGAGTCCACTTCACAACCGTCTGACCTGAACAGCTGGAGTCGAACTCCACTGCATGTTTCCTCCTCTCAGTCGGTTCTATGGTCAGTTTTCCATCTGGTAGAAGCAGCAGGAGAGGATCCTGTGAATCTTCTCTGGAGGATCATGTGTGAACACAAAGAGTGAGACTCGGTTTCTCCTCCTCCTCCTGAGCTCCTGTATAAAGTCTAAATTCAGGAGCAGTGTGAACACAGCAGAGGATCCTCCACTGATTCACTGAGTGAGTGGGGGGGGGAGCTTCTAACGCGGGACACAAACATGAAGAAACTAAAGCAAATCTCTCTGGTGAAGAAGTGCTGACACACATAGCTAGAGAATGAGAGAGACAGGTGACTGTCAGAGAGAGAGACAGAGAGAGAGACAGGTGTGTCACCCTGTTCGGCGTCTCGTCCCCATCCAGCGATGAAACATTGTTTTCCTGGTTTGACCTTTTGACCTTCAGCAGGTAAACACAGTGGCTGGATCGACTCTGTAAGACAAGTTTTTGATTTATCGTGACAAAAAAGCTTTTTACTGGTGACCTGACAAAAACCTTCTTTGCAGAGGACAGTTGTTTATTCATTAAAGGAAACTCTTCATGACCAAACAGTAACTTCTGGTTGACAATTGTTGTGGATCATAAAACTGTTGTTTACTTTGAAGGTTTCTTATTTTATTCAGCATAGATTTATATTGAAATCATCGGTTGAAATTCTAAACAAACCTGAGCAAATGTATTACAACAATAATAGATGAGATATTGTTTATTCACTAAATCAATGCTGTTGTTACTGACGGGTGAAGTTGATCTGCTGCTCCAGATGCATCATGGCGATGTCAGCCTGTTTGCTTCGTCTGTTGTAGTGTCCATTAATGACGATGCGATCAACTCGTCGGGTCTGAACCTCCGCAGGGTTTATGTAGCTTTGAGAGTGAAGCCCGAGAACAGCAGTCCAGGACCGGAGGTGGATGTTTTTCCTGTGAGGGGGGAAGTGACATTGTGTCTTTATCATGTCTTTATGTCTTTGTGAGGACACCTGCTGGACAAACACAGGAAGCTTCTAAACAACTCAGCTACAGGCTGCAGTCTTCATTATGTCAACATGTTCACATTTTTAATGTCTATCTGATTTTATTTGTGATATATTTCATATATCATGTGTGTTTTATAGATTCTATAGATTCTGTGTTTACAAATGAGTCGTGATGATTATCTCACCCATAGACACAATGAGCAGCAGTCAGCAGCCAATCACTGCTAATCACAGAGGCTCCACACACATGACGTCCTTGCCACTGAAGAGACGCAATCCACGGCCACGACCCTTTCACTGCATTTGCTCCACCCACTACCCGGCCCACAGCTAACAGGAAACACAAACACTAATGCACAAACTCCAACGAAATGTCAATGACCAGGATCAGATCTGACAGTTTAGATCAAACTTTCATTTTCTTACCTTGACCCGGCCTTCTCTCTTCTGATTGGTCCGTCTCCTTCATTGTATCAGTGACTTGACGAACTCCACAAGCTAAAACACAGATAATTGGTCATTTTTTATTTGAAATCATCTCAGTTCACTCAGCCTGAGACCCCTCCCACTTTATCAGCATGTTGTACTGAGATCAGATGGAGAGTTTGCTAACAGTAACAATGGTAACTAACAGTAACAATAGTAACTAACAGTAACAATAGTAACTAACGGTAACAATGGTAACTAACAGTAACAATGGTAACTAACGGTAACAATGGTAACTAACGGTAACAATAGTAACTATGACAGAGATTTTATTTTGAAAAGTTGTGAATTTAGGTCTGAAGATTGTGTTGGTTGTTTTACTCTGAAACAGTCGACATGTGATGTATGAAAAAATAACATCAGTTCAGTAAATCATTCAAACTTATATGTAAACCACACAAGTGAACAGTAATAAAAAAACATAAAATCTTCAGTGCAGATAAACCAGGTAGGATGATCACAAAGTTTTCTAACTTCATTCTGTTTATAATTAACAATAAATATTGACAGATTTCTGTAGAAGAGTTTGAGGATGACTCACTAATGAGAAGGAATAATTCGGATGTATCAACACAGGACAAGTGAACACAACATATAATATAAGTAAATTTAATATGATATAATATAATATGATATGATATGATATAATGTAATACCATGTAATTTAATGTAATAAAATATAATATAATATAATATAATTTAAAATAATAACAAGAATCCTTGATTAGTGTAGCGATGGATGATGGAAGTTTACAAGAGACAAAGAGACTCCCCTGTAAGCTGTGGGTTGAGCTGTCCTTTCATCAGTAGAAGTTCATTTTGTTTGTAATTGAACACACTGTCACATTTAAGAGCTGCATACAGAGCTGGACAGTTATTATTTTCTTTTTGTATGAATTTGTATATTTGTTGTAAGAGTTTTTGTATGACTTTCTTGATTTTGTGGCTTAAAATATTGCACTTTAATTAGCTTGTGGTCATTTGTTCTTTTTCACAGGTTCTGGCATTTAAATGTAAGTTGATAAATTGGCTGTTTTTAATGGTCCAGAGGTTTTTGTTCACCCTGTGAATCTTTGTGCAGGTTATTAGTATTGTCTTTCTATTTATTGTAATATTGTATCCCTTAGTTTTCATGGTGTTTCACAGTGTGACGGTGTGTGGATGATTTTTAATAATTAGTTAAATAAAAAGGCCGTAAATATTCTTTACCAGGAGGAGGATGTGCTCGACTAGTTTTGTTGCATTTGTTGCATGAGGAGGTCGGAGGTGCAGTAGGTGGCGGTAATGCACCTTGACATTGAATGTTCGGTTTATTGATGGAATAAACCGAACAAGGAAGAAGAAGAAGACTCCTTCTAGTTCTGTGTGAAACTTATTTCAGGAATACCAATGAATCGTTCTCTGGAGAACAACACGACAACGATTACTCACGTTGGTTGTCACAGTTTAATGAAATCACTTTCTCACTGGGGCAGGTTTCACTGTAAAAACAAAAAGTTTTAGTGAAAATAAACACATTTTGTTGTATTATATATAGTAATTACATATAAATATATAAATATTCAACTGGTTCTGGTTTATTTATAGATCTGATCCTGGTCCTGGTTTTGTTTCTGATTCTTTTTCTAGCCCTCGTTTGGTCTTTAGTACTTGATTGTGGTTTCCATGGTTCCGTTGCTGGTGACTGTGACGATCATAAATGGTGAATCTTCTGGCAAAGCTGTAAACAGAGACGCTTCCCCTGACCTGCAGAGGTACCGACAGGTGAAGTGAGGCAGGTACCGACAGGTGAAGTGAGGCAGGTACTGACAGGTGAGACAGGTGTGTTACCTGTAGCCAAGATATCGACAGGTGAAGTGAGACAGGTGATGGTTCCAGGTTTTAGAACAGACAGTAAACAAAGTCGAAATGAGTTGAAACTGGAGACGATTTGACCCGTTCACCTGTAACACAACTAACACACACACACACACACACACACACACACAGAAACTGTTGCCAGGAAACAAGATATCATGATATCATTGATCCTGTGTTGATCATCAGACTCACCACAATCTGCTTCATCAGACGCGTCAGGACAATCGACCACAGCGTCACACTGACGGATACCATGGATACAACTTCCTGTCTGACACTGAAAGTGACCGGCTGCACACGGAACTGTTCACAAACCACGAGACCCATAATCAATAATATTAATAAATAATCATTCATCCTAATAAATAATACAGCTGTGATCTGTTGAACTTCAGTCTGACCTCTGACTCACCTGGTGACCCCAGGTTGACCCCAGAGGTGAAGTTGGCGCTGAATCCTCGGCCGTAATCTGAGGCGTCTGTAAAGAACCACACTGTCATCTGATTGGTTGTTGAGAACAAGTCATGGGTGGGGCCATTGTTCCCAGTGAGGACAGCTGAAAAAATAAAAACAAGTAAAAACGAGAAGAGGAAACAGGACGATGCTAAAGAGCATTATGGGTAATCCCTCCTCACCCAGTAAGGTGGAGTTAGATCCCGCCCCATCCCGCACCTCTACGACGTCATAGGTTGCTTCAACGTCAAAGTCCAGGAAGTGGAGCTGGATGTTTTGACCCTCCACCGTGTGGAGAGTCCACAGACCTGCAGCAGAGCATCATGGGTAACTGACCGACCCAACATGGGTGACAGGTAAACATAACATCACAGATCACATGATATCACTGGACTTGTACTCACATTGAGCCTTGTTCCCATAGGATTGTGGGTAGTTTGGCGAGCTGAAGGTGGAGTTTGGCTCCCAGAGGTTAAAAGGCCCTCCACAGTCAGCTGGACCAATGAGAGCAGAGGGGATGCAGTCAGATAAAAAGAAACTGATCAGTAGGATTTCACTAGTAGCCTGTGAGACATAGGGGCCGTGGTCTAAATATCACCCTGGTACAAGGGGTGCGGCCAAAGTGGTTTACCAGATATTGGGATGTGGACTATGTAGGGGGCGTGGTCTTAATCTCACCTGGTATGGGGGTCGGGGTGGTCAGTTGGTGGGACATTAGTTGGTTCAGGAGGGTTGGGGCCACAGGGGTTGGCGGTCAGAGTGATATCATCCAGGCCAATATCATTCCTCATCCCTCCTTTCTTCAGGGCCTCAAACTCCACCTGCAGAGGTCAGAGGTCACACAGCAACCAATCACCTATTGGTGAGGATCAATAACATGATCACTCCATGATGTCACTGACCGTGGCCTTCGTCGTCAAGTTGAGGGTGACCTGGCCGTAGTTCCAGTTGTCGCCATAGTTACCATCTCTCTGGAACACCAAGGTAACTGCAGGGTTTGATCGCAGCAGCAGAACTCTGAGCCGGTGGATATCGTCTCCGAACATGTGGTACCTGTTGTTTGTTCATATTCTAGTTGTTTACATGTTGTTTACTTGTTTACATGTTTATGGTAGTTGTTGTTTACCAGAAACTCAGGCACATGGGCTGCGTGGATGGAGTCAGAGGGAGGCTGTGGATCCTGAAGCTCTTCAGCCATTGGCCGGGACTCCAAGGTGTGACGATGTAGAAACCTGACAGTTGAACTGATCAATAATCAATAATGGATCGAAAACAAACATCTCATGTGATGACATCATCCACATCGAACCCACCAGAGCCGTCACCCAGCGTGTGGTCGAAACTCGGTCCGGTCAGCGGAGGAAACGTGGAGCCAGTTTGTTCGAATCCAGTCTCCATCGTCATCGTCCTGCCGCTGCCTCCAGAAACAGATACCTTGCTCAAAGGTGCAGGTCAGTTTCTGTTGATCTGAGACAAACAAACAATCAGTCAAAAACATAATCATAAATATAACCTGAGGTGTGACGTGTTACCAGAGAGGCTGGACAAGTTAGTGGCACTGTAGGTGGCGTTGAATCCTGACAGGTTGGTGACATCATCAGCAAAAAACTCCACAGTTGATTGGTCCGTCAGCAGCCACACCGTCCTAGGAGGGGCGGAGCCCGAGAGCTCATCTACAAATCAGATCAACATGTCGTCAGGTGACCTGAGTCGTCTTCTTTATTGGCTGGTGGCAACAAACATCAAGGTGCATCACTGCCATCGACTGGTGCACCATTCCTAGAGGTACTGCAATACCAGGTCGATGCGTCATGACCTGAGTCAATCCATGGTTAGTTAATTAGTTAGTTGGTTAGTTGGTTAGTTGTCTAGCTGGTTAGTTAGTTGGTCAGTTATTTTGCCAGTTAGTTGATTAGTTGGTCAGTTAGTTAGCCAGTTAGTCAATTGGTTAGCTGGGCAGTTGGTTGGTTGGTTGTTTAGCTAGTTTGTTCATACGTTTTTTAGTTTGTCGGTTAGTTAATACGTTGTTTGGCTAGTTAGTTGTTTGGTTAGTACGTTTGGTGGTTAGGTAGTTGCTTAGTTAGTAAGTTAGTTGGTTAGTTAGTCAGTAAGTTGGTTTCTTTACCTGTGAGCTGTTTTTTTGGTCCGACTCCTTCATAAATCTTCAGGTTGTTGATGTTTTGTTGTGTTTGATGAAAATGTATCTGAACAGAAAAACCTTGATCGACTCTAAAATCAACACAAACATCAATTAAACTCATCAGAGTGAAAACACACTTCAGTCATTGGAACAGGACACATGTGTAGTAGGTGTATATAGTGTGTATACAGTGTTTGTAATGTGTGTGTATTGTGTGAACTGTGTATAATTTGAATGATGAGTGTATTTATTTGTGTATTATGTAGACAGTGTGTATACAGTGTATAATCTGTGTGTATTGTGTGTACAGTGTGTATTATATCCATCTATCTATATATATATCTATATATATATATAGATATATATAGATAGATGTTGGATGTACTAATTGGAAGTCACTTTGGATAAAGGTGTCAGCTAAATGACATGTAATGCATTGTAATGTAATTGTGTGTGTAGAGTGTGTTGAATGTCTGTACAGTGTGTATAGTGTGTGTAGTCGTAGCACCTGATGATCCAGCGACAGAAAGTCGTTTTAGAAACGTTGGACGAGCTGAAGGAACCTGTCGGTCCTCTCAACACAAACTGTCCGTCACACATTGTTGCTATGGAAACAGAATGCTGATACTATCAGTTGTCTTATATATATATATATATATATATATATATTTATAGTGGAAAGGACACAAACAGTCAATGTTACTGTGTACAGTGTGTAAACAATAACAACATTGAATTATATATATATATATATAATCACAAATCTATGACTCCTATTATGATATAAAGTGCTTTGAGTGGTCATCCAGACTAGAAACGTGTTTTATAAATACAAAGTGTTTACCATATAAAACTTTATCTATAAGAACTGACCACAGCGAGTGGTGTCTTCATCGGAGGCATCAGGACAGTCGTAGACCCCGTCACAGAGATGATTGATCAGAACACACGTCAATCGATCAGCGCAGTGTTTCTGATGAGGAGGACACATCGCTATGGAAACCAAAGCAATATTAGTGTGTGCAAAGTATGTATGAGGTGTGTGCTAATGACTTGTGTTGTCACCTGTTGTAGGTGTGATGCTTGTCTGTGTCTCCGTCGTCGGTGTCTCCGTCGTCTGGTCTCGTTTCTCTGGAAAAAAAGTTTCACTTTAACATAAATTCTTTCTATCAAAAAACTTTTGAGTGAATTTTATGTTTAAGTGAATTTTTTTTCTAATATGCTCCAATCTTATCTAAACTGTTCTAGTCTGTTCTAATCTGATCTAATCCTGATCTAACTTTATATCTATACTAGATTGATCTAATCTGTTTTTATGTAATCTCATCGAATCTGATGTATTCTGTTCTACTCTGATCTAATATGACCTAATCTGTTTTTTTATCATTTAATCTGTTCTAATCTGTTACCTCACAGTGACGTCACAGTCAACTCACTGTCACTTTGTTTACCTGTGATATGGATGCTACTCCTGTCAATCACCAATCCTCTGTTCTCTGCCTCTGTAAGCCCCGCCCCCAGTTGCTGCTCCGCCTCCTTCACGTCGATCATATGATAAAACCAGAGGTCAACGGTCACGGCCACGCTTCCCTGACTTAGAACAAATATCAATAAGTAATCACCTCATCAATACGATAATCAGTAGAGATAAATCATCAATCAAATAATCAATCACTCAAATGTGACTATTAAATTGATAACCTATCAATCAATTGAGTAATCAATATCAAATCAAAAAGCCCAGTTATTGATGAATCAATACATTGTGATTGATCAGTTTCAAAGTCATTGATTAGTATTTATTAAATTTCTGACCTGAAGTTTAACACCTGACAGGACTTGTAGAGTCGCCTGAGCTCAGTGAGGCCAAACGCCTCAGACACCTGTCGACCAATCAGAGGTCACATCAGTTTATAGGGTTTAGTTAAACCTGATCAGATCAGTATTGATCACCTGATCAGAGTGAAACATAATTTTTCATTGCACCAGCTTGTGAGAAGACTTGTGCACAGTGTGTGTTGCCAGGCAACAAGAACATGGATGCTGCTGAGGCTAACAAGTTAGCATGATAGCAGGTTGGCGATGTAATGCATGAACATTTGGTACATGTGACCCTCATGAGATGAAATGGACTATAAACCTCACTGTCTTTCAAAATAAAGGCTGATAAATAAAGCTGCTGTCGGAATTCTTCCTGTCTCCGTTTCATTCAAAGCAAAAGTTCTCACCAGCTGTTGGACATCAAAGGCCAAAGACTTAAAGGGGGGACTGCTGCAGTTCGTCAGCTCCTCAGAGAAGTCAGCGCCCTGTGTGATCACCATCCGACCACTCAGCACCACAGGCTCAACGGCACCTCGGCACAAACACATTAACAGTCGTCATCGGGCTCCTCTGAGGACCGATCAGTTAATTGATTCATTCATTTACCTTCAGAACCGAGGCTGATCCATGAAACCACGATCAGTCCGACACAACAGATCAGAAGAAGAAAAGAAACGACGATGAGACAAAACTCCAGAGACGACAGACGCTGCTTCATCCTGTCGACTTCAGGGAAAGCACACGATCAATAAATCAGCTGCTTGTTGAAAGTGTTCTCCTCCTGAAGACCTCAGTTTCCTGTATGATTTATAATCTGAGGTCCAAGGATCAGACTCTGACCTGTGATCGGTTTTATTGAGCTGAAAATGATTAATGACTTTATCAATACAGAAGCTGATAAAGAGCATTGATATGTGTTATTGTCATGATTTATGTTATAAAACATGTTGTTTTAATGAGTTTGAAGTCCAGAACTGTCGACAAACTGTCAATCAAACAGCTGTAATGTCAACGACTTCAGTAGGACAGTTTTTCTTCAGATCCACGTTTCAACGTTTGTTTATCACAATCTAAAGTCCACAGGTGAAAACCTGTGACCCCGCCCCCTGTACTCACCTGTCAGGTAGTAACTGGTTAATTACAGACAATGATGTTGTTCACAAACAGATGAGTTTGAAACCAACTTTATTGATTCTGATTCATTTTGACACTTCATTCATTCACAACATATGTAGGATTTCAGACAATATATCAATCAATAATGTAATCAATAAAAAATAAACAACATAGTCAGATTGAAAATTATAGAAGATCAAAAAGATAGAATCAATTACTGAGATGAGAACACGATTGTTTGCTGTCCTGGCTCCTGAACGGTGGAACGAGCTCCCCAATGACATCAGGACAGAACGTCTACACATCTTCCGCTGCAGACTAAAGACACACCTCTTCAGACTACACCTTGAATAAAAGTTGTAACTAACAATTTAGTAGCACTTAAATGTCTCTTACTTATAGAACTTTGTAGTTTGGCTTTCTTGAAGAAATTGTACTTTCTTGATTCTTGTTGTTCTGGTTTTGTTCCCTCGTGGTTGATGCACTTATTGTGAGTCGCTTTGGATAAAAGCGTCAGCTAAATGAAATGTGACGTAATAATGATGATTAATCCATCATTTTAATCTGAAAGTCCTGATCTCTGGTCATTTCCTGAATCTGAATAATCTGACTGTATATAAAGATGATCAGTGACTGTATATAAAGACGATCAGTGACTGTATATAAAGACGATCAGTGACTGTATATAAAGACCATCAGTGACTGTATATAAAGACGATCAGTGACTGTATATAAAGACGATCAGTGACTGTATATAAAGATGATCAGTGACTGTATATAAAGAGGATCAGTGACTGTATATAAAGACCATCAGTGACTGTATATAAAGACGATCAGTGACTGTATATAAAGACGATCAGTGACTGTATATAAAGATGATCAGTGACTGTATATAAAGACGATCAGTGACATTCTCTAAGATGAATCTTTATTGAATGACAACGTGTGAAAACACACCTTTGATGTTTCAGAAATAGATCATGTGACCTTGAGTTTATCCATAAGGTTTTCAGCAGTGATAACAAGGTCTGCTTCTTATTGGTTAATAAACAGTGATAAACCGGTTTTGATTGGACGATCAAGAAGACTGATAAATGTTCTTCATCTTTGTCTCCTCCTCCTCTCCATCATCACGGCGCTCTGAGGATCCGGACAGGAAGTGATGTCAGGTTCACAGAATAACTGTGTTTTATCAACAGCTGATGTTGTTGTGTGTTCATTACCTCTCTGTCCGCTCTCTTCTTCTTCTCCTCTCTTCACCATCTCTCCATTCACCTCCTCCTCCTCTTGTTCTTCTTCTTCTTTAAACTCGTCGACGTTCCTGTATGCCGTCACCTGAGGGGACACCAGCCTGTCAGTCAGATGAGGGAACATTTCCCTCAGCTCTGTAACTGCTCCTCACCTGGTGGCTGTGGTGTGGCGACATGTCATTGGTGGAGGGGAAGAGCCTGTTGATGAGCTGACCAATGGTTTTGAAGGTTGGTCTGTGGGCGGGCTCCAGACTCCAGCAGAGCATCATCAGCTGATACCTGCGAGGACCGGTGAGTCAGATTCAAAATATCTTTATTAACATTCAATCATGTGTTGTCTTACATCTCCGCTGGAGCGAAGTCTGGCTGAGACATGTGGCGGCCATCTTTGATCATCTTGTAGAAGTTGGTATCCACAGCAACATTTGGATACGGACTCCTGCCTGAGGGTGGGATAATATGATGATGTCACTCTGATATCACAGGTCTGATGCAGGCATCTCCATAGCAACAGAGGACACTGTTGTCTTCAGAGATTTTAACAAACTGAGTGACTGATCAATAATCAATACGATCAGCATGAGATCGAAGATTACCCAGAGAGAAGATCTCCCACAATAAGACGCCGTACGACCACACGTCGCTCTGCAGCGTGTAAACGCACTGAAAGATGCTCTCCGGGGCCATCCACTTCACTGGGAGACGAGCCTGTCACAATAAAACACAGGAAGTTTCACAATAAAACACACCATTGTTCACTCTATCAGCTGGGGCCTGTACTACGAAGCAAGTTCAACATATTTAACTATAAATATACGATAAGTAAGTCTACTTATAGTCTATATCATATCTTTACAATACAACAGGTACAACATTGTGACTGTTTCTACTGTATATTGATATCAGTACACACGTACAATGAGGTTTGAAAGTCAGAAACTAAATGAACATTAGTATAAAACCATAAAGAACAATAGAAACTAGAGAAAAGACTTTAATGTGTAAAATGTAAAATGTAGATTGAGTTTCTCTGCATCAGCCTCAGTGAACAGGTGAAGTAGCTGCAGTCTGTGGTACTGGGAGCACTTTGCTCCTACGGGTCAGGTTGGTTCTGTTCGGATCCTCTGAGGAGAATCTAGATCTGTCAGAAACTCATCAGAGGAGCTCAAAGGATCTTGTGGGTCTCTGAAGACCCTGGTCCTCCTCAGAGACTCGAACAATCCACACCAGCTCCACGGATCCTCTGAGAACATGATGTCATGGTTCAAAGGAAGTGATTGGTCAGTGGGCGGAGCTTTATACTGTTTGATCTCTTATCTCCAACTTAACCTGGAGCAGGTCAGCTGCTCAGGTTAAGTTACCATGGTGATTTACCTGATAACAAGGGAAGGGCCCTGACCGTGTTGTTGTTGTTTACTGTTGTTTACTGTTGTTTACTGTGACAGTGTGTACTGACGTTTCCCTGGACGATGTAGCTGTCATCATGGTGAATGTCTCGAGCCAAACCAAAGTCACAGATCTTTGCAACACGAAGATGAGTCAACAAGACGTTCCTCGCTGCTACGTCTCTATGGATACACTGAGTGATCGACGGGTGAGAGAGAGACAGGTGAGAGAGAGACAGTTACAGCTCTGCTTCTGATATCTGATAGGAACAATCAGTGTGTGTGCGTTGGTGTGTTTTTGTCTGTGTGCGTGTGTATGTGTTAGTATGTTTGTGTGTTTTTGTCTGTCTGCGTGCATGTATGTGTGTGTGTGCGTGTTCCTACATTTCTGTCGGACAGGAAGTCGAGACCCTGAGCCACCTGGAGGGAAAAGGCCATGAGGTCACGGACAGACAGGCCGTCTGTGTGCACACCTGAGAGAAAGACAGAGAGTGAGACAGGTCTGACATCACAGAGACAGACAGCTTAGTTCAGGGGGGTATTCCATCAAAGTAGCTAAACCCTAATCCTGACTATAAGTGAAAAGGTTCTGCTTGAATTAGCTTCAACTTCCACTTCAGGCTCAAGCCATTCCACTAACACAATTCATACACACACACACACACATGAGTGAAGGTGTGTTCAGGGCCCTTTGCTGCGAAGGATTTGTGAGCCCTTCTAATTGGGGTAAATCACCAAGGTAACTTGCTGAATGGCTAACCTGCTCCGGAGGCCTAACCCCCCCGTAGTAAAGGCACCTGGTGTGTGTTCAGGTGTGTTCAGGTGCATTACCTTTCTGGGTTTGAACTGGCAGCATCTCCTGATACTCTGAACAACATGAGATTCCACTGTCACTGAAACACACGTGATTGGACGTCAGACATCAGCTGATGTCACTCAGTGTTTCCACAGGTCAAAGGTCAGAACTGCTTGAACTCATGCTGCGTTCCAGACAACGCAGATGTTGGAATTTTCCGACCTTCTACTTGAAAGTGCAGTGGACGCCTCACAATCAGAGTTCGAACTTGTGAACTCAGGGAAACTTCATCTATCCTAATTCACAGAGTAGCAGATGTCTGACGTCACACAACAATGGCGGCACTCATGGAGACGCTGATCCTGTAGCTGAGGCCTTTGAGCTTCTGTTAGACTCTGGTTTCTTCCTTTGTGACAGTGACAGTGTTCTCTCCCTCTTATGCATTGAATGTGTTTCTAAGTATAAAGCAAAAAATATTGGTAATAATAATAATAATAATAAAATGGCGTCGTCTCCCTCCTCTTTGATTCTGTATGAAGGGAGGTTGCTCTGGTCACAGTTGAATCATCAAATAAACATTCTTACGGTCAGAAATGTTTGTTTACGCACAACGTCATCACCATGCACCGCTTAGAAGTCAGAACTCAGAAACTTCAACATCCGAGTTGTCTGGAACGCAGCATCAGAATCAGAATGCATTTTTGTCATTGTAAGATATGCACACAACGAAAATGAAATAAACGAACTAAATTAAATATCTTTAAGTTAAATAATTTCTGTCTGAAGAACTCAAACCTCCTGACTCTGGTGTTCTGGGCTGCAAGGTTCTTATAGAACGCCTCCTCCTCATGTTCATTCACATTCAGAACGGACGTCATGAAGTTGTGAGCGTGAGCCCGTAGGAAGTTCAGCAGGTCGCCATGGCTACAGTACTCTGTGATCATCAGCATGGGGCCTGATGGAGGTCAAAGGTTACAGCATCAGACAAACAGACAGTAGACTTCCTGTCTGTGGCTCTTAGCTCCGAGGTGATTGGTCCATCCTGATTAATTTAATTTATTTTAAATTCACTTGACTTTAATCAAACAAACAGGATGTAGTTTAGCAGGGGACATGTTCCAGTAGCAGATGAATTCACCTCCTCGAGTGCAGGCTCCCAGCAGGTTGACGATGTTGTCATGGTAACCAAGATGACTGAGGATCTTCAGCTCAGACATCAGAGCTTCACGTTCCTCTGAGTGAGCGCTCGCTGTTCATTAACAAATCAGATGACATCATCAAATTTAAATAAAAATAATAATAAAAACAATTACAAAAATAATAAATTACTGACGTTTGAGCATCTTGACGGCAACTCTGGTGACATTGTCGTCGGTTCCCAGTCCGTACGCTGTCGCCTCTACGACCTTCCCGAACGCACCCGAACCCAAAACTGCACCTGATACACAGAGAAGTCAAAGGTCAAGGTCTGAATCACACACACACACACACACAGACACACAAACAACCCCCCAGACAGACACACACATTGACATAAGGCCTAACCCTAACCTAAACTTAACCCGACCCTTATCCTAAAACCAAGTCTTAACCCTCAAACAGTCCATTCAGAAGAAGTCAGGACCAGACAAAATGTCCTCACTCTGTAGGGCTATTCTTAAAATGGTCCTCACAAAGATATAAGCACAGGAACACACACACACACACACACACAGTTGTGTACCCAGGCGGAGTTTGTCTCGTGGAAACTCCCACTCGTGGTTGTACGGCAGCTGAGTGGGGTCAACGAAGGTATAGTTGTTTCCGTCTGTGCTCTCGATGATCTTCCAACGAATCTCAAATTTTGGTTTCTAATAAAAGAAGAAGATTCATGTTCCACCAATTCTTATCGCTGTTCCCTCCATAGGTTCATATTTTTACCAGACACATGTAAACATGAGGGATCAAACATGTGACATCTTTTCATGTAAATTGAATTTTCATCATCTTCACAAACGCACCTGTCTCCACTTGTAAGAGACGACCAATAGCAGCAGGAGGAGGATGGTGGCAGAGGTCAGAGCTCCAATCAGAGGCAGAGTGAAGAACGGTGGTGGTTCCCCTAAAGAACGTAAAAACAACAGTTTATTCAACTCTACAAGTTGAGTCCTGCTCGAGGTTCTTTAAGAACTAGACTCACCAGGACTGAAGATGTGACGCGACTCTCCCAGCTCATTGAAGGCGACGCACTCGACAGTGACATCATTGTCAGCTGGCAGATGGAGCTGTGTCCTCACCTCCTCCTCCTCCTCCTTTGATGGCACCTTGGCTGAAGGAACCCGATAGGTGGAGACGTCTCCACACCTGCAGAGGCGAAGTGTAATCGTACATTTTATTCTTTACGAACTGAATCATTTCATCTCTGTTGGTTTGAACAGGAAGTTTGTTGTTGCTCAAAGGTTCCTCAGAAGTTCACATGTGTGTTATTATGTATTAACAACATGATGTAATAACAGCTTTACATACAGAACTGGAAATGGAACTTTGTCTAACACACAATTACCCTACAACTCCCCCTGTAGCGCCAGCCTCAGGACAAACTTTATGTTCAGCTGCTGTTCAGACTCAGAAATAGAAATGATCATATTGCGATGAACAAAGGTGTTCAAAGGTCAGTGTTACATACGTGTCCTGGACCCCAGGGCAGGTGTACCAGAGGATTGTGGGTAGAGGATATCCGAAGCTGCTGCAGGTCAGTGTGTCATTCTGCAGACTCACCTGAGCAGTGGGATAACCTGGAGGAGGACATTTTATATTTATTTAGGAAGTCAACATTTATAGATGTGATTATCAGAAGGAAAAACAAAGAGAAGGAAGTAAAGTTTCTTACGGTAAATTCTAAGATCGACGTTCTGTGAACCACTGAAGAATGAGTTTGAGTAATGAAAGGAGTATCGACCCTGATCTTCCTGACGGACCCGCGGCAGCAGCAGGCTCGCCTTCGACCTGAGGCATGAAAAATACCACCTCAACAAATGAAACACCAAAATTACCACCTATACAAACCATAATAATAAGAACATATAAATACTTTTTATACAAATACTTTATATATCAATAATTTATATGTAATTCTGTATATTTATATCCTTTTTATTTAATACTATTATGTAAATACTTTCAGCTGCAACATGACACTCCACCACTAGATGTCACTACGTTCTACACAATCACCATTTAACAAACCTTAAGGTGGAATTATGTGGTGCAGCAGGTTTCTGCAGTAGAAATCCAAAAATTTAAGCCTGTAATTATTAGCATATTCACGTGTAATCATTAGTATGCTAGCCTGTAGTTGTTAGCATTCTAACCTGTAGCCGTTAGCACTGTAGCTCTCCTGGTACAGTGTATCATTGTTATCGTTGTTGATGTGTGTCGTCCAGTCGTGGTCCCTGATTGGAGGATATGCCTCTATCATGAATGTTAACGTCACATCTTGGCCTTCATGTACCTCCACTTTGCTGTTGCTGCTAGTGTTAGCATTGTTAGCGTCATTTATATGTGTGCCATTGGGGCTCACATTAGCGAACTTTTCCCCATTGACTCCCAGTGAACCACTGCTAATGTTAGCGTCTAGCTTCGTTGGCATGCTGCTAACATTAGCAAACAGGTCCCCTTTAACCGCTATGGTCCTGGTGTTAGCGTTAGCATGCTGGCTGGGCTGCAGGTAGATAATCAGGAAGGGCCGCTCTGGTGAGGAAGAGTAGAGAGAGTAACCACCGCTTTTTTCATTCATCTTTTCTTTCTCTCCTTTTTATTTCAATGTTTCACTTGTTTATTTTTGTCCTGGTTTTATCTTCTTACCCAGAACTCTGAGCTGTGTGGTTACCGTGGCGACTCCAGCTTCGTTGACAGCAGTACAAGTGTATGTTCCGCTGTGATTCAATTCGACAGCAGAGACCGTCACCGTACTGTTGATGGACAGGCGCTGGTTTCCATAGTGATGGCTGATGCTCACGTTCAGTGACTGAAAAGAAGCAGAACATTAATGGAATGAAAACAGTCAACACACAGGTGACCTCTGACCTGTGACCTCTGACCTGTGACTGCTTACCTGTAGGTGTGGGTGTGTCCAGGAAAGGTTGTAGAAGTGGGAGGGGTTACTGCTCAGACAGGTGACCTCA